>JAQSVV010000426.1:0-534070 GCA_036375495.1 Agrotis segetum
CGGCGCACAGTGGTCCCATATCGAAAATTAGTGGACATGGGCAACAAAGTTCCAATATCGATGCGATTTTTTTTTATGTGATTCTTTATGATATTCCTGACAACTTTTACTCTTGTGAAATTTCGTCTAAAGTTGATAGTTTGTCTGAAAAAAAAATAATAAGATTTTTTTGTATGGAGCGAATCACCTTTCATTTTTTTTCTTCAATTGTACTAATATGTTGGGTGTATGGCGTGAGTATGTAATAGCAAGGGTCATTCTTTATCCACGAAAAATAAAATCAGCGCCGGCCATCTGCGGCCGCGCGAGTAATCACTCCTCAAAAAATAATAATTGTTTATGATATTTTTTGCCGTTTTAAACAAATTCAAAGTATATTTTTTGTCTCATTTGGTTGTTCTGACTTTCTTTTTTTTTAAATATATGGTTTTGATAGCATATAAGGTACCTACAACTAGTAATCCTTGGAGAGATTATTTTTTTTACCGGATGATTACTCGCGCGGCCGCAGATGGCCGGCGCTGATTTTATTTTTCGTGGATAGTGAATGACCCTAGCTATCATATACTCACGCCATATACCCAACACTTTAGTACAATTGAAGAAAAAAAATGAAACGTCATTCGCTCCATACAAAAAATCTCATTAATTTTATTTAATTTTTTTTCTTCAGTTGTACTAATATGTTGCATGTATGGCGTGAGTATATGATAGCTAGGGTCATTCTCCATGCACGAAAAAATAAATCAGCGCCGGCCATCCGCAGCCCAGTGATCATTCGGTAAAAAAGAATATTTTGTATGATTTTATTTTGCCATTTCAAATAAATTCAAAGTATGTTTTTTGTCTCATTTGGCTGTTTTCACCTTCTTGTCATTGATGACTCATTTGTTTGTGCGCTCGGCTAAGCGCATAACAAACGAGTCACCGAAAAATAATTGTCTCTGATTGGCTGTTATTTTTTAACTACCTTCATCTTAGCTACTGTTATCGGTAGCACCTGCATTGTGATTGATGACTCATTTGTTTTTGTGCTCGGCTGAGCGTATAACTAATTACTCATCGAAAAATGCTCGTCTCTGATTGGCTGAATAATTTTCAATCACTGTTATGTCCACTACTTGAGTAATTAACACTGACTACAAATACAAAAATATTCATTGAGTCCAGTTTCGCTCTTGTCGCTTATTTGTGAACACAGTGAAATGCTTTTATTTTTATATTTAGGTACATTAGAACTAAGGCCGGATTTTGTACCAACCTAGATGTTTTTGTGAAATTAAGAAGTGGCGGTGATCTGAAAAATTGTATATTTCTATATGAAAGTATAATTTCTGTGTTGAATACCACAGTTTCTGAAGAAGACATGAACCTAATCAACCTGACAACGACTTTTTTGTGTAAATCTTAATAAGAAGTGGATAGAGTCAAGTAGAAATCAAAAAACTTTTATGAATCGTATAAATAATCGCAAGTGGTTGGAAAAAAGCATCTACTGGCCTGTTTGTGATAGTGTTAACCTGAGAAGTGAGTTGGGCTTTTCGGACGCAGCCATATCTGAGCCAGTGGATTTGGATTCCCATGTTCCTGATCTTGCAGTATGTACTGCGGGGGAACATCTACAGAAAACGAGCACAGGAAACCGTTCAAAGGCTTAAGTAATAAGCAAAAAAAAGACGTTCTACTCCATAGTAGAAGAAAGTTCCGAGGAAGAGTTGCAGTACTGGTACTTAAGAAAACTGAAAGACAACGGCAAAACGAATCTGGCAAAACTGGTCGAATACCTTTCCAGTAATCCAGAAACGCTATCCGAAGTACACGAGCGACTATTTAAAAAGCAATGCAGGTGCTACCGATAACAATAGCTAAGGTGCAGGTAGTTAAAAAATATCAGCCAATCAGAGACAATTATTTTTCGGTGACTCGTTTGTTATGCGCTTAGCCGAGCGCACAAACAAATGAGTCATCAATGACAAGAAGGTGAAAACAGCCAAATGAGACAAAAAACATACTTACGGCGCTGATTTATTTTTTCGTGCATGGAGAATGACCCTAGCTATCATATATTCACGCCATACATGCAACATATTAGTACAACTGAAGAAAAACAATTAAATAAAATTAATGAGATTTTTTGTATGGAGCGAATGACGTTTCATTTTTTTTCTTCAATTGTACTAAAGTGTTGGGTATATGGCGTGAGTATATGATAGCTAGGGTCATTCACTATCCACGAAAAATAAAATCAGCGCCGGCCATCTGCGGCCGCGCGAGTACCGTGAAATCCGCCAACTTTGGTTTTCAAGCCTAACATTGGCCAGTTACCAAAAATAAGCAAAACAAGTTGTAACGTCAATATTGTCTCAAATGGCAAAATTTTGCAGTCTGATAAGGAAAATAGGTTATATTTATGGCAATACTGATAGCAAGTTCACTTGCTACCTTCACTCAGTTGGCTGTCAACGGTCGTCGAAAGAAAGTCGATTCGAGTGGTACCAAATTGTGCATCGTGTTTTGTGATCCTAGTAAGCGTGAAAACTTGCCGAGATGAGTAGTTTTTTGATATGTTTTTGGGTGAATTCATGATAATAACATGATGAGCTTTTTTAAATCTTAACGAGTCTTTTGAACTTAGAAATTTAGCGACCAATGTTACAATCACTTTCTGCGAACACAAGTTGTCAACTTTGGCCACCAAAAAACATGTGCTAGGGCTGCCCCTACTCACTTTGTAACCTATTAAATAAGTAAAATTGCCATTTTTTTATACCTTAATTTGTTAAGTATCTACAGTTATAGGTACACACGGAGACACATCAAGCTATACTGTTTGGACTTTGGACTACTAGAAGTTGAACGCTGCGAATCGTGCGAGAGGGTGCGACATGTTTTTGTTATTTCGTCTCACTTACGCACATTACGAATGCCACGTGACACGCGCCGCCCGCGCCTCTCTGTTGGTTTCAAATATTTCATTCTTACATTACTTTACTATGCTTATAGATACTTATCTTTTATTATTTTGTTAACAAGTTAAGCTCGTATTAATTTATGCGATTTGTTTTTCGGTTTGCGCTGCGCTTCTGAATGTTCACTGATACATTTATTATTATCATAATTATAAGTATATTACGTAGGTTAGTCAGTAAGACAATTTGTAGCCCAGTAGTAACTGATTTTATAAAATCACTGAAACACTTATTTCTTAATTTTTGAGGTGAATGCGTAGATTGAGACCCGCGTAATTCAAATTTTCATTAATTGTAATAGTTTTTACTTAGCGAGCTTTACCAATGATTATTCTAGCATCTCCGCTTTCTCGACAAGTCGAGGCACTGCGAGTAGGTAGCTCCGGCGCGATCACATGGCGGTATATCTAGAGGGAACGACGGTCGCAACCAAGGTCCAAGCACGCCGCAATTGCGGTAGTAAAACCCCTCTTTGAGGAGTGACGGAGAGGAGCTACAGCATCCTAACCTTTCGTCTGACGCAGGTGCTCACCGGACATGGATGTTTCGGGAGGTTTCTGTGGCTTATTGGAAATTGTTAAAGACGTGAATCAAAATTTCAACTTAAACAATGACTTTCAAATTACCAAAAAAAAATTCGCGGGCTACCGATCTCCTCTAAAAATAATATATAATCATTATATTTATCAAACATTTTACCCTTTGCCCTGTTAATATGATAATTATATTAAGGCAATCAATGTATAGACGTGCGCAGACCGATCCGAACAGACTAGTCGAAAGCCTTGAAAATATTTTAATTTTCTTTGCCTTTAAACTGACGTTGTTCACAACGTAACACCAGATTTAGTAGGTATGCATCCCAGTGCGTCCAAAAACACACTGTTTTATTTTCGACTCTCCGCGCTAAACAGAGCGTTGAAAATCAAGTGCGAGAAAATCGTCTGTGCGAACGTGGGCCTAGTTTATGATTCACTTTCACACCAAAAAAACTACAGATCCCACAGGATTATTTCAATTTTGACATTTGAAAATAAATCAGTGGTAGAAAGCAAAGGTTTTATTATTAAAACACCGTTATAAAAATCGAATCTTTATTTAAATAAATCACAAAATATTTATGGCAAATAAAACTTAATTACTAAAACCATTTATGTTATTTGAGGGGTAACATCTAAAAACGAGGTGTATTGCACTGTTTAGGATATTTTTTTTATTTTCTGGTTTCGCGCTAGCCGCTGGAGGTCATAAAAATACCATTATACAGAGTGAATTTGCCAACCGGGCGTGGTTGGTTAATCTGTAAGTATGAGGAATATCGAAAAATACTGCAAATTATTTCGAGGCCGATTTTGACGAAAACTCAAACTGCATTGGTTTTATGAAAATCAATAAGGCCATGAATCGAATGAAAATGAGCGATTTAGGTGCGCATATAACGCTCGTGTGCCGTCAACAGTAAGAATTTACGTTAAATTACACGGTGAATTACATTACGCGTTACACCAGTCTGAAACCGGCATTTACAGTTAAAGAATTAAAAAAAAAAAACAGTATAAAAAAACGGAGTAACATTTAAGGACATCAAAATTGAAAAAAATATATTTTTTTAGAATTTAATGAAAAAAAATCTTTATTTGTGTTGAAGTGTAGTGGTTTCCACACTTTGTTTTTGATAAGTGTCATGTTTTATCAATAATTATAAAATAATAACCATGTAATATCAAAAAACTTCAAATCACAAAGCATAGTGCGGATGTCAAATTAAACTTGTTATGTTTTGTTGAGAAATTAATATCCTCACACTTGAGCAGGATTGGCATGATTAAAACAAGTTGTTTTAAAACAGTTTGAAAATAAAGTGTTGAACTACTTTTCATGACTGATGAATGGATTTAAATGAAAAAAATATATATATTATAATATATATATTCAGAAGTCTAAGTTTATGTTATTGCTACTCATGCTACGTAATATTTTTAATGAAATAATACTTAAAAAAAATATTTAACGAAAAACAAAAAACCCGACTGCGTTAAAAAAACTAAAAAGAAAAAAACAAGTCCAGTAGTTAAGAATTCACTCATTCACACTCACAGTCGGGGCCCATTCAAATTATACCAATCAAATCATCCCAACGGGCCCCGACTGTGAGTGTGAATGAGTGAATTCTTAACTACTGGACTTGTTTTTTTCTTTTTAGTTTTTTTAACGCAGTCGGGTTTTTTGTTTTTCGTTAAATATTTTTTTTTATTTCATACTTTTTAGTTACTATTCAGAGAATTATTGTTTTGCTAAACAACTTTAAATCGTTATATATCCTAAACTATTATTTAAAATGAAAAATGATAAAGGGAACTTAAAAATGATTTTAAAATACCTATTCAACGATATCCCACATGACATAGTTCACCGACATTTTTTTTTTTCATTTTGACAATATGGCGTCTGGTTGTCGCTGTGGTGAATTTTGATTACTGTCATGTCTTTAGTGACACTCGCGAGATTAAGACGAATCGATTGACGTAAAAATTATCAAAATCGGCCCACGCATTTGGTCTCTAGAACGCCACATAGAAACAAACATACATACATACATACATACATACATACTTACATACATACATACATACATACATAGACTGATAAACACATTACCCTCCTTTGCGTCGCGCAGTCGGGTAAAAACTTTCGATGTTTATTTCCAATAATTTCGATCAGTTAATTTGAAAATATTTAGTCTAGAAAATATGAAACTTATAACTTATATTATAAGTTTAGACGTCGAATTAATATGTAATAATGTCCAAAACTAAAAAAAAAAACACAAAATGTTCAAAACAATTTGAACTGTTTGTTTATAAAACTGAAAATAAAACTTTATACAACCCTGCACTTGAGTAATATAAGATGTAAAAAAGTCAAAAAATTATATATAAGACTAGAAAAAAACAGTCATTGAGCTCAATCAACATAAGGTGGCCCCGTAGTAGCAGCCCGTGAAATTCAAATTTTCTTGTTTTTTTGTAATTTGCATATCAGTGACAAATTGTAACTTGATCAAAATATGATTCGCAAATAACGAGTATATATTTACATAATTATATATAATTATGTATACTTATAGTGTAACCGCCATCTCGCAATACCACTATTAGCTGCCGCTGTTGTGGAGTTAATTGTGGTGCCATAATATGGATCACAAATTCAAAAGATCTTATTAGAAATAACGACAAGATAATAAAATAATAGACCGAACGACAGTGACGTGTAAAACCCGAGCGATTTAGCGAACGGACTGGCTGGCGGCGGCGCGTGCGTCGGTGGCGGGGCGGCTCTGGATATGTGTGCCAAAAAAGTGCACCTGTGTGCATAGACGCAAAGCAACAAATACTATGATTGGCCGATGACACGATGCCCAGTCCCTTTCCTACAATTCTCTGTTTTGTTGGTAGCGTAGTTATGGGTATGTAGGGTGTCTAACTTGATGTGTTGCCGTGTGTACCTAATAAAAATGATGGGTATTAAAACACGTTTTTCTGTTAAAAACACCCAATCGATTTTTTTATTTTGGACAACCCTATGTCTAAAAATCATTTGTATGAATTTAAAGAAAAAATGTTGGGTAACTTTGGCCACTGCCCTGTACGGCTAAATACGTAACCTTTTGTTATTATTATCTTTTAACCGTCAACTTTAACCAGTTTCCTATCGTAATTCTTAATTATACGGCTGTAAGAGCGAAAATCCAAGAGTTATATGCAGTGGCTAATGTTGGCAGAAAGTCGAGGTAATTTTGGTTGACTATTTAAATTCGTTTTTGGGTATCAAAAGTCATAAGTTTTGCAGGTTTCGAGTTTAATATCAAGAGTTAAGGTTGCACTTGGTTTGCAAATAAAAAAAAAACTAATACTTGTCATATATTTTTTCATAGTTGTAGCCGATTATGTGTAATAAAAAAAATAATTTAAAGAAAAACAAAAAACCCGACTGCGTTAAAAATACACTAAAAAGAAAGAAACAAGCCCAGTAGTTTAGAATTCACTCATTCACACTCACAGTCGGGGCCCATTCAAATTATACCAATCAAATCTTCCCAAGGGGCCCCGACTGTGAGTGTGAATGAGTGAATTCTAAACTACTGGGCTTGTTTCTTTCTTTTTAGTGTATTTTTAACGCAGTCGGGTTTTTTGTTTTTCTTTAAATTATTTTTTTTATTTCATACTTTTTAATTTATAATATTAGTGTGAATTAGTCTCTCTAGAGACCTAACTCGGCTCAAAGCTACATAATTATGCTTGATATGACCTTTAGCAAAAATGCGTGAACCACAGCTCGGTCCAAAGTAGTTCCTTGGTGCTTGTGTCTACTTAGATTATTTTTACCAAATATATTTGTTCGTCATGCTTATTCACTGTTTCTTTTTTGGTTGGAAAACCGTTTATTTACGAGTACTAGAAATAAAAACTTAAATCAATAAGTAAGAAAATGAGCGAAAATTATTGTTTTGTTAAAACTTTAAATCGTCATATATCCTAAACTATTATTTAAAATGAAAAACGATTTAGGGAACCTAAAGATGATTTTAAAATACCTGTTCAACGATACCCCACATGACATAGTTCATCGACTTTTTTTTTTTTCATTTTGACAATATGGCGTCTGGTTGTCGCTGTGGTGAATATTGATTACTGTCATGTCTTTAGTGACACTCGCAAGGTTAAGACGAATCGATTGACGTAAGAATTATCAAAATCGGCCCACGCGTTTGGTCTCTAGAACGCCACATAGAAACAAACATACATACATACATACATACATACTTACATACATACATACATACATAGACTGATAAACACATTACCCTCCTTTGCGTCGCGCAGTCGGGTAAAAACCGGCCAAAGATGGCGAGTTTCACGGTAATCATCCGGTAAAAAAATAATCTCTCCAAGGATTACTAGTTGTAGGTACCTTATATGCTATCAAAACCATATATTTAAAAAAAAAGAAGGTCAGAACAGCCAAATGAGACAAAAAATATACTTTGAATATGTTTAAAATGGCAAAAAATATCATAAACAATTATTATTTTTTGAGGAGTGATTACTCGCGCGGCCGCAGATGGCCGGCGCTGATTTTATTTTTCGTGGATAAAGAATGACCCTTGCTATTACATACTCACGCCATACACCCAACATATTAGTACAATTGAAGAGAAAAAATGAAAGGTGATTCGCTCCATACAAAAAAATCTTATTATTTTTTTTTCAGACATACTATCAACTTTAGACGAAATTTCACAAGAGTAAAAGTTGTCAGGAATATCATAAAGAATCACATAAAAAAAAATCGCATCGATATTGGAACTTTGTTGCCCATGTCCACTAATTTTCGATATGGGACCACTGTGCGGCGGCGTCCTGACCTATCTGATGACGCAGGTCCTCACAGGACACGGAAGTTTCGGGAGGGACCTGTGTCGGATAGGTACTGGGAGGACTCATTTGATGATATTACCTTTGGCTTCAATAGACTGCAGTACCTACCCCATACCAATGTGTTGTTATTGGACCTTAGTTTTTTAGCATGTAGCCCTCAGATCAAAGAAATCTTATCTCCCTTAGATTCTTTGATCTGAGATGTTGCCATTGTAAAATAGGAAATTTTCTATTGTATAATTACACTTTTTTTATCAATATCAATACATTCTGATGGGGAGTCTGAATCGAGGACCTGTGTCTGGCAGAAGATGAGGACACTGTGGCATCGCTTCAACACCAGTTCTTCCTACTACTACATTTGTGGAGAGCCCTTTATTCAATAGTCCATTACTCATCTTTCTGGAATAGTCTAGTTGTTTCTTTTTTGTATATAATGACACCAGAGCATACCCAGACCATATCTTCTGACACAATGGTGGCTTTGGGGTCAGCTAGTAAATAAATAAAATTATTCTGCAATGCTTAGTTTAACTATCTCTGTGGCCGCCGATTTTCCGTGTTTCAATGGCGCGACCATGTTCATACCCTTACTTTTTAATCATTTTGATTTTATGATTTTCGGAATCATATTTTTCACTTTTTTAATACTTCTTCTATATCACTTTTCAAAAAAGAAACACCTTGTCCTCTCCATTGCAACAGATGTGCAGATGTGGTTGGCTGTGAGTAGCATTATGTAGTGTTGCACCCATACACCCTCTTCATTTGTAGCATTAATAAAATTTTAAATAAAAAATAATATGAGTGTGTAATTTAACAATTTATATAAACCTACAATAACCTACTTATGTACAGTAATATAATCTAAAACTAGACAAATCTGGTTGCTATAGCTAGTAACTTGGTGTAGTCCGCTCCTTTGGAGTGCGTCTTCTCCTTGAGGATGGTGCGCAGTATGGTGGGGATGGGCACATGGATGCGGTTACCCAGTGGGGTTCCGTTGTCATCAATGAGCACCACATTGTTGCTGTCAAACTTTGGTACTTTGACATTTTGTTTCTGTTTCATGCCTACTAAGATGCCTTTCTTCTTTTGACCTTTGATGGCTACTAAAACTCTGTCTCCAATATAGCCTACTCCTGAAATGTATAAAATGACAGTGTCAGCATTTTTGTATGTACGTTATGTGCAGTTTTGCATACACCATTGGCAATTAATTATTACAAGGTTACTTGCGGATTTGTCATTCATAATTTATTTATTTAATAACTAGCTAATACCCATACAGAGTTCAGTAATAATTGTTGTTCACTGTTGAAATAAGCCTCCCACTTATTAATATTTAATTGGACCAGTTGAAAGTGGTTTGCATCGAGCATGTGATTATATTACCGCAGTGAAAAGCATTCTAAATTTTATTCCAAATCTATCAATAAACACCCTTCCTTTCTTCAAAAGTTGGTGAGGGTTGGTGGGTGACAGAAAATTACTCAGTTACTTTATAAATGGACATTTCTCTAGTTGTTTTTATTCATTAACTAAAAATTATAATCATTAATAGGTTAGCGTGAGGATTACGTACGCTTCTTGTTATAAACGCAGATTACTTTAGGGGGTTTGCCTTCGGCCATGGCTCTCTTGCCGATCTCCGAGTTATCCACCACTCTCAGGCGACTCAGCAAGCGCACTTCATTCATACAGGCTGTAGTATGAAACCCATGGGAAAGCTGTGCTAGGTTCAGCTTGCTAACTAAAGATTTGAACATTTTCTGAAATTATTATGAAACGAGACACGAGGATAATATTTTGACAAGCAATGAATGACAGTGACGTCAGTGACTCTAATGACAACGCAGAATTGACAGATAACCACAGATTATTTTTTTTGTTTCTTTTCGTCCCTCTTTGGGACAGGCAAAGGGAGCTGAGAACATACAGCCAAGCAAAGCAGCCAAGTCTGATTTAGAATAGAACCACAGATAATACAGTGAATGATTTTTTTTTCTCTGTGTCTTGTGTCTTCATGGTGTCTTCAATAAAGTTATTATTTTAACATTCTAAGGGCTGATTTTTCAATAGTCAGATGACTTTGAGGAATATTAGCGGGTTCGATTCCTGGAAATGTGGTTTGACGATCTCACCCACCATTACGATGATAAGTCAATATCCCAGCAGGTGGATACCGAAAGATTGAGTTTCGTTCAGTAGTTTTTATTTTTACGAGCACTTTTTGCCTCTGTTCAGACACGGCGGGAACCGCGCGATTTCAGAATCGCATGGAAATCGCGTGAGGCTTATTTGTATGAGTTATTAAGTTATCGTTCAGACATAACCGCGCGATTCCCGCGTGGGAAACGCGCGGTTCCCGCCGTGTCTGAACAGAGGCTTTGCTTATTGTGTTCTTCGACGATGTTATTACCTATCGGCAGTACGAATAACCATGGATGGATAGTACCAAAAAAATAACATCGTCCAAGTAAACAATAAATAAGTACCTTTTTAGCTTGGTAAAATCATAAAATGAGTCCTCCCACCCCGGGCAGGGCGGGAGGAACTGTCAGACTCGTACTGACTAGAATCCACGGTGTCCTTCAATAGCCCTTTATGTTCCGGGGTCACGTTAATGATATAAATCCCTCGACCCCGGTAGGCTTTTGCCCTCTGCCCCGTCATTTTTCTGACGCTCTTTAAGGCTCTCTTATTTTGCAAAATCGACGTCCGATGAGCGGGGAAAGTTTGACGATTTCCCCGCCACCAGCGCCACTGTCGCGAAATTATTGAAAACCTAAGTTTTATGTATTTCTGTTGATATACAATGTTAATATTTGGCAACACTGGTTAGCACTTCCTACTTCCTGTCTGTGTGTGTAATGGCGACTCTCTTGTGTGTACGGTGTGTGAACCGACGCTACGTTTTTGTATTGTGAGAAACATACTCTTAAATAAACTCTGCTCAAACAGCTTATTAGTGCTTCATTTCCTGCCCCTGAAAACAGGTTATGGGCCCAGGCCAATAAGTCTGTTTTTTCAGGTCGTGGCAGAGTTATTTTCGTGATCAAAGAGTATTTGAGGTTAGAGACCGGCGTGGCATAATGGAGCAATCTTCGTCCAATCAGTTTTTGAAGTTGTCTGGTGGGGACAATTGGGCGGTTTGGAAGTTTCAAATGGAAGTAATCTTTAGAGGAAGAGGTTTTTTCAATATCGTTTGTGGTATAGAAGAAAAGCCCACGGAGGAGAAAAAAATGGAGTTGAAATCATGGCTGGCAAATGACGCTAAGGCGCAGGAGCTTATTGTCACACGAATGGAGGTGGCTCCGCTCACGCATCTGCTGTCGTGCACAACGTCTGCTAGCATGTGGGCAAAACTCAAGTCAGTTTATGAAAAAGAGTCTGCTGTCAGCATCCATCTACTGCAGCAAAAGTTTTTTTCACTCCAGTTTGGTGATGACTCAGTGGTCACAGTCATGTCGAAATTAGAAGAAATCAACATAAAGTTAAAGCAAGCGGGTGAACCACTTTCAGAAAAAATGATCATCACAAAAGTGTTGATGTCGTTGCCGGAGAAATTTAAACATTTCCGCTCAGCTTGGGAGTCAGTTCCTATTGAAAAACAAAATCTTAATGAGTTAACCTCAAGATTGCTTATAGAAGAGGAAAGAAACAGTCAGCCAGATGAGCAGCCAGAGGTAGCTTTGGCTAGTGTAAGCAGGCAGCAAAAATTGACCTGTTACACTTGTGGCAAAGAGGGCCATTTTTCTAAGGACTGCAAAGAAAAAGGAAATAGAGAAACTAGAAGCTGCAATTATTGCAAGAAAAGAGGACATTTGAAGGCAAATTGCAAATTGTTAAAGACCAAGGAAGGTAAAAAGGCTCCGAACGTGAACGCCTTCATGTGTATGAGTCAAGAAGTTGACCAAGGAGACTGCTGGTTTATGGATACGGGTGCTAGTGAGCATATGTGTAGCAGAAGAGAACTGTTTACTAGATTAGACAATGTGAAGAGCTCAATGAAAGTTACTGTGGGAAACGGTAAGCTTCTCGATGTGTGTGGACGTGGCATTGTGGAATTGTATGCCTGGAATGGTGTAGAGTTTATAAAGACAATACTTAGTGGAGTGCTTTTTGTGCCTGAACTGAAATTCAATCTGTTTTCGGTGGGAACTGTTTTGGACAAAGGTATGTGTTTAGTTTCGAACAAAGATCGCTGTGAAATTGTAAACAATAAAGGTGAAGTTCGTGCAATATCGAAACGCGTCAACAAAATGTTTTACATGTTGTTTTCGGTAACTGGAACGCAATCGGAACTGTCTATGGTTACTGCGTTTGCAATGACATGTGCAACAACCAAACGCGAAAGTGACATTTCTGAATCTGACATTGACATTTGTAAATCTTTGAACGTTGTTGATACCGAGTGGGAGTTTGCGAACTTTGGGTTATTAAACTTGTCCAAAAAGGTTGAAAATCTTAGTGTATGGCATCGTAAATTGTGTCATCAGAACATTACGCATGTGAAAGAGATATTGTCGCGTAAAGGAATTAAGTTTGTTGAAGATTTTGTCACTTGTGAGGAGTGCTTGGCGGGAAAGCAACATCGCTTGCCGTTCTCCCCCAGTACGTCTAGAGCTTCTGAGCCGCTGGAATTAGTTCATGCAGACATCTGTGGACCCATGGAGGCCCAATCGCTCGGAGGAGCCAGATATTTCCTGCTTCTGAAAGATGACTACTCAGGATATCGCAAAGTGTACTTTATGAATCGAAAGGATGAAGCGAAGAACTTGGTTAAAAATTATATTGCACAAGCTGAAAGAATAACTGGTTACAAAATGAAAGTTCTAAGGAGTGATAATGGACTGGAGTTCATGAATACTGATTTACGCAAATATTTGAGTGAAAATGGCATAACCCATCAGAGAAGCACAGTGTATACTCCGCAGCAAAATGGGAGAGCCGAGAGAGAGATATGCGTACCTTAGTTGAAGCTGCCCGTTCAATGATATTTGGTATGCCTAAACATTTCTGGGCTGAAGCAGTAAACACGGCGGCTTATGTACTGAATCGCACAGGTCCAAGTCCTGTTAGAGGTAAAACTCCTTTTGAAGCTTTTTATGGCAAAGAACTGCAATTAAATGATTTAAGAGAATTTGGAGCACGAGTATCGGTCCTTGTACCTAAAGAAAAGAGGCTCAAGTTAGATCCCAAGAATAAGATGGGTTTGTTCCTAGGTTATGATGATGATGTCAAGGGGTACAGAATATATATCCCGTCTACCATGAAAGTTGAAGTGCATCGTGATGTTGTCTTCTTGTCACAACCAGTACCTGAAAGGAAAGAAAAGTCTGGTGTTCTTGTTATAGATGCAGATAGTTCTGAGGACAAGGATAGAATTACAGTATTGGCAGATGGCCAGCAAGAAGAAGAAGAAGAAGCAAGGATTGAGATTTTGGAGGAAAGTAATAGTGAGGTAAGAGAAATTAGAGAAGAGGAATCATTTGAGGATGCAGAGGAAGATCAAACTGAGAATGTGACACATGAAGATGAGAGGCCACAGAATTTTAGTCCCAGGAGGAATATTCGTCCTCCAAGTACTTAGAAGATTATGAGTTGGGTCTATTTACAGCTTAAATGACGGTGATCCCAGCACCTACACTGAAGCTATGTCTTCTAGTGATGCTGAGAATTGGAAAGGTGCTATTGAAAGGGAGCTCCAAGCACTAGAAGAAAATAACACCTGGGATTATGTAATAAAACCAAATGATTGTGACATCATTGATACTAAATGGGTTTTTAGGAAAAAGCGAGATGAGAAAGGCAATATTATATCTTATAAAGCTCGTCTAGTAGCTAGAGGTTTCCAGCAACATTTAAATTACTCAGAAGTATATAGTCCAGTAGCAAAATTAACTTCAGTGAGAATGTTTTTGGCTTTTTGTAATCAGAGTAACTTTTGTGTATACCAATTAGATGTCTGTAGTGCATTTCTCTATGGTGAGATAGCTGGTGATTTCTACATTAAGTTACCTATTGGATATTGTGATAAAATGGTTGGAAAAGTTTGTAAGCTCAAAAAGGCTCTGTATGGTTTAAAAGATTCACCAAAAAATTGGAATGTTAAGTTTCACAATGTTATAACCAGCTTAGGATTTGTAGAAGTAACTTTGAATATTGTTTGTATATTAAGACTGAAAATAGTAATAAAACATACTTACTTTTGTATATTGACGATTTGTTAATTGCTTCAACTTGTCAAAGTGAGATTGAAAACTTGAAATTGTTATTAAATAAAAACTTTAAAATGAAGGACTTAGGAATGATAACAAACTATTTGGGTATGAATATTGTTCAAAATTTGAGGGAGGGAACAATTACTATTTGTCAGAGTGCTTATCTTGAAAAATATTAAAAGTTTTTGATATGTCTGAATGTAATTCTGTATCTACTCCTATGGAGGAAAATTATGATCACAGTATCTTAAAAAGGGAAAAATCAGAAAATGAGGATATTGAGAAAAGATGTAGGAAATTAATAGGTTCATTAATGTATGCCATGTTGTGTTCTAGACCAGACATTTGTGTAGCAATGAGCATTCTTAGCAGATATCCAATCATGTGCAAGTTTGGATTTGTGGAACGCTTTAAAACGTGTTTTACGCTATATAAAGGGAACCCTAGAATTAAGCTTAGTATTTGATAGAAATGTAAGTGGTACTGATATTATAACTGGTTATGTTGACTCTGACTGGGCTGGTGACAGAGTAGACAGAAAGTCTACAGGAGGTTATTTGTTTAAAGTATTGGGTTGCACTGTTTCATGGGTATCTAGGAAGCAGCCTACTATTTCTCTGTCATCAACTGAATCAGAATTTATAGCATTAAGTATGGCGGCTAGCGAAGCCTGTTGGCTGAGCAATTTGTATTGTGATTTTTCTGGTACACAGCCAGCTGTTGTACTTTTTGAAGATAATCTGCCAGTGATTAGCCTCTGTAAGAATCCACAGTTTCACCATAAACTCAAGCATATAGATGTTAAGGTTTTATTTGTTAGAGAGAAAGTATTTGCTAATAAAATTGTTTTGAAGCATATTGGAACTAATGAACAACCAGCTGATGTCTTAACCAAGCCGTTAGGAAGAGTAAAATTTCAAAAATTTAGAGGCATGTTAGGGCTTATCGCTTAGTTTTTTTTTGTTTTCTTTTTTGTCGTATTTGTAAATTAACATTGAGGGAGGGTGTTGATATACAATGTTAATATTTGGCAACACTGGTTAGCACTTCCTACTTCCTGTCTGTGTGTGTAATGGCGACTCTCTTGTGTGTACGGTGTGTGAACCGACGCTACGTTTTTGTATTGTGAGAAACATACTCTTAAATAAACTCTGCTCAAACAGCTTATTAGTGCTTCATTTCCTGCCCCTGAAAACAATTTCATTTCTAAAACTTCAATATTTCATACAGTGTTCCCTTCACGCAAAATACATTTATTACTCTAGTAGAAATATTTTATCACAAGGATGTCAATGCATTTACGAATACAAAATGATATAAATACCTATTGATGCAAACAAATATTTTATAAATATATTCGTCCATTCACAGACCTAAATATATTTTATAACATTTTGACACAGATTTTGATGTCCCCAGATAACAAAAAAAAAACTACTATTTTTTAGAAAATTTATGAGCATTGGCATACTGTGCCAAAATGACAATACCCAATTATCTATAATGCCCCAACCACACGAGCGGAGCGTTTTATTAACATGCGTTCACATTTTCACAAAGCGGGACGCCCTTCACCATCTGGTGGTGTGTACCAGTACACATTTTACGAATAAAACATTTACTGATTTGAATTTAAAAACATATTTTTTATCTCTGTTATCATCAATTCATCATCATCATGATCATACGATGTTTTGTGTATAATTCAAGAACAATTTTTTCACTGATGCATGGAAAAACATTATCAAAATTAGAACTTCGATAAATAAATGTTTATTAAAAAAAACTACAAAGAATATGGAATTTATATTATTCTAATTCTATTATGCATTTAAATTACAACACCAAATTATTCATAAAATGTGTTTAAAATTTATATTTTAAACACATTTTATTTTATTTTGTTGTTTATTCAACAAAATTGCAGGTTTTTTGTCCGATCGCCATAAAAAGACTTCTTAACGTTTCTGGCGGGAAATCAGAACAAGATAGAGAACTTTTGTTACTGCTGCACTTTAGCAGCTGGCTAAATGAAGTAAATGATGGTAGTGTCATCCTCTATTCGTTCTATTAGAGCAACCAAAATTATAAATTTCCCGCGAACGTGCCTTTCCCATTTTTTTGTAGGATAAAATATCGGTTACGCTCACAACTCGTCTCATTTTCTATTTCGTCTCTTTCCCTATTACGTCACAATCACTAATACGTCACCTTGTGCATCTAGTCATTTTCGTTAACTCGTCTCATGCTCTATTTCGTCTCTTTCCCAACTCGTCCGACGCATTTGTACAGACATGCACATCGTAGTTTTTCATCTTTATCACAAACTGGCTTAAGCCCGCGGCTTCGTCGTGGTTTAGCTAATTTACTTTTGATTTATTGTACTAGTAACTAGTTTTTACAGCGTAGTAAAATCATCAAATAAGTCCTCCCATCCCGGGCAGGGCGGGATGGACTGCCAGACTTGTACTGACTAAAAGCCGCGGTGTCCTTAAATAGCCCTTTATGTTCCGGGGTCACAATAATGAGATAAGTCCCGCGACCCCGGCTGGCTTCGGCCCTCTAGAGGGGGGGGGGGGGGGGGCGCCATCATCATGCTGACGCTCGTTGAGGCACGCGCACACCTACAGTCTGTTCTTCCCGATACTTTTGACGTTGACTGTACGTCGTCATATGCGTCGGACGAGTTGGGAAAGAGACGAAATAGAGCATGAGACGAGTTAATGAGAATGACCAGATGCACAAGGTGACGTATTAGTGAGTGAGACGTAATAGGGAAAGAGACGAAATAGAAAATGAGACGAGTTGTGAGCGTAACCAAAATATCACACTTCATGTAAAAATAAAATTGCTATTATTTAGAAAAACTATTACTAAATACAATATTAAAAAGAGTAATTTCTATGAAACTAATGCAGTGTCGTTTAGGCGATGCTAATTCCTAGTAAAACAGATTGTGGACGCGCCACAAAACTTGAATCACGATCACTATTTTGTTTAATTTACTAATTATTCTTTATATTCTAGACAAGTACGTTTAACTTCTTTAAAAAAAAAAAAAACAATATTGTACATTATTGGTCTTAGATAATTATGATTTTCAACCACGTCGCAAAAAAAATTAAATAGAGCGACAAACAACTTGTACTGAACACATGGTGAGACCACAGTCTAATAATCCTACAGTCGTCCGACGAAGACGTTTAGACAGGGCAATCGTGCGGGGTGTGAGAGGTGAGACGCGGGTAAGCCGAGCCCAACTTGGGAACAAAACGATGTTACTATGTTGGGCTCTATCATTCAGGGCTATCGCGTGTGACCTGCGTAGGTATTTATTTTTATTTGTTCATTTAAAATGGCCGACCCGCGCACGCCTTTTTTTTTAATAGGTTATTGCACAGGGCATCTGTTTGGAAATTCTACTAATATTATATTTATATGACTGTGTTATAATTTGTATGTCCCATGACAAGATGGTGGACTTTTTTTATTAATTACCAAGGGTGAATTTCGAGATGGCGCACGTATTTTAATTACCAAGTACGGGTATCAATTTTGAGTTTATTAGGGGTGCTTTGTAACGAAAAAGCCATCCTTTTTGAAATCCAGATGGCGGAGGTCATTTTCTTATAATTTGATATGTGTGTCAATTCGAGGTTATTTGGGGTGCTTGTTACGAAAAAGCCATTCTTTTTGTAATCCAAGATGGCGGACGTCATTTTTCCTTAGAATTTGATATGGGTGTCAATTTCGAGGTTAATTGGGGTGCTTGTAACGAAAAAGCCATTCTTTTTGAAATCCAAGATGGCGGACGCCGTTTTTTTCTTAGAATTTGATATGGGTGTCAATTTCGAGGTTATTTGGGGTGCTTGTAACGAAAAAGCCATTCTTTTTGAAATCCAAGATGGCGGACGCCGTTTTTTTCTTAGAATTTGATATGGGTGTCAATTTCGAGGTTAATTGGGGTGCTTGTAACGAAAAAGCCATTCTTTTTGAAATCCAAGATGGCGGACGTCATTTTTTCCTTAGAATTTGATATGGGTGTCAATTTCGAGGTTAATTGGGGTGCTTGTAAAGAAAAAGCCATTCTTTTTGAAATCCAAGATGGCGGACGCCGTTTTTTTCTTAGAATTTGATATGGGTGTCAATTTCGAGGTTAATGGGGTGCTTGTTACGAAAAAGCTATTCTTTTTGAAATCCAAGATAGCGGACGTCATTTTTTCTTTAGAATTTGATATAGGTGTCAATTTCGAGGTTAATTGGGGAGCTTGTAATGAAAAAGTCATTCTTTTTGAAATCGAAGATGGCGGGCGTCAATTTCGCCAATCCCGTGATAAATTGGGGTGCTGGTTACGAAATGCCATCTAAATAACTTAAATCTGTCTCGAGTTGGTCCTATAGTAAAAGTTGTTCATTTTGGTAGTCTGTAGCAATTTTTTTTCACATGTATGTAAGTACCCTTTCGGTTAGAATATACTTATTATTTATTAATTTGTATTGTATTTATGATATTTATTTATTTGGAAGTTAAAATTAAAAAAAAATCGCAGTCCACGTCGTCAGCGTCACATAGTAACTATTTATCAAATGCATCAGTTCAATTTTTAAATCTCTTAGTATACGTCTTACCTGCATTTTTTTATTTTCATTTAACTTCTTAATAATACATGCAGTAAAGAGGGGGTTAAAACTTGTTTTAATTATTATATAAGTGTTTAATATTGTTTTCATTATAATTCTGCCATCCATGTTGATCTGCAATAAATAAATAATTTCATAGATATTCTTTACTTGTGACAACCCTGGCCGATGCATAACTGTCTAGACGATGTCGGCATTTTACCCGAGATCAAAGGCGTCGTCCTACTGTATGATTTCTATACTGTGGTGAGACTGAGCAACAACCACCGATTTTTCATCGCATTCGCAGTACTTTGTGGCCAATCACACAAGTGTTTTTTTCTGGGCATGGGAAATAGAAAAAAATGTATTCCCATATTGTATCTGTTCAAACGTCAACGATTATAAAACGCGGCGTTTTTGTTCAAACTCCATTTGATTTTAAATGCTAGGCGGTGACTGTTAAGTTCAATTTTATGTACCTTTTTGTTAAAACTCTGCGTTTTTTTACGTCCAAAAAACAGCGCTAGTGAGAATGGAGCTTTATGCGATATTTAACAGCGTTGTGGGTGTTACTCCTTATTTGTAGGTGACATGGGTGACATGTAATCTTGAAGTATTCAAAATATTGACAACAGTAGTTTTCATTTAATTATTTTAATCCTGTTTCTTCGAAATTGTTATAAATCTTTGACGAAATGAAATAAATAATAAAAAAAGTGAAGTGAATCTTATCCTATATTGCAATTCGATACCATTAGTGGTTGTTTTCAGTTACATAATTATTGTTGACTGAAATTCAGTACTAATAAGAATAGTTCACGTGAAATGTTATATAGATCCAAAAGTATTGGACGATGGAGAATGCAAAATATTGCAGAACGATGAACAAGAACCGTACTACGATATCACGATAACATTGATATAGGTACCTGTGAGTAATTTATTATATTGATAGAAACATTTCGTAATGTATATTATACGTATTCTAAAATTCTCATTCTCTCAAATCCCTTATTTGCTCCGTACATCAAGAATGTCTGTGCGTCAGAAATTTCCTGCAATTAAATTCAGTAAGTTCGGTTTCTTTTCAATATTTATTAATGAAAATAATATGTTATTGAAAATAGAAAGTTTATAGGTCTATTTTACATTCATGTCCGTTTATTCAGGTCCCATTAAACACAGCGTATATATGCCTAAACATATTTTGAATAATCAATAAGCCTACGCTATCTTTTTCTCAATTTCCAATTTTTGTATTACGAAAATCTGACAGCCCCGATCAGAAAAAAAGTGTCATAGGTCTAGTCTGTAAGAGCCACGCTGGCTGACTGATTCGTCAACGAGCGACAGTGATGACACTACTTTTGAAAGGCAAAAGATGAGAGGACGATAGTGAATGTGTGCTTAGAATAAAACGGCATATGTGCCCAAACACATCGGCGTCTTTTTATAAATTAAAATTGTTATCAAATGAAAAAGTACCCGGATAAAGTTCTGACAAACATCATTACCTATTTATTGATTATATTCTTCAGGACCAAAAGTTTGATCTACTTCAAGTACCACTCAAAAAACGTTAAAAAAATGTCTATTTTTGCGATTTTTTTTGATCGAGTCAAGTTATAAATATCGCGTTTTCAACTGAAAAATAACATAGACAGTTTATTGAACTATAACATACATTTTTTTCAGATCGAAAAACGAATATTTGATTGTTTGCCGTTGAATCAAATATAGGTTGATTCCGAATTACGTGGCCTTAAGGCGCGCGTGGAACACAACGTGCCGTCGCGTCGTCGCCCGGGGATAGTCCATGGTCGGACAGCGAGTTGCCCTTTACTCGCCGCCCGCATTTTTTTTAATAACTGAAAAATATTATTACAAAAACTTAGTCACAGACTTCCGAAAGATAAGTTATACTTAACTATTATAGACCAGGCCGCCAGAAGACATCCGTATGCAAAATATGAGGACCGAGTCTTGAGTTTTGTAATATATTTTTAGGATTGTCAAGATATATACAGGATGACTTTTTTACCACCGTCCAAAATTTTTCTAGGCATTAGGTATCAATCACTAACCCCATTTTTGAAAAAAAATCGTTACGTCAATTGTCATATTAAATCATTATCTCATCCGCTGGAAGTAGCTAATATGGATGTGTCTAATTTGGACGTGTCTGATTTGGAAGTGTCTGATTTGGAAGTGTCTGTTTTGGAAGTGTCTCATTTAGAAGTGTATCATTTGGAAGTCCGAAGTTAAAAAGAACGAAGTTAAAAATAACGAAATTAAAAGTACGAAGTTAAAAAATACGAAGTTAAAAACACGTAGTTAAAAAGCCCGAAGTTAAAAAGAACGAAGTTTAAAATAACGAAGTTAAAAAGAACGAAGTTAAAAAATACGAAGTTAAAAAGAACGATGTTAAAAAGTACGAAGTACAAAATAATGAAGTTGAAAAAAACGTCGTTAAAAATAACGAAGTTAAAAGTAAGAAATTAAAAAGAACAAAGTTAAAAAGTACGAAAATAATAACAACGAAGTTAAAAGAACGAAGTTAAAAAGAACGAAGTAAAAAATAACGAAGCTAAAAAGAACGAAGTTAAAAAATTCGAATTTAAAAAATACGAAGTTAAAAGAACGAAGTTAAAAAGAACGAAGTTAAAATGAACGAAGTTAAAAATAACGAAGTTAAAAGTACGAAGTTAAAAATAGGAAGTTAAAAAGCCCGAAGTTAAAAAGAAAGAAGATAAAAAGAACGAAGTTAAAAAGAACGAAGTTAAAAAAAACGAAGTAAAAAGAACGAAGTTAAAAAGAAAGAATTTAAAAGAACGAAGTTAAAAAGTACGAAGTTAAAAGTAAGAAATTAAAAAGAACAAAGTTAAAAATAACGAAGCTAAAAAGAACGAAGTTAAAAGTAAGAAATTAAAAAGAACAAAGTTAAAAATAACGAAGCTAAAAAGAACGAAGTTAAAATTTACGAAGTTAAAAAAAGCGAAGTTAAAAAGAACGTAGTTAAAATGTACGAAGTTGAAAATAACGAAGTTAAAAAGAACGAAGTTAAAAAGTACGAAGTTAAAAAAATAGAAATTAAAAAGAACAAAGTTAAAAAGTACGAAGTTAAAAAGGAAGAAGTTAAAAAGTACGAAGTTACAAAGTAAGAAATTAAAAAGAAGAAAGTTAAAAAGAACGAAGTTAAAAAGAACGAAGTTAAAAAGAACGAAATTGAAAAGAACGAAGTTAAAAAATACGAAGTTATAAGAACGAAGTTAAAAAGTACGAAGTTACAAAGTAAGAAATTAAAAAGAAGAAAGTTAAAAAGAACGAAGTTAAAAAGAACGAAATTGAAAAGAACGAAGTTAAAAAATACGAAGTTATAAGAACGAAGTTAAAAATACGAAGTTAAAAGAACGAAGCTAAAAAGATCGAAGTTAAAAAGAACGAAGTTAAAGAGAACCAAGTTAAAAAGAACGAAGTTATAAAGAACGAAGTTAAAAAGAACGAAGTTAAAAAGAACGATGTTAAGAATACGAATTTTAAATATACGAAGTTAAAAAGCCCGTAGTAAAAAACGAAGTTAAAAAGAACGAAGTTAAAAAGAACGAAGTTAAAAAGAACAAAGTTAAAAAATACGAAGTTATAAGAACGAAGTAAAAAAATACGAAGTAATTTTTAACTTCGTATTTTTAACTTCGTTCTTTTTAAAATAACGAAGTTAAAAGTAATAAGTTAAAAAGTACGAAGTTAAAAAATATGAATTTAAAAAGAATGAATTCAAAAATAACGAAGTTAAAAAATAGGAAGTTATTTTTAACTTCGTATTTTTTAACTTCGTTCAAAAATACGAAATTCAATTACTGCATTGTATGTTTTGCTGTTGGTGTACCTTTTAAATAAATAAATAAATAACTTCTTGAACTTTAAAAAAAGAAACCTTAGAAAATCTCTGGCGTCTGTCGGGCAGCTACCACTATTTTAAATTTCAACATTGATAAAAATACTTACTTTTAATACAAGTAAATAACTCAAATCAAATCGTTTATTTCAAGTGGGCCAAAAGACAAAAGTTACGGTGCTACAACAGTCCCAGTACTTTTATTGCAGCTCACAGTTTTTGTATTCGTACCTAACATCTATGATTTACAAAATACATCAACCTACCTACCTACAAAGTTTCAACGGTTTAATCTTAATAGTTTCGGAATGAAGTGGCTGTGACATACGGACGGACATTTATACATAGACAGACAGACAGGCAATGAATCATTTCATTATTAACAAATAGCTTTACCTAATTCAGTAATCGGATACTGCGTCAATAGGCAGCAGCATCTCTTCTCATTTATCATCGCAAACGACCTTCTAGTCCGCAGGACATCCAGTTTGTGTAATCTTCAGGGTCGGATTCAATTACTAATTTTTATTTGGTTGAATCAAAGGAGTATTGATGGCACAATCGTGTCAGCCGGGAGGTGGTGGCGGCAGGCGGAGGTGCGTATTGATTGCTCGTCGTTAGGGGCCCGGCTCGGTTACAGAGCTCGCGTCAATGATTAAAGGCGGTAACTCAATAAGGAGCGGATTGCGGCGGTTATCGGAAACAAAACAAAAGAGTGCGGGCTCGACTTACGTCATTAGGGGAGCGCCGGGATGCGACACCTCAACTCAATGCTTTAAAGATGTCAAAGTTCCTTTATCGCGCTCATAATGGTTCGTTTTCTGTTCGTATCCGGCGCTATTGTGCCGCTGTCCAAACAGCCGTCTCCGCTCCCCGCCCTCCCCCGCGACGTCTTTCGCAGTGTGTGCCAGTGGGTTTGTTTAGCTGATGGCTTGTTGCCTGTCACTTCCTTTTATTGGGACAATACATCGTTTTAGTGGAACTATTAGTGGATTACGGTCAGTTTTTGGATACGCATTGTAGACCAAAACATAGTCTATGTTACAGTCGACTACCTCTTTGCTGAGCGTCTCAATCAACTCGTTGATTAAAGTCTGCCTCAAGCCTCAGACAACGTTCAGAACTTTTCTCTCCCCAAACGACAAGGTTCTTCATATGATTACGACACTGCTTAAGCCAATTTTTTATCAAACATACATTCAATTACGAGTGGGTAGACTAGGGTAGGAATATAATACTTTATGTATATCCCAACCAACTATTTTGTTCTATAGTCCAAGCTTATATCTCAAATAAGCTTGATGAACGATGTTTAAAGGTATTGGCAGTGACTTTTTATTGTTTAAAAGTGTTTGACAATACATTTTAGCTCTATAAGGTTATACAGCAATAACGACCTATCAGGAATTGATGTAAAGGTTTACTTGGAGGCTTTGCAAAGCTTTTATAGTCAGGCGTTATAGCAACCGCCAATGTGACTAGTATACAACGATAGAACGTTATAACAGTGTTGACTGTTGCCGTAATGTTCCTGATGTACACAATAAAGGTTCTGAACGAACCATAATGGGTGTTTCGTTATATTAGAAACTAGCTTCTGCCAGCGACTTCGTACGCGGATCCTGTTGCTTATGCCAGCGACAACGGGGTCGACAAAATCGAAGATCTGAAACGTCTGATGTCAAACTCTTAGAGCCTGGGGATGGGAAAACAACGGGACGTTGGACGGAGTACTCATCAGACTGAACAACTCTTGCTAAGACTTCATTACTGTATAATATGTAATAGTATAGCTGGGCTCTTGGAGTTCCACATCAGGTGTTCCATATCTTCAAATTTATTCTCTCAGCAGAAAATTCTCATCACGTGGAATAATTTTTGCTACGGCGCTATTTTTGTATCTCTTATAGTTAAGCTGATCTATTGCAGTTCTGCATCAAGTGTTCTAGTTTCCAAGATAAAAGCCTATTTACCCAGACTTAATAGCTATACAACTAAAAAAAAGCAATCAAATCCGTCCAGTATAGTTCTGAAGATTATCGTGCATGGAGTAACTTCTCCCGTTTTTCTAACATTTCCCTTCACTGCTCTGCTTTTATTGATTGTAGTGTGTTGAAAATTATGCTATAACCAGCGCAGGAGTATGAAAAATAATTCTATTATCTTGGGTAATAGAAGTTATAAAATTTTGGAATTGAAGTTTTCTTAAAACTTCCCTTGCATTTGATAGTATATTTCTCAAAATTTAATGTAGATAGGTAATGACACTGTGTTGGCAACTTACGGAAGAAACTTTCTTGTCTCATTACCTTTCTAAAATGTTTATTAAATATTGTAAAGAATCAGTATCAATGCAATTAATTCCGAAAAAAGATCACTATCTTTTAGGTACTGGTAAAATGCGAAACTCTCGGTAGGTAATAAAAAACATAATCGACAAGTAGGATATGCATTAAAGTCTCAAAAACAATCAGTTTTTTTATTTACGTACCTACAGAGTGAATTTTTCAACTGAGTGTGGTAGGCTATTAATTCTAAACCATGAGGAATATCGAAAAACGTTGAAAGAAGTCTCGAGGCTGATTTTCACGAAAACTAAAACCGCTTCATTGGATTTTAGGAAAATCAGTAATCCTGGCCCTTTGCTAATAAGGATCAAATTCTGGGAAGTAAAGATACTCGTATTACGACAAACTTAGGGACACAGCTCATTTTCATGTTATTGATTTCGTTTAAAATATTTGCCAAGCACTGTTTCAATTCATCAATTGTATGATACGTACCTTTGTAAATTTCATCTTTGATGACCCCCATAAAAAATAAAATCGAAGGGTAAGATCTGGAGACCTCGCGCACAGGACCTTGCGTCCATACAAATCTTTCACCAAAATGCTGAATCAACATATTTTTTATTATACGGCTATTATGTGCAGGTGCTCCGTCTTGTTGAAAGAATAGTATGTATTTATAAAATACTTTGGTGAGTACTTTTTCCCGACAGCTATAGCCTTGGGTTCTTCAAGTCAAAAGTGAACAGGTTACTTCTAGGCAAGCGTGCTTCATCGTCGACCATATCTTCGCTACAATTAGGCGAGATAGAGATCAAACGAATCTATATTATAAGTATGTAAAAAAATTTATGCATACGACACAACTAAAAACAGTTAAATCATAGGTATTCGAGAATGTAATTTAAATGTGCAGGATACTCAATCAATCAAAATTTGTTCAAGCAAACATCATTTTGGTGGCATATAACTTACTATTATATCCATGAATTTCGTGGGCGTGTTCAATCGTATTTAACATAATAGTTTGGCATCTCTCAATAGTCCGCTCGCACTTGTGCACGCACAGGTATAATATACTTACCGAAATCACACCACTAATATTAGATGTGATTTTCCGTCTAAAACGTATCATTATTAATATCAAGAATTTATCAATATTTGGCGGACGGTCGCGGGACTATAACTCATTACCTTCCGCGACCCCGGAACATAAAGGGTTACTGAAGGACACCGTGGATTTTAGTCAGTACTAGTCTGACAGTCCCTCCCCTCCTGCCCTGCCCGGGGTTTGAGGACTCATTTGGTGATTTTACCACGCAAAAAAAAAGTTGTCGGACTGATTTCTCTACTAGGTTCCCGCCGGCTTTTCTGAAGCAGTTCACTAATAAGGTCAGAGTAGGTCTTCCAAGGGGATCACAACTCACCTCTGCCTTATAAATTCGTTTTATTATTCGTGTATTTCCTTTTATTTTGATAACAGTGTAAGAAAAGCGTGTATGACGTCACAATATGATGCTATCACCGTTTCTTTCTTACTGTCCGTAGTGTCACAGCAGGATTTTCAATCGACACGCTATTGAACAAAAGCTCGTAAACGCAAAAAAAATGCACTTTAGACTTGCATTAACACTTTCACTGTCCGCGCAGCAGACACAATACCTAAACAATAGGCGTGGATCACATGTGATTCATCGGACAGGGAAGTGGTTAACTTGAAAGCCCTAATTTTCGTTTTCAGTCATAACTTTTTTCATTCTTTTAATTTTGTTTCAGATATTGTTTTAATACGTGAATATTTTTATAAGCCATGATTTAGGCGCTGCTCAAAACGTAGGAATTTTGATGCCGACACAGCACTTCACCACAGGGAACCGTAGTTCATGAGTTAACTGTATTGAGTAGAAGCAACTGGACACACAATCAATTTACGTATGCGGAAGAAGTGAATGATCTTATAATGTTTCTATAGAAATCAAATATTCATCGGTAGCATGTATCTGATATAAGACACTAAAGTGTCCAACGTTTGTAGTCTGCCTAAATGAAGTATGCACAAACAGGCAGACAGGCCTGACTGCCCCACATCCGCAAGCGTTCTGTTCTGTTGCTATATGTATAAAAGTATAAGTTCACTTGGCTTCAATTAACATTTCGCTAATTAATCGTTTCCTCGCGTGGTGCATGTTGTTGTTCTCCCCACGTCATCACGTCGTCGCACTCATTTTTTTGCCGCCATTTTGAAAGAGGTGGTGAATCAAATAATGGAGAAATAATTTAATCAACACGCCCTCGCTGCCGATTCGATTCTAAGTAGAGGTGTTAGGGTGTAATGTCGCGCGGAGAACCGCGGAGGGAGGCAAAAAAAGTGCGACGCGCCGTGTGTGCAGCCGCCTTAACAGCCACCTCTCGCACACCTCCCCCGGCTGCCCGCGCCCCGCACCTCGCCTCTGTGGGCCCTTCTGAACTCTTTGCGGTCACAAATTGAAATGAAATTGCATAATTCGGGCACGCAGTGCCGCGGTAATGCCCGCCACGCCGCATAGCCGCGCCGCACCGACATCGCGCCGCATCTCGCCGCACCGGCCTGCGCTGCGCCGACACTCCGACGGCTTGCGACGACATTTTTGCGCCTAATGAAGTCTTTTCGAGTCCTATTTAGAAGACGAGCAGCCGATTTACATAAATTTTGGTTTGTTGTGAGGAAATTACATCATTATTCATGGTGAAATACTAATGTTTTTTTATTACATCTATTCAGAAGGAGCTAGGTGTGGACAGGGACTAAAAAGGTCATTAATTTCAGGAGACTAAAAGCGATATGAATTTTGTAGTTTGGATATTGTCCGTAATTATTAAAAGTATTAATTGTATTCTATTCGGAGACTGGAGGGAAAACCAGGCGCAACAAAACTCATGTGGTCATTTCTAAGGAAATCTGTCGCCGATATTTCACGTGATCGGATGAGAGGCTCTTACTGTAGCCAAAGAATTAGCATCACTATTCCACCTGGAAATGCTGTCAATGCGGATTCCGTTGACATTTGGCATACAGATTGTTTTATGTACGAGTAATAACCAACTCAATCACTAAGAAATGCTTTGAATTGTGAATGAAAGTCAATTCACATCAGCCCGCAACTAAAAAGAAGGTTTGTGGTGTCCTTACGATGTTTCTCTTCGTCCTTTTTCGACTTCAAAAAAAGGAGGAGGTTCTCAATTCGTCGGAATCATTTTTTTTATGTGCATGTAGTATGTTCCCCTTTTTCTCGAAGACGTCTGGATCGATTTTGGAATATCCTTCAAATTTTACAGGCACATTTTTTTTTTTTTTTTTTTTTTAGCGTGGTAAAATCATCAAATGAGTCCTCCAACCCCGGGCAGGGCGGGAGGGACTGTCAGACTTCTACTGACTAAAATCCACGGTGTCCTTCATAGCCTGTTACGTTCCGGGGTTACGGTAAGGGAATAATCCCGCGACCCCGGCAGGCTTTGGCCCTCTGAGAGGGGGGCCCCGTCATTATGCTGACGCTCTTTGAGGCGCGCGTGGGACACAACGCGCCGTCGACCCGGGCATGGTCCTTGGTCGGGCAGCGAGTTGCCCTTTACTCGCTGCCCGCATGCCCGCGCCTACGGTGGCCGGAGATCGTCGCGCGACGTCCGTCGCCGTGGGCGTCCTACACCGCGGTTGGGGCGGAGGGAGGACTCTGTCCTCTCTCGCTCGCGGCGCGCCTCCTCCTTCGCGAGCATTACTGCTTCGCAGAAGGAGGCGACCGCTTCCCACTCCGTCTCGCCCCGCAGCATGGCCGAAACCAATGCCGGGCGCGAGAGGTCTCCGCCTATCGCAGCCGTGAGGACACGTCGGTGCACTGCCCAAGCTGGGCAGTCCTGCACCGTATGCTCCACCGTGTCCTCCGGGCGATCTTCGCAGTGATGACACCCAGACGTTTCCTCCTTCCGCATTAGACACAGCCCGGTGAGGACCTGCGTCAGGCGGAAGGTAAGGACGCCATGACTTCTCTCCAACCACTCCTCAAAGAGGGGTCTTACCGCCGCAATTGCGGCGTGCCCGAAATTTTACAGGCACATAGTACCATTTTCATATATTTTCTAAAGCTGTTCAAGTATTTGCATCTGATAATCATCATCTCAGGTGGATGAGCTGCTGGTGGAAGGTGCAACTCCTTAACAGGAAGGAGTAGGTATCGATTGATTTAGTTTGTGTTCGCACATATCCGGAACTACAACTCCGATTTAAGTAATTCTTCAGTTCTTTAAGTTTTCATCTTCTTTAAGTTGATTCTCTTTTTGTTGTACTAGGTATCGTTCAACTTAGGAAATACTGCAAGTTTCATCAAAATCGTTTCAGTAGCTTTCGATATAGGGAATGAATGAAAGATATGTTAACAATGTGTTACGGATTTAAAAATTCTAGTGCCCGTGTAAGAAAATGATATATTTGACAAGAATTATTGTGGTTGAATCATCATCATCATCATGATGATGATGTGGTTGAATATTTAAACTAAAAAGAGTAAAATAAAAACTTAAAAAAAAATGTAACCGCCTTCAAAAACAACCACAAAAAAGGGTAAAATAACCTACAAAACTTTTCTTTCGGAAATCGGTGGCAAAAAAGACAATAAAATTTAAAAAAAAAGTCACCGACTTCCGAAAGAAAAGTTTTGTAAGTTTTGTTTTTGAAGGCGGTTAATTTTTTTTTCAAAGAAGTGTTGATGAAATATATACAACTCGTTGGTCGGAGTTGTTACCACTGCTCCTGTTGTCTTGTATGAAAGTCCCACAATTTTGGAGATAAGATGTTTAAATTTTGGAGTTAGGATCTTCAAATTATGTGTTAAGGCTGCTGATTCAAAAATATTTTATTCGTATGCTTGTATTTTCGATAGTTTCATACCCTTAATTAAACACTCCATCATGCTCATAGTACAAAAATCACTTAATCTGGGGTGTCTAACTAAACATGAGTATGGGATTTTTTTTAATACGTGATGGTTAATGTTTGCTGCTGTAACTTTTTCCGTAGACAATCGAGTAACTGTTTTGGTGGAAAATCGAGTACATATTTTTTTTGTAGTAGATAATAGGTTTTTATTGAAAAATTGTTTTCTTGCTTAGTGCCTAACTGTGGGGGTGCTAGGATAGGAAACCTCCACGTGCGCCCGTGGTTTGGAGTTCGCTCTCAGATACGTCCGGGGGGAAGACCAGTTTTTCGGGCCGGTGCACCCTGGGATGCGGGCAAAAACTCTTCCTTAGGCACTGTGTGCCTAAGGGGTCTCTTTGCCCGTATGCGAATAGCCTGTCGTGTGGACGCTCCAACGCGTGTCCCTCTGATTAGCAGAGGGCACAGCGGCGGAGCAGGCTTGCGGACGGTGAGTGATGGGTAGCTCGCCATCCGACCAAGGACCAAGCCCGGGTCGGTGGCGCGTCGTGTTTCGCGCCAAATGCCTGCTGGGGTCGCGGATTTTTTCTTAACCCAGAATACCGTGGCCCCGGAACGTAAAGGACATAGGAAGGAACACGGGTGGATTTTAGTCAGTAAGAGTCTGACAGTCCCTTCCGCCCCGCCCAGGGCGGGTTTTATGATTTAACCACATAAAAAAAAAGCGCCTCACTTTTTTGTAATAAAAATATAGTTTGCTGCAAAAAAAGTTACTCAATTTTCAATCGATTTTCCAATACACATAAAAGTTACACTGTTTTTTATTATTATTATTATTCGTAGGTTAGAATAGGATGCTCTATAGCAGTGTTTCCCAACCTGTGGTCCGCGGACCCCTGGGGGTCCGCGAGTACATGTTAAGGGGTCCGCGGTGTCATTTCTGGACCATAAATAAATGCAAATGTCTCGTAATCGCTACGCTTAGTTAGCACGGCGGTGAGCCAGACTGAATGAATGATGCGAGTGAAATTGAGTGCGTGCGTATACAAAAAACAAATACAGCATCGGATTACAAGTCGAATCTGATTTGAGATTACAATCAAATTATTATTTTAGTAAGGGGGTCCGCGAAAACTGAGCATGATTACCTAGGGGTCCGTGGCCGAAAAAGGTTGAGAAACGCTGCTCTATAGTTACTACAACATTATTTGAAGAACCTATTTGCGAAACCTGAATGGACCGGTAGTTTGTTCAAAATCAATAACCTAACTGAATCGATTCCAATAATATTTATACCATGTTATATTTTGTTCCAAAAATAAAATATTTTAGCTTATAACTAATTAATTACAATATAATGGTTATCTGCCCATTAGCAAACTACAATTAATGAGCGTATGACACAGGAGGCGCGGGCTGAGCGGGGGTAACGCGAACCTTCATTTTGAAATTACTTATATGGAATTTTAGCACAAAAATATTATACCGAATAAAAAACAAGAATTGATTGAATGAGCTATGGCTTTTTTATCCAAAAGATATTGTACACTATCCAAAACAAACTGATCCTGACTCAGCGATTAAAGAAATACAAAGTGTAACACCAAATGCGCAAAAGCTCTCGTGGGGTAACTCAGCCCATGTTACTGAACAATTTTTGTTCTAAGACCTTTAGGAATCTGCAAAAAAAAGATGGGCTCGATGAATTTATTATTTTCCATGAAAAACCATTTTTTTTGTGGTGAATTTCCAAAAGTCTTAGAATAAAATTGTTCAGTAACTTGGGCTGAGTTACCTACCCCACGAGACTAGAGGTTTTGCGCATTTGGTGTTACACGTTGTACTTTATTATTTTGTTGTTGTTTGACTCGCTATTGTTTATTAGGAAAACCAAGGTCTTGTCTTTTCTTCCGTAGAACATACTAATTACATTCATTTTTTAATTTCTGTTTGTTTAATATCTTACCGTTTCTCAACGTGTTCGGAAGAAATTAATACTGCACTTGAAATTGCTGCCGCTGATCGATAGGGTTTTCAGCTTCATCTGAGTACGAGAAGTATGTAAGTACTTGGTTGAGGTTCAATCAACGTGAAAAGAGATACTACGTTCAACTGTTTTTTTTTGCCTATTTTCGAATGAAGTAAACTTTATTGTTTTCCGAAACATATTTTTCAGTAATTTTAGTTTTGTAGACCATTCAATCTTTTAGATTCTCTGTCCGATTTTATCTTCAAATTCGTCATTGTTTTATCACTTCACTGATCTGGTAAAAGTACTCGTCTGAAACAGTTACTTTTTTTTTGGGCAATTATAATTGCTATAATCACAACATTTACAACACTAAATATCAAATATCTAGTTCTTGAATGCATCTAGTTTTCCACTTTTGGAGATTTGCCTAAAAGTTATCTGTTTGTTTTGATTTCAGAAAGCGAATAATATGATAATAGATTGATAAACAAAATACCTATATTTTTTTACGATGTACTCGTACCTATTATTCTGAAAGATGTTATAACCTATCTAGTCTGTGGATGTTATTAAACATCTAAAAACTATGGAAGGCAATTTATGATTTTTGTAAATTAAGAGGTAGTATACCGGCTGACATTTCCAAAAATAGGTATTTAGATAAACTCGTGCTGTCCCTCTCGCGCGTTAAAAAAGCCCCGATCGTGCGATAGAGAGCGTTGCAGCTCGCGACTGACTGTAAGTATTTTTTATATGTTTGACTCTCGGGAGAAAACGTTTTTCACATATTGAATCATGACCAATCTCTTAGATTCTGGCATCAATCGTTTAAGCATATTATATTCTAGGTTTGTAGGTTCTCTTTTTTTTCTTAATTTTTTTTTTGTTTTTAAAATATAAAGATTTTACTTCAATGTAGATTTTGTCATAAAAATAGTAACTCTTAGGCGCCTGTAACTTTCAAACTATTATAAATTTTGTAAAAAAGAAAACCTATAAACCTAGTTTTTTACTGTGTTAGAAGCATTCTAAAAAATCATTGAGATAGGATAACATTTAGGGGCAGGAAAACGTTTCCTCTTTTAGTATGGACGAGCAGTCGGTAGACGATCCTCTTAAGTCCGATTTTGTTTTTACGAAATTTTCAAAAGCTAGTAGAGCGCTCAAAAACCGTTCCTAAATTACGTATTTTTAAATTAATTTAAAAAAACTTGTCGCTCCATTCTACTTCGCATTGCAAGGACAGCGCTGACAGGAGCTAGCATGCTACTACGTCCTTCAGATACCTACGATGCAGCTGTACGTGTCCCGTTTGTACCACGCTACGAAGACTGAGCAATTGTGGAGTACATGCGAATGAAGACCAAATTGGATCTTGAGAGTGGAAAAGTATTTTTTTAGCGTGGTAAAATCATCAAAAGAGTCCTCAAAACCGGGCAGGGCGGGAGGGACTGTCAGACTTGTACCGACTAAAATCCACGGTTTCTTTCAATAGCCCTTTATGTACGGGGGTCACGGTAAAGAAAAAAGGCCCTCGACCCCGGCAGGCTGCTGTCATTTTTGCTGACGGCGCGCGTTGAACACGACGCGCTGTCGACCCTGCCGACCCCGTCCCCAATGGTCGGACAGCGAGTTGCCCTTTACTCGCTGTCCACATGCCCAGAGAGTGGAAAAGTTGGAGGCGCGCCATACAATTAATTTCAAGTAATTGGTGGTGCGCGTTCCAACCCACTATTTGGCGACCTTCCACTAGGAAGAGGTTTGGTCGAAAGATATGATGTATCAGCGTTTCCAGTGCCGCCTACGCGACACCTCGCAGCGTAACTAGAGATGAGAAATTCCTGAGAACATCTTCGATCCAGTCCTAGACCCACCGTCACTGGGACCGACTTTACGACCAGGACTGGGATCGGTACTGGAACTTGGACTTGGATTGGAACTGGGACCGGAACTAGTGATTGGGATAATGAGTGGAACTGGTACTGTTACTAGAACAGGGACTTGTCACACGACTGACTGTGACAGGACTGTGACAGGGACTAGGTACGGAGCTTGCATTGGGAGTAGAACTGGGACTGGATTTGATACTAGGACTTGGACGGGGCTGGTATTAAAACTGGGGATTGGGACTGGACTGACTCGGCACTGGGACCGCGACTTGGACTGGTACTGGGCTTGGGAAATTAATTCAGACTGGTACTGGGATTGGGTTGGGTAATAAGATTGTAACTGAGACTGAGAACTGACAGTTTTCACTATTTTACTTTACAGCGTCTTTCCAGTATTTATAGCGTTTCTTGTATGGAAAAATACACGAAAAATGGAACAGCGCCTCTGGTTTTTGTTCAAACTAATCATTCATATTTAAAGCTAAGAAAATGCCACGTTTTCATATTTCACGTAAGGATGTTTTACATTAAATATTGTGACTCTGTCGAATCATTTTGTATGAAAAATTAAAACAAAGAAAAAGAAATACATAATTGAAAAATATTTCTTATGCCAATTGTTTATATTATATACTCTAGAGTTATGGGAAACCGAAGGAAATACGTTGTATAGTTTCACAGGAAGCATTGTGTGAGTACTTTATAGCTTTCAATGAGTAGATAACCCACGTCTTTTAATGACTTGAATGATGGTGGCGCGTGTGTCGGATCATTCAGTTCCCTTCAAAAGGGTTGAGCTGAGTGATACTGATGCATGTGTCATGTTCGTGAACGGGCGCTGTCAGTCGTGATTGATCCTCATGTAGCAGCCACGGTTTATTTTTAATTAAATAGAATTTTGTCTTTTTTGTATTAATTTCCTATGGACACTTTTCACTTGCTACAACGTGATGTAGGTACCATCTCAAGTTGAATGATGCTCTTGAATCATGTAGCTCTCGAAGACGATAATGCACATTGTCATCTTCGAGAGCTGAACCCTGGAGAACATCTGCCTAAAGCCTGCCTGAGCATCAGGATCATCAGATATATCACAGAAGTTTTAGTAAATTTTCAACATCTGCTTTCTTTTTTGAAGAAACCATGTTGGTTTTAGGCAACTGAGTACAGTCGAATCGTAAAAAAGATTTGACGTTTTTCTTCTTAACATCAACCTTTCCTATAATTATAACAGGCACCACGAACAAGTCTATAAGCCCGGCGTCGAATTGCCTGGCTTAAAGACCTGTTCGTGGCGCCTGTTATTGCTTTGTCTAAATTATGGTAACATTTAAATATGGATAACTTTTTCATCTGTGGTGTATTTGAACGTCTTCGGAGTATTGCGACAAGGACTTGCGCCCTGTTTCAACTTCAATAGTGTTTGATTTAACGTTTTGAAAAAATCGATCGATGTAGATGTATCACTTTCAAAAAACTAATGCACTTCGTTGTGCTTTTAGAATGATTTATGTATCGTTTAGAAAATTCGTAAAGACCATCGTGTAGCCTTATAGAAATTGAGTACGAAACGACAAAAAAAACAATTTTGAGATTTTGACTGATGTATTGCTTTGTGAAAACGCTCTTGAATTCAAAAGTGCCTTAATGATTTTTGCAACTTAATTTTGAGGCACTTCCCGATAAGCTAGCTGGCTGAAATTTTGCACACGTTCTGAATTCTGATGACAATAGGTACATGACTAGCTAAGAAACGTCATAACAAATCCAATATGGCGGCCTCTCCAAGATGGCGGACTGGCTGTTTGAAATCCACCCCCATGATATAGGTATCAAAATGAGAGGGTTTGCTATCTGGAATACGAAAATAATTGTCACGTGACTTAAATCTACAGACCCTTTTTTTCTAAAACTCCTAAAGGTTATATCTACAGTTTCTCATGTACTTTTCAGAAAGAGTTCCGTCCATCTATGTCAACAAAAAAATTAAATGTGATCCAAACATGTAACACAAAAAAAAAACTATTCATTTTTAAAACACGAGATCGATTTTAGAGAATTCTAGGTTCGATTACTATTAGAGCAGGTAACACAGATATATAAAAAATTGTAAATAAGGACATAACTATATCCTCCATTTAAAATTTCACAAATGGCAGAGTTTTAAAGAACGAGCACGAGCAGGGGCGGGAAGTTAGCGGTTTCTGATGCAAATAAAACACTGCTTAAAATAAACAAATAAATAAAACCTACACAAAATACATTAGCAGACCACAGTCCAAAAAACGGAGGGCTGAGGGACGGGAATTCCTCGGTTACATACATATATATCTTATGTCTTTAAACGAGCAAATCTTGTATATTTATTTATACATATATAATCAGGATCTCGGAAACGGCTCCAAGGATTTTCATGAAAGTTACAGTTTAGGGGTTTTTCGGCTCAAGGAATCGATTTAACAAGGTCCCAGGTTCGAGAAAATCTCGGTTCCCAAGATATAGACATTTTAAAGACCGAGCGAAGCTCGGCCAACCAGATATTAAAGCTTTATATGTGCTACAATTAAGTATTAAAGAATAGTCCAGAACTCCTAAGAAAGTATCAGTCAGTTTCAGTGACTTAATTAGTACTTGTGCATTTCAGAAAGGCAAAGGGGCAAGAAATCCTCGAATTTGTTTACATGCATGAATATTCTTAAATAAAACTCCATACGGAAACCTGGAACTCTTAGAAAAGTATCAGCAGCAGGGTTGAATATTCTCATAGACAGAAAAAAACAGTCTCATTAGGCGTTTCAGTATGTGCTGGTTTTAGTCTTACCATGAGATATCGTATTACCCAGTTACTGGGTTGTGGAGGTCCGATAGGCAGTCGCTCCATGTAAAATACTGATATTCAGCTGCATCCGGTTTTACTGGAAGCCGACCCCAAAATAGTTGGGAAAAGAGTAGGTAGATGATGATGAGTATGTGATGGTTTATAAAATTATTCCGGAGGGCTGAGGGATGGGAACTCCTCTGTTTTAGAGGAACCTATTACTGTGCTATAGTATGATATGAAAGACCAGCCTAGAACTTCTAAGAAAGTATCAGCAGAGCAGGGTTGAAGTTTGACATATATTGAAATCGGGAGTTATTTCAGTGATTTAATTATTACTGCTGCAAAATTATTCAGGAGGTCTGAGGGACGAGAACTCGTTGATTTTAGATAAATCTATAACAAGACTACAAGATAATATGAAAGATTAGCAAAGAACTCCTAAGAAAGTATAAGCAGAGCAGGGTTGAAGCTTCACAGAGAGAAAAAAAAATAAGCGTTTCAGTATCCTTCAAACCATGAGCCAAAATCCATTCAGAGATACGTATCAGGTTTTTATTCACTATATTCACTGCCTCGGACAATTATTATTCATCTACCGGAGCTTGTGAATAAATTTGGAGATAGTCAGCATACAGATGATAGGATCTGAGAAGGTCATTAGAAATAGAATTTATAAAAATAGCGAAAAGAAGAGGATATAGCACGCCCCCCTGTGGTACGCCGGCACTTGTATTGCACCATTGCACCCTTCGATGCAACTACGTTGTCGGCGGCCACACAAGTAACTACGAAACCAATCAATTACCGTTGGAGATGGTTATGGATTGGTATGCTAAGAGAGCAAAGTATACCAAGTAGAACATCAAAATCGACGGTGTTAAAGGCGTAACTAAAGTCTATTAAGGAAATGATCGTCAGATTTCGTTTTTTTTCCCTTCTTTGTGATACTCAACAAAAGGCTTCTTTGAAAATCCGGCATCCAAGTAAGCAATAATGGACCCACGCTGACAACCTCACGGTTTTTCCATTATTGTTGCATACTAAAATCTACTTATTTGAGTTTGCTATGACATTTCTCACATCTGAAAACCGCATCAAAATCGGTTCTTCCAAACTCGAGATAATCGTCAACAAACACACATAAAACATACATACAGGTCACGTCTAGAATTTTGCCAATTATTTTGATTCCTGTACCGTTTATTGCAGTGTGTTCGGTGGAAATAGGTGTGCTGAAACTAATCAATAATAATTAAAGATCATTTATTTAACTTTCTAATCCTCTCTCATCTTGTTTCAGATATTTTTCAGCTTAAGTTTTTCATGGGTTTCATGAATTGCTCGTCGTCGGTTTAATCGCTTTTCAGTAGCGCTTTAGTGTTAAATGACTGATTTATTATAATGGCCTTCTAAGGGGCTTCTATCAAGGCCTTTGGAAGAGTTCAATGAAACTTAAGATCAATCAATATTGTTTTAATGTTCGTGTTACGTAATAAAACAAAGTATTAAATAATTTTTGTTGGTTTTATTTATCGAGTAAATAAATGAACAATAAGTGTTTGTTTGTTAGAGTGGCCTTCCATGGTAGGTACACCCACCTTAAATCATCCCAGTCATTATTCATGATAACTAATTCATGTTATTAATTCTGTGTCATTTATCACTTTGACTGAATTAAGTAGTTAGTATGTATAATTACTACTTAGATATTATGAATAATATCAACTAGTTATCAGTGTCAGTGTAGTAAATAAATAACGGTGTGAGTTGCGTTTCCTTGTTGATTATTATTACAGCACATCACCTGAAACCACACAAAAGTTCACAAGTAAATATTTGTTTATTTAATATTCAAATTCCTTTTCTACACTTTGTTGTAAGTACTTCATTTGCAAAACATTTTACGCGTGAAGCGCTCACAGAAAGGTTTTTGTTAAAAAGCGTACATTAATTTTAATTGTCATGTACTTATCGTGTTTCATTATGTAATGTAGAAGTATTTCCTCCGACGAGGGGCCGCACACACACACACACACACACAAACAGCGGCCGCGGAATATTTCCCCAATGATGAAAGACGTGGAGTCACTTCACTCCGCACTCCATTATGCGAAACTGTAATCATGAAACTATCCACACAACCTTACCACGCAGCGCTGCAACAAGTCGAACGCGTGCGTTCACGTTACACGAACCCACTTTTATCGGGGCGTAGTTAACGCAAACGCGTCGCCAGTTGATACGGACTCCAAAGCCTCCGCGAGTTCGCCTACATAATTATTTAAGTTAATGATATACTACACCTTTCTTGCTATAAATGATTTATTTTTGCAGTGCGTGCGAGCGGGACGGACTCACCTGTGGCGGCAGTAGAGAGCGGGAGGGCGCGAGAGGGTGGTGCCCCCTACAGTAATGTGGGCTGTTTGGATTATAATATCTGCAGGTGGTGGTGGCGCGAGCTGAGAGCTGCTTTTAATTCTGCTTACTTATGTACTCGCCCACAAGTACCTATCTCGAGCTGTTCTCATTTCAAAAGTAATTTAAGGTATATCGCGTACTTTCATAAAAATATTTTTGGTAAATTATTTTAGTTTCGTCACCTAAAGTATAGTTCTGATCAATAATGTTAATTTCATAAATTCACCGTTATTTTGAAATGAAAACAAGAGGAACAATTAGTAGTGACGTATCGAGACCGAATATAGGATGGGACTTCAGGGGACAAGACGCATGTGCAAGCCCCTTTTTATTCATTACCAAAAATATGACTTTCCTCCGTGGCTCGCTCGAGGCCCCCTTATAAGAGTCAAGGAGGCCTCGAAAAGCTGATATCGCTGACAATCACAATAACGGTATTAATGACTTTGAGGTACCAAGTCATCTATTGCGAGGCCTCTTTGACTGTTTCAGTTCCCAGTTAGTAGATAATAAAACGTAACCAAGTTTTCAAGTAAGTACTTACCTAGAACTTACATAATTATTTTAATTTGCCGTTTGGATATGGAACCCTAAAAATATACAAAATATGACAAAGTCGTTCCTAAAAACAGACTTGACGCAAGATTGAGGAATCACCAGTAGTTTAAAATATAGCAAAAAATTAGTTGCTTACATTACTAAAATTTTATGGGCACCTAAATCTGTCGAGCTTACACTATGTAAGCAGCAAGAGACACTGCGTTGCAATATTAAGTAACTATAGATTATTATCTTCTTAAACTGATGGTATTTTAACACTGGAAATGAGTTCAAAGAGACAATGAGTTTAGTTTCAAGTTTTACAGTTAAGCTATCACAGATTAATTCTGATCCGACTCCAGTTGGACCGCGTCATAATGTAGTTACTCTTAGCCCCTTAGTACACATTTTTTTTTTTCTCAACTGTCACACAACGCCATCTAGTCCCAAGCTAAGCAGAGCTTGTGTTATGGGTACTAGACAACTGATAAACATACTTATATATTTCTAAATATACATATTATACATAAATTACACCCAGACACAGAACTGCTCATCACACAAACATTTGTCCTGGGTGGGAATCGAACCCACGACCTCCGGCATGGCAGTCAGGGTCACTAACCACTAGACCAACAGGCCAGTCATTGCGATGCAAGTCTCCGATACCTTACCACTTTGATATCCAGGCGGCTGTCGCCATATAAATCCATAGAGGTTCATACGCAGGCACGTGCATACCTTATTCGTATCGGAAACGAAAAAAAGATGAAAGATTTCGATGTTTATTTATGAAGCAGGATCTTCCTTTTCAATGTCTCGAAAATTGTCAGATACGGGGTGTCTGTTCAACTTCTCGGAGGAAATTGCTAGATGCGGTAATTATGTTCTTCGTGATCGTCCAATTCAAGAGCTTGTCCAAATTCTTCTATTTTTGCAAGATGACTTATAATTTTCCCCTCTTAACTGTTCAATTAAAATGTCTGCGTCAATAATGATACTATTTCACACAAAATCTGCAATGTTTCGATGCTGACTATAAAATAATGACGATATTAACCACTACAGCCAACTCGGTCCGCATACTTTCTGACCGTGTAATAATCAACAATTCCATAAATGATAAAGTTGAGTCTTAGACTAAATTAACATCTGACAAAACTTTTTCTCCACCTGTACTCCGATGTAATTAATATAGTGGAAACGAAAGACCGACGAAAGAAAATGGAATATGATTTGTGTAAAAGATAATATTAGTGTAATGGCAGTGAAAGTTGAAAGGACGAATAAAGAGGACGTAAGGAGAAAGATAGAAAAGAGATGCATGAATTGTGTGAAAGAGAGATACATACATGTATTGTGTGAAAAATGAATAAATACATAATAGTTTGACGTAAATATTTCATTTGTAATATTTCAGCTCGATTCTATTTCGAATGGAGATCGTGCGCTTTGGCGCTCCTTGGGAGAGCTATGATCGTTGTAAGTGGATTACTTTAGGTTGAAATGATGATGATCTGATACTCTCAAAAACAAACCTGTTTAGGTTTTTTTTTTAGTGTTTCCTTACACTGGATATCTCCTGAATCATGGACGGTGCGTTTACAAACAAAAATCTTCACGTGCAGAAACACTTGCGACTCATAGTGTGCTTACTAGTCAATGGCTTACCCACTGCACCGAACGTGTCGGATGCTAGTTTGTAATCACTATTACTGTAAGATCGATAGATACTTACTTCATTACCTTTATCATTGAAAGAAAAGAAAATTTCTTTCAGTTTGGTTCAATCGTTTTTATGTTATGAGCATTTTTCCCTCATTGTGTATTAGCCGATGTTATTGTCCGTACTACGGATTACGAATTTGACAAGAGTCTGGGTTGAATATTTGACTTTCGGTATACCGTGCCCAAGGTAATGGTGATGTGCGGAAATAACAACCAATAACTTTGAAGTGGCGAAAAATGGGGCTCAACCTAACGCAGCCATTTACAAAAACCACTGACTTACACAAAAGTGTAAAATAACAAAGTTACAGAAGTACAACCCGCTATGCTGGCGCCAAAAAAAATTACCTTGATCTTATACTACCCTAGTACTTTTGCTGGTTAGCAACACAAGACAAAGCTTCTATAACAGTATACCTATAATTATGAATGAAACAGTGTTATGATCTGGATTTCATAGAGCGAAGTTCGAAATATCGCAGACGAAGTCGCGGGCAAAGTGCTAGTATTTGTTTAACTAAGAACCGAAGTTGCACCACGACATTCCGCGTTCAACGAATTACGTCTGTACAAATTGAAATTAAATGTCATTTCGAACAGTGGTCCATCGCCAATGAAAAAATAATCAAAACGCATGAATTGGTTGATTCATCCCGCGGGTCCCATCTGAGCGGGGTCAATCGACCAAAGAGCCCTAGGCGATGTTATTGTCGGTACTACGGATTATTAGTCGGTATACGGATTACAAGAGTTTGGGTTGAATATTTGAGCTAAACTAACCACCTAAAAACTACCACAAAAGATAGTCCTAAAAAACAAAGTTTCAGATGCCAATAGCTAAAACTAGGTAAAAATTAAACCTGTATCACAACACAAGATCTGCTCTAGTAATATCAGACAAGACTACAGTGGCATGATCTAATTGGATCTCTGTGAAACAATGATGACAATGATAGATGATAGGGGCACTTCGCTTCGCTTCGTTTAATCGGTGACCACGCACCGGCAAGCGCAACGTTTTAGAGACCGAGTCAAACCCACAAAGATGACACAGGCAACTTCGACGATCTTATGTAGTCACATACACAGGACTTCGATCAACTTCGATGCAGTACTTCGTCGAGGCAACTTCGCGAGTAGTGTAGAGCAGGCTTAAAGGGAAGGCCTATTTTCAGCAGTGGGCGTCTTACGGCTGATGATATGATGATGATGGTTGTTCGGTTTGGAGGTGACTTTTGATTGATTTTCTATAGACAAATTTATGGAATGGTGTTTTCGTCTTACTTAACCCTTGACATTAACCTTTAACTTTACCATATCTAATATCATTAAACGAGCAATTCTTGTATATTTATTTATATATAATCAGAATCTGCAGTATTTTTAACAGATTACGGAGGATCATCGGCTAAGCCAATCGATTTAGTCATAGGCTCAACAAACCATGAAACTGTAAACATTTTACTGGTCGACGACGTCATAGTCTATAGCGAGCATAGCATGGATCCTTTATACTAATTAGAACAATCCGCTTGAAAATATAAGCCGAAGCTTAATTTTTAAGATGTGAAATGAAATGAAATTCAGGCTCTCCGTATACGGAATGTGAGACAGATATTGTTTTATTCATCTATGTATGTCTGCATCTGCAAACATGCCTAAAGCACTAAAGTATATCGGAAACTGCACCAGATCCTTAAAATGTAACTATTGGATTTGGAATACATTTTATGTGTCCGCTTTGTGATTCTCAGCACCTATAAGTGCTCTTCAACTCAAGCGCGCCTCTCGCAAAGATTCACGCCGACCGCTCGCCCAAGTGCCGCGTTGCCAACAGTGCCGCCGCGCTGGAATCGAATCCAATTCAATATGTTTTAGTATCTAAAAACAGGTTTCTCAACAATAAATTAAACTGTTTATTCGCGGACTTGAACTACTTGGTTCACAGAAATTCAATAAAATATTTTAATTTGTTGGAATAGCAGATATTTCTTACTATTTAGCTCGAACTCGATTTAAGATGGTCTTCCATCATCAAACCGTAACTCTTCCATCAATATCATGGAACCGCCTTTGAAATACCGTGTCCAACAAAAAAAGTATCATCAAAACCGATTCATAAACGAAGAAGTTATCCTTGAATTATCGGGTCCCCCCAAACATTATATGGCCGCAATGAGACATCTCCTTTGTTAGATAATAAAACACTAGCGAATGGCATCGCATGTGTGCGGCTCACGGCGCCGAAGCGCTACAGCGGCGCGGTAGCCGCACCGTGTGAACAGCCTATTGTAGGCGCGGTAGCGCGCGGCTTGGTCGGCGCTTTGTGCGGCGGCGTCGTGTACATGAGCGTAATGAAACTTTGCTATTCTAAATAACCATTAATACTAGTAACAACTATTTACATGCTTACTACTTCCCTTAATTCATTATAAAAACTATAAAGAGTATTGAATTTGTTTGTATTGAATAGGTGACGAAACCACTGGTCCGATTTCAAAAATTCTTTGAGTTGAGAGCTGCTTTGGTCTTGAGTGACATAGGCAATAACAGGTGCTGGCTGGCAAAAGCTAGTAATTTATGTAAAAAACGAGCCTCTACAAAAAGTAAGTCGAGATAATATACAAAAAATGAACATAAAATGAGAGCATATAGTCACAGCTACATAATAATTATGTAGTACCTAAACGCACGCTTATTACTCGCTAGTGCGGCCGTGAGTGAGCGGGTGTGGTGAATGAGCGAGTACAATGAGCAAGCGGAGCGCGTGCGACACCCACACTGGTATATAAAGCGCTGCAATCACATGACATAATGATATGTACACGAGCTTTGTTTTAATTTCATGTGCCTCAAGTGTTGTATGTAATTTGACAAGCGAGTACTAGGTACGACGAATCCTTGTGTTCTGTTGGAGTCTCTATAAAAAGGCCTTTGTGTTTGATGTCATTATTTATGTTGTGATTACATATCTGAAGTTATATATGACTGTAGGGCTGTATTTCCAAGATAGTTTTAACAGATCCGTCGCTACTGGAAGTAATATATATAAAAATCTTTATTTCTAAAAAAAATGGTACAGTAAATCTCCTTCAATACAAATCTAGTCAAATAAATGTACTTCGGTGTCAATGGAGTGCTTTGACATTCGTACTAGGATTTCCCTGTATCACGAATGCCATCACCTTCCTCCGGACCAGCATATAAAAAACAAAATAAAAGAAAGATACAATATAATCTAAAAAACTATCGAAATCTGTTGAAAAATGTTCAGAACATATTTACAGTGCACCGGTTGGAAAATATTTTTAAACGGATCAATTTATTTTAATACTGGTGTGTGTGTGTGAACTCTGTCATACAATTACATACGTCATTGCTGAGTAAAACGTGCCGATGAACCGATCCGACTGCTGTATATATCGGATCAGATTTTTTTACTAGGTCGGTAATATTGTCATGTGGTCATCGTTCATACAACAAAATTACAGATAAAGCACTTAGTGGTAAATGTAGAAAGTTATAATTAATATAAATAGGGAATAATCTATTTGAACTTACCTTTATAATCCGACTAATTAGTAATCACAAAATTTTACTAAAACTATAAATGTAATCATACCAACTGATAAAATGACTGGCAAAGTATTCCCAGCACACACAAAATATAATCATCAGAAATAATCTGTATTAAATTCTGATTATTTTCAAATCCAGATATTTAAAGAGGTCCTGTAGTGATTTAGTTTCTGTCGGTACCTGGAGCTGGGAGGGGCCACGTCGCGTCACAGGCACTTGTGATACAGCGAGCAGCTCACGTGTTTGTACTGCTGTATATAATGTTATGTGTCTCAGTCATGTGACGATGACTCGCTTAGGTATTCTTAATAATATGGCTTGATATGTTATTACACAGGAATATATTTCTTTTATCGTCATCAGAATAGACAAGCTACAAATTAAAGCTTTTCAGCCTTACTACAATAACGCTGAACACTTGTCTAAAAAAAGTGTGACTGCAAAACGGACCTTATTTCAACGTTATAATCTGACATTTTTTAGACAAGTGTTCAACGGACGTTTAAAAGTTTTTTTGGTAAGTACGACGGTTTATATCTAAATAAATCTTTGCTGGATGATGAAGAGAACAAGCTTCACGACAAACGCAAAACATGAACAACAGAATTATAGAAAAACAGAGAAACTCAAAAAAAAAAAAAGGAAAAAATGGTAAAAAGATTTGTTGCAAAACTGTGACTCATCTGGAGCTAGTTAATTTAGTTACATACTACATTACGTTAATCATTTAAATTAAGAAAATAGTGTTTAAAACGATTATTTGTGAAGATATCTGCCCTAGCTTGGATAACATCAATGTCAAGTATTCCCAAACAGAACGACGCCGCGAGAGCCTCCCAGCTGATGTGCCGTAATTAGATGATTCCACGACTCCGGCGCACTGGCGCCCTCTGCTCTCCTCATATAATCCAACGTAATCTCGTCAAATGCAATCATCTTGGCTTTCACCAACCACCAGTGCTGCACCAGGGACAAACGACAATGAACCCTATTACAACGTGGCAGAGATAACGCTTGATTCAATATTTCTGGCTTGTTTCGAACAGTTAGGGCTGTCAGTAGCGAAAATTGCTTCCGATCTTGTTAAGTGATGCGATAGGGATGACTCTCATTGAAACTGAGTTTTCTTTTATTTTATGAGTTATGATGTAATATTCTACAAAAATGAATGTTTGACAGTAAGTATGTTCATAGCATTTATTGCGGCTAAGACTATATTATCTAACTTAGTACAATAACTGTGTTATAAATTCTTAAACCACAGTCTTAAAAATGTTGTATGTCGCCTTCCAACAAATAAATGGACACACAAGATAAACATTTTATACTATTCGTAGAGAATTATATATCACACCGTGGTGTTCATTAAACTAAATTCGTCAATTTTACAAATCCATTCCGTCGAATAAAACATGGTCCCATGTTTGTATATCTGGTCCCCCACACGAGCTGGGGCGAGGTAACAAGATTAGTGTAGTGACGTCACTGCCAGCCCTACCAGCCCCACTTACAATATTAGGGCTCCTTGTTCATGTAATTCGATAATTCGCGTCGGGCGCCATTTTGTGAGCTCGTCGATTATTAAATAGCGGCAACTGAACGATGGATTAAGTTATTTATAAATAACATTATGACTAACACGCTTATAACATCATCCGATATTCAGTAAAACTGGTGTCTCATCGTGGCATTGCACGAGTTTAAATATACATCGACACACACTGAATTTTCTCAAATCGTTATGAAAAGATAATAATTATCAAATTTGGTGCAGTAAAGTGTATCGGGTATCGAGTTACCTAGTTACAGGATTGTGGAGGTCCGATAGGTAGCCGCTCCATGTAAAATACTGATATCCAGCTGCATTTGGTTCGACTGGAAGACGAACCCAATATAGTTGGGATTAAAGGCAGATAATGATGATGATGCAGTAAAGTGTTTGTTAGTAATGCGCGTACACTTTGCAGACAGACTTAAGCGACATTTTAAACTAGAAATTATTCATGCTTTTGCTAAAGAGGCGTGCTGTGGCGTAAAAGTCAAGACAAGCCACAAATACTCACAAAAAAAATCTCAGATATGCCTAGATCGAGTTTTTGACAATTTCTTAAACAGCTTGGGAATTTTAAGTATCCATTTCGTAGGAGTTATATAAAATTTCTAGATAAATCATACATTTCCGGTACTACATTTATGGTTCAGGTAGACATAAATAAGTACAACTATTGCTTCTATCCTTCTTACTCTATAAGCCTGCGGGGGTCAGTTTTAGATTTTACCACGATAAAAAAGAATCTGGAGATTTAATAATAATAAAAAGTGATGATGTCCGTCTATCGTTCCCTAGTTGCTACGCCGTAGCGGGTTGCTACGCCTGCTACGTCACGTACACTACAGCAATTTTTCGTAGCACAAATAAACCCGCCCACCGTAGACACATTATGTTAAGGCTAAATTAATCGACTTAGCTATAATAATTTAAGTCAGTTGAGCGTGTTGCTTTCAACCGTATATGAAGCATGTACGAGACATCCGGCGTTCTATTAGTTCTCTCCATAGGAATAAAGTATTTTTAGTAAAACTGAAACTTTATACATAAACAAAAACCTCCGTAGGCATTTGGCTCGGTATGGAGTCCCATCAGATTTTTAAGACCTTAAGAAGTCCATATTGGAGGCAAGGGGGTAATAGCGCAAATATTCCTAATGATGTTTCAAAAGTAATCAAATGAAAGTCAATTTCTTTCCAATAAATAGAATAGCAATTAATCGGAGTAGTATATGTTGAAATAAATTGCGAATGCTCGCTATAGATACCAGGGCGGGTCGCATTTGATCTCAGTAATGTGGCCGTATATCGCGCATTGTGAGCGGAGCCATTGATCTGCTTTAGGTAACTATTAAGAAAGGCTTTTACGGTAATTGGTAGTGGAGCGAGATGCGGACGATACACACAATAACGACAATAACACATAGAGTACGAGGAAACACACAGACAGGACAAGTAAGCATAGAAAATATGTGATTATGAAGTAGTTATTGCTTTATTATTCAATACTACTAATATTATAAATGCGAAAATATGTGAGGATGTATGTGTGTATGTAGGTATGTTTTTTACTCTTTCACACAAAAATCTACTAAACTAATTTGGCTAAAATTTGGTACGCAGATAGTTTATAACCTTGATTAACACATAGGATAGTTTTTAACCCGATTTTATGTTTCCGTGGGATATTTTTTGAGTTGTAGCGGGTGAAGCCGCTGGCAAAAGCTAGTAGGAATATAAAATGACTAAAGATATATAATATTATCTTTAGTCATTTTATAATAGAACTAAACTATTACAAAGTATCAAAAAATCACTCCTAAGTACTGTCAACTGGTGATGTGTTCAAGAAACTGGCGGCGCCAGCGTTGCGTCTTTAAATGGCAATACTTAGCCTCTGGCCAAGATAAAAGCGGCCCTTGGATCATGGGAAGCGTCAACAAGCCGTTCATATAACTCTTCGAAGTGAAAGAAAGTGTCTATAAAAGCTGCGCTAATTTAAATTCCTTCTTTATAATTTGTGATGGAGTTTGTTAATAAAACTAAAATAAAATATTTTGCAAGGCATCATAAAATTCCTCTTCAACACTTTCAAATGGTAATATGCCTAAGTGACTGCTGGTGGCGTACTTGCCTCTTTGTATGGCTATGCGTAGCCTCTGGCCAAGGAAAATACCAGCTCTTGGGTCATGGGAAGCGTGAACAAGTCGTTAAGATATCTCTCTATAGAGGATGTCTGCCTCAGACCCCACAGTCCTAGAATTTCAAGCTGCACGATAGACCATCTTTGGAGGAAGCCTTCACCCGCATAGGAGTTCTTGCAGAAAAATAAATAATACAATTTACTAACTTAAAATTATAAATAATTGAAAATATTATACATAATTATAAAATGAACAACTTAATTAAACAGGTAAATGTAAATAACTAACAAAAAATTGCCTAAGACACACAGAATGTTTTATATTATTACTTACTTTTGTAGTCTGCTGTAGTCGCGTATCGCATTTTCAATTTATTTTATAGCTTGTAGGTATTAAACCCACCATACGATCGCGTCTACATTCTACAATGAATTGCAGAGCGTAACAGCGCAATAGGCTAAGTGCGTGCTCAGTTGGTAGGAGCCTCGGTTGCTGTAGGTGGCACTCACCATGATGACTCTTATCAACAACCAGTCTACCAGGAACTGTCTAACCACACACACATTTTTGTACCTATTTGTCACACACACACACAAAACTGTGTACATATTTGTTAGAGAAAGTTTACTGACTGTTCAAATGGATAATTTGATTGTATTTTAGGCTTAGGAAGCAAAACCCTGCTGATTCCTAAGTCGTAATCTATTTGATCTGATCTGATTTACAAGATTTAGTTTTATGATCATAGTTTTATGTTAGTAAGAGCTGTGGTGTGAGTACCGACTTACGACTTTTAAGCCGTGGGTTTGAAACCAGTCGGATTTATTACTTTGTGTTATTTATTTCCTCACCACAGGCATTCTGACAGTGCTTTAGACTCATAACATATTTTATAAATGACTCCACCTTTTCTCATTATGTTTTCCGGCACCGATATGTAAGTGATGTTTCAGATAAAATTATAAAATACATTTTAATTGAAAAAGACACGTTGGTACTTGCCTGGGTTTGTACTCGTAGCCTCAACCATGAGAACTACTGGTATTTTAAGTTCATAATTAGTAAAGGTCTAATTTTATTAAACAACACTCATTTTATTTTCAAGCTTTTTTAGAGGAGCTCGTGGCTAAATAATTACAGCCGCACAGGCCGATCTTCTGGGTTAAGCCGCGCTTGCCAAGGTTGGTCTGTGGATGGGTGACCATCTGTCATAGCGAGTTTCCTCCGTGCCTCGGAAAGCACGTAAAGCCGTTGGTCCCGGCTGTCATTTGTAGATCTTTGACAGTCGTTACTGTTACTCAGAAGCTGTAAAGTCTGACAACTAGTCTTACCATGGGATATCGTATTGCCCAGTTAATGGGTTGTGGAAGTCCGACAGGCAGTCGCTCCATGTAAAATACTGATATTCAGCTGAATCTGCTTCAACTGGAAGCCGACCCCAATATAGTTGGGAAAAGGCTAGGCAGATGATGATTTTATTTTCAAGCTTTTCAACGACGACAAAGTCTCATTAAAAAAAGAAATTCATTTGCTCTCCTAACAATTAAAAAAAGTCATGAGTATACGTCGCGTTGCATATAATTCCAGTACATTTGTCTCATGATTTCCGTCCGCGTCGCGTCCGTAACACATAATTAAGACGACACACTTCTGCCTGCAGTAATCACTACATACTAACTACTGTGTGTCTGCATGTGTGCGCGCCGGTGATTGCTGTGCTCATTATCACGAGGACGCTTAGCGGGAGGTTTTCGATAGCGAATATTATTTAAAAATAAAAAAATATACCACAAAATATCCAGAGAGGAAACTGCAGTTATTTTAGATAAAGGTGGTGTTGAGTAGCTACAAACTGTCAATAAGTCTATATCTAATATCTTTAAACGAGCAATTCTTGTATATTTATTTACATATGATCAGGATCTCGGAAACGGCTCCAAGGATTTTCATGAAAGTTTAGATTTATCAAGGTCCGAGGTTCGAGAAAAGCTCGGTTTCCAAGATATAGACACTTTAAAAACCGCGTTTTAAGAAGCGCCATCTATATCGCCATGACCGATTAGGGCCAAAATCAAAAAACGAGCGAAGCTCGGTCAACCAGATACTTAGTATTTTAATCTCATAACCATTGGTTTGTCAAAATTTCAAATCAATCAACATTTTAAAGTTTCCTATTTCAGTAAAAAAATAAGATTTTTTCGTGTGTATTTGTTTATCGACAAGCGTCATAAAGTTTCGCCAGTTTCGATAGCGATCACGCCCCGCTAGACGCAGTGGGAGGAAGCTCCACATTACTTGATAGTGCATTTTATATATTTTTACATTCGGTATATTTGCATTTGGTACGAAACGTTCATTACGGACGCACTCGCTAACGAACGAGCTTCGAGCGCCGCCCACCCGCGCGCGCGCACTACCCACTGAACTAGCTAGGGAGACCACTGTTATATTGAATTAGGAATTCTTTTTTAAGAGTTCAGAAAAATAAGCGTTAATAACTAAACTTTTTTAAGTGTCGTCAACTCAAATGGACTAATAAATAGTCGACTTTGACATTATGTATACTTCAGTTTATTTTCATCTGTTTGAAGTTCAAAGTTCCGACCGCTCGTTTAGACGATAGAATAGAACATTTCTCTCAAAGTAAATTTTACTGTAATAATAAGCTGATAATTTATTTGATTTACTCGAAATTGTATTGTAACTTAGATACGTTTGAATGTAACACACATCGGAAATTGACGTTTAGGTTTTCATGCGAGGGCCGTCATGTCGTCGAGCAGCGTATAGCAGAACAAACATTAATTACATAATAGTGAAATCATATCATTTACTCGTTTTATGTACGTAGGTAAGTATGTTTCGATTCTCAAAAATAGTACATGAGTTGCAGACCCCAGCTCCCGCGCCATCCGTCACGAAAATGGCCGGGTATATAGCACAGGCTTTGTCTATAGCTGACGACGCAGTTCCGGCCCGTAACGATGTCCTCCCGGTAATGACACCCCCTTCACACCCCGTCATCACCCCCCGACAATAACATTAGCGGGAATAGTTTTTATACACCCACTCTGATGATAGCGGCGAGGGGAGAAGGGAACTCGTAATATACCGTAATGCTAAGAGATTGTGCAGGTATTGTCGAATAATAACCCCTGGGGGATGTTGTTCATGCGGGGGGGATGTTGTTGTGAAATAAATGATGTGGGTGGAATAGAACGGATGTGATGTGTGATTAGAAGAAGAAAATAGTTGTTACAGAGGTTTTTATTTGATGCCGTATACTGTAAGGTCGTTGTTAAAAAAGGTTAAAGTTGTAGACTTAATTTATACTTCAATTCCAACATTTATTGATGAGCAAGATACGAAATTCTAAAGAAAAACAATAAAGAAATGCGTCATCGAACACGAATCAAGCGCCAGAGCGGTCACATATAAGTTGATTAATACATGACATCCATAAACATGTAAGCAAGAGCAACTACATAATAAGTAAACAAATGAACACATAAACAAACATGAACAAATTGAACACGTTTCCATAATGTATGACAACACACTCTGTATTCATAAGTGTCGGTCGATTGGATCGCGCGACATAACTTACTACTAACTTATCGTCAACATTCGAAAACTTATTGAAGTGATTTGTACTGGAGGCACAACAAACCTCCCCTCCCTCCTGCGAGCACCCCCTGCGCCTCCCTCCGCCCTCCTTCACGCCTGGACTTATTTACATTTATATAAAGTGGATGATACATTCGACCCGATTGTTATATACCTATTTTAAAAAGAAAATTTTATAACTCTGAATTATAAATGAATGTTGAAACGAAATGAATTATGAATGTTGATGAAATAAGAAACGAACTGATGAGATTGAAAGGGGAGAGCCCCTTTAGGAATAAACTCTTGGAGAACAAACACTAAATGAAAGTATTGTCGGTATTTGTTAGGTACATTAATAAATACTGGAGATAAAGTCAAGACTTACATTGTCATTTAAAATAAATTAGTTGTCATGAATCAATTCAAGTTCTTGTTATGATGGCCTTTGTTTTTAGCGTAGAACAAAAGACATCAACGCACGCTGTCATCAAACAAAATTATGATGACAGTTTTTGCAGTATAGTTTAACGAATGCTGATGTCTTTGAATGTCTGTAAATAAGGAAACTTAACTATAGAAAGTCGATAAATCAGACAAATATTATAATGTGTTAGAAATAACTAGATCAGTATTGTACGTTGTCTGATCTGTTGGTGAAATTTCATAATTTTTTATTACATAAGCCAAAATATTTGAATGAACCTGTACCCACCTTTACATCTGAAAGTACATAAAAAGCACATAAATTATACAAGGGCATAATAACGGCGTCCAATTTTCAAAGAAACCTCTCATTTGAATGAAAACGTCGGCGTCGCGTCGTTTGGTGCGGCGGCTCTCGTTAGCCGCGAGGGGCGGCGCGGCCTCAACACAGTAATATGGAAATAAATGAGAAAACATCAAACGCCGCCGACACTGATCCACTCCAATCAGATAACAATACTGCTTTGTGGACACGAGACACTGATGCTGTGCTTCAGGACAGCGAGGACCACTCCACTTTGATTTATCAAAATGCTCCTTGTTGTGGAAATACCACGTGATGCTAAAAGAAAATACATCTTACAAGAAAATAAGAATGGAATATCAATGAATGCGAGGTGAAAAAAGAGGCAAATCTCAACTTAGTTAATGATATGAAATGTTTCGAACACTGCTAAACTCGATGCTAGTGTTATGTCGAGATCGTAGCGTAATGCACACAAAATTAGTTTTGAATTTGAACCAGTAATTCCCGAGATTGGCGCTTTTTTTCGAGAATGCACTAATCTATTTGTTTGGTTGACTCCAATTTTATAATATTAGTACAGGTAAATTAAATAGGTACATAGTCACGTTGTATATTTAAACACTTTGTCTAATACCTTTATTTGTGTGTTTTTTCAGATAGAAATGCCATGTTCTAATAATCTAAAACGAAGAAGAAATCATTAATCTACCATAACAAAATAAACTTTTTTGTTGTGTATATTGTATGTATGAACTGATAAATGATATTTATTTTGCAAGTTGGTTGTTAAAAATCACTTTTACACGTCAAATACTATTTTTATAGTTGAGTTATTCTGTACTTCAACGTTTTCTTAAGTTGCCCGCATTTTCGTGTCCCGAAGTGTATTCATCAGAGAGTAGGCACTCCAGTTGGTATTGCGTCACAAAGCCATTGTTCGGCACTGGTAGGTACTAGTGGTGACTGGCGGCGTCACTCGACCGAGGAACCATCATTATGAGGAGCTTGCTCATTAATCACCTTCTTACGAATAATTGGAAATTCATGGTGCATTTTTTTTCGATTGGACAAAGGGATGTTGCTTGAAAAGTATATAGGGAAAAACCCACCACACTATTCCCAAACCACCGCAACTCCTGAAAGCCAAATCAACAGTGGCAACCACCAAAACCGCAGAGACAATGAAGCTCGACGTGTCCCGGAGAATGAATTTTAATTGTCTTGGATCCTGCAACGAAATTAATCAGAAAAGAATAGTGGAGGAGTAGGAAAAATATGTTTCCACTGCCCTCCATGCAAGCAGGAGACAGATCAAAACAAGGCCAATAGGCACAAAGGGACATTACAACCGTGAAAAGCTCAGTTGCCTAGCACCACGGGTAAAAATGACTACTAATTTGAATGAGTCCTAAATTGTGAGCTGCTATATATGATTCCAATAATAGGAAAGTATTTAATAACGCAGCTGTTACAATGAAATAACAGAACTTCACCTTTCATCGTGCATACCAAAATAAACGAAATGAAATTGTACCATTGAGTGCTCCGCCACGCCCCACTGTCCGTCAGTTTACACAAACAAAAGTGTCCTCTTACAAAACTGCTGCATTCTCTTCTGTCAGCCACAACAGTGAACCGTGCAGTCACTGACAACTGTCACATATTGTTGACAGTATGACATGTGACAGTAACGTGAGAAGCGCTCGCAAAAACGTTTGTTGTCATTAATCTCTCGTAGCGAACTATTTTATAAGATGGGACCGAGATATGCATTGATATCTCCATAACAGAGGTATCCAATTGAATTTAGAGATTTTCTCATTATTGTGATCATTATTAATGACGAGATCTAGGAGTAAATCTAAGCAAATGAATACAAATTATGCTACGTTAACAAATAATCAGAAAATAAAAATAATTTATATTTTGTAGGACAATACTTCATTATATTATCAAAATGCTAGCTAACATTAGTGACCGACCGAAATTTCGGTTTCGGTTTCGGCCGGTTTCGGCCAAAAAAACTAGTTTCGGCCCTAGTTTCGGTTTTGGCCAAAATATAGCCGAAACTTTGCCGAAACCGAAACCTGACGAAATTCAAGTGTTCGTGCATTTTCGTGGGTCGTTCGGTAACATTCGTAGCCAACACGTGTTTGCTTGACGGCGGGGCCCAGCGCTGTTCGCCACCGTTCATTTAATCGTGAGTTGAGGTTATGTTTTCGAGTTTACTGCCAAGAGTAAGTCTTGTATAATTCATGTAATAATAAAATATATTTAAACTTATCAATCGTCAAGGCAGAAAATATAGATTATTGCTAGATTATTTAGTAGAAGTTAAATAACATAGAAAAATAGCAATTCCATAGACATCTATTTGTTCCATAAGTTTACAGTATAACATTAATTTCTAGAATTTGATCCTTATTAGCAACACTATTGAATGGTGTAATAATGTGTGGTTGTTTTTTCCAAAATCTGCGATTTCGATTCATGACCAGCACTATTGATTTTTCTAAAATCCAATGATGCAGATGCAGTTTTCGCTTTCGACAAAATCGATCTTATACACTTTTTCTTAAGTGTTAACAAATGTAAAAAAAAAACATAAAGTTTTAGAAAATAATTGAACATTTAAGTGTTTTAATAAGTTTCGGTTTCGGTTTCGGCCGAAACTGAGAGCTAGGCCGAAAGTTCGGTTTCGGTTTCGGCTGAAAAATCAGTTTCGGTCGGACACTAGCTAACATACCGATCGTATTTTAGCTAGCAATCTGATAATGAATTGAATACGATTGATTCTTTCTTGCCTTCAAACGGCATATTATAATTATAATATTGAGGTATTTATTTACTTTTAAACTTAAAAAAAAAACCAAACACAAAACTTAGTAAACTACTAAACCCTAACACTTAAATGGCTATGAAAAATAGCGGACAACAGTAAAGGAGTCTCGAGGCGGATTTTGATGAAAATTAAAACTACATCGTTGGATTTCTTAAATTAATATTTCTGGCCAGAAACCGAATCAGTCAATTTTGAAAAAAAAACATACTTTTGTATTATTAAATCATCTGGTAATTGCACTAAAAACGATCAAATACCTGAAATAATAATTATTTACACATACAGCACACACGAATTACACATCCACGTGAAATTAGTAAATTCTCCGTGTATTATTAAAGTCAATGATTCACATTGCAGCGAAATACATTGGCTTAACTATTAGCTTGGTGTTTGAGACGTTTGGGGTCGAAACTCTAGGGTCCCGATTCCTGATGTCCGAGTGCTCAAAAGTTGTTGAAGATATTGCTAGGACCTAGCAATATCTTTAACATCTTTTGAGCACTAGGCAGCTAGGTGATTTGTCATTGCCATACAATTTGGCACTGTTCCCGTTGACAGTGATGTGGACGTATTCTTTGACGCCTTTTAAATATTTTATATTTTTTTATAAATATTATATTAGTATTAAGTTTTTATTCATAGTTTGTATTTTAGTATTGTATAAGAATAAGAAAATATACAAAGACAATTTTAGAGTTAAAATAAGATTCATATAGATAGGTGTCTGATACAATCAGAATAGAATAGAATCATTTATTCGCTAGAGATGTTTTTTTTACAAAGCTGTTATACTTTTATCGATCAGAAAACTTGTTTTAGGAAATCTATAGAACTAATTCATATAATCAAAAAATAGAATTAAGTATTTTTTTAATGATTTCTGTATTATTACATTAAATACTAACTTATATAGTAATGTATAAATCCAAAATGTTGCTTGCTAAATTACACGAAACGTATTTAATAGTTTTAGTTATTTAGCTCGGTTACAGTGTTGTGAACTTAGTTTCTATTTGAAAAAATCTGTTTAAACATGGCACCCTTTATTGTAAAGATCTCGACAAAATAAGTGCCTTAAAAATGAACCAGTTGTCATATTCTAAGCCAATAACTTGGCATATGGAGCGGCGGCGGCGGGCGGCGCGCCCGGCGTTCGAGCGGTGTTCCGGCGATTTGCGATTTTCTAAAGAGTGCTCACACGGAGTACCCTTCACGTAACCGTGCACCTAGCCCCCCTCACCTCCCCTCAGCCCCCCTCGAAGACCCGCACGAGAGGATAGAGGGCACTTCTTTAATCGCACCTTGCGACGCGCCTCCTACGACAAAGACTTTATTGAGCCAGTTACAAACTGTTACGAAGTGGAAAACGATTTAGATTTAAAGTCTAGGTTTTGTTCGAGAACTTCTTTTTGTAAGAGAAAATGTTATGGTTTAAGACATATTTTTTTCTCAATAACGGAATACGATTATTAAATAAGAATGAGACACACTGGTTGCTTAAGTATAAAACGTTCCTTGGAACCAGTATCGGATGGTATGTTAATTAGTAAGATAAAGGTCTAAGTCATAAACTAGGTACAACTTGATATTAAGTTAGTTTAAGTTAGGCTGGTTGGCTATGGCTGCAACAACAGAGGTGACATTTCTACTAGGCGCTACACCAGTCTAATGTAACATTACGCATAACTTTCTGATTTTAAATTTATTGTTTGTGCTTGATTTTCTTTTATTGCACTTTTTACGACTGCAACATACTTACGTAAAAATGAATTAAAAAAGTGATTTTTAAGTGATTGTTTTCGCCAAGTTTTACAGACTGGAGGGTGATTAGAGTTTCCTTTTATGCCTTTTATGCCTGTTAAGCCTGTGTTAGCAGACTCCATAACATATACTGGTATTATGTTGAACAAATAACAATTAGAAAGTGAATATAAAGCTTGTCGGTACATTTTTAAATACGATGCATACACCTGCAGGTTTTTTTTTCAGTTTACATAAAAAGTAAGTCAAGAAAGTCTATTTGACCTGCAGCACACTTGTTGACTGGCAAGCGCATAAAACATTGATTGTCAAGTCCTTTTAAAAAAAACATCTTTCCATAACCGTTTCTTGCAACCCTTGCATAAGGGTTATAACACTCACATAATCTAATGTGGCTCAGTGAAGCGAGAAGTGCGCACCACGCACCGCGGCAGGGCCTCCGGTGATCCGCGTAGTTCACGAGTGGCTGCCCCCGCTCGGCACGCAGCCTGCTGACTTCGCTGACTTATCTGCTGATACATAGCTCCGTGGTAAAGATATCAGCTATATAATCAGCAAAACATTTAGGTCTACAGGTAGCAATTTTGAAAAGATTTTCCTGTATACTTTTTCATGCTATATATTTGCAATCTTTGGCTATTGCCACATGCAGCCTAAGAGTTTGGTTTGAAACTTATAGCACAACATAAGAAAACTGTTTGAAGTTACTACCTGTATACCTAACTGCTTCGCTGCTTGTACATTATGTAATGGTGGTGTAGTAACAGGATTGCACTTTAATTTTTAGGAAATGATAGTGTGGGGTGTTCCTGCTGAACATACACTTATTTTGTGGAGGGAAAGTGAACGTGGATTGGATTGAGTCTGCGATTTTTTTCTGCGCAATCTTTTAAGGCTTGGTTAGGACTTTGTGAATAAGGTGTTTAGTTTCCGATTATCGATACTTTAGGGTATTATATACTCCTTTACATCGACGAATCTGTTTGTAAAATGTTCCTAACCCAACACCTTGGCTATGGCTATACATGCAAAATTTTTCTAGATTTCCATGGTTCGATTTAAATATGATATTCAACATGCGAGGCCTGCCTAGTCCCTGACCAATAAAAACTCGAGTAAAAATGGAATTTTATTGACTATTTATCCATTTTGAGTATTTATCTGGTCGAGTAATAGGCGTTTAAATGGCCAATTTATTGAGTATTATCCGTTTTGAGTATTTATCTGTTTGAAATCCCATAATCCGTGAACGAACGAATTTGCGAGTGCTTAGGTAATTAATATTCTCAGAAACTCTTCGTTATGCGTAGGATTATCCATAAAACTCATTGATTTATCTATCAAACCTGTATTAAAATTTTCGAAATCACATCTTTACAATTTGATGATATCAAATAAATCCATGAGGTGCAGCGAGGGACGCGCCTAATTTAATAGCGCAATGATTGGACACGTTTACTTCATTCTGATCAAATAAATAACTACATTTCACAAATTGCGTGTCAGGGAGGAATGTTGTGATCGGCACTCCTCCGAGAGGGCCCCGAGAGGGTCGCACGAAGCTCGTGAGGGCCACAGCCTCGTAACGTAATCAGAGAGATTATTGGCAATCTGCGGCGATGTGCGCACCCTCCACTGTTACTATTATTGCGTGGCTGCAAGCACTGAAAAACTTATTCAGAACTTATGAAACAAATAAATCTCTTTTACTCATTAGAAATCAAACTTGTGTGTTAGAAGGTCAAATAGATACTTGATCAAACATTTCTTCAACTTCGCCCAGTTCTAGTAATACAGTTGTGACATTGTTTTGTTGCCAACAGACTTGCCACGGTTAATCATTACAGAAGTTCGACCTTTTCGTTCTAAATATCTAAGATCGTAGCAAAAGTAGGTATAGTGTAAGTTGTAAGCTAGAGTTTATGTTTTAACGTCTAGCTTACAACTTGGGAGCTTGACCATGACGCGATTTGTGCGATTAGTAATTTCTACTAACTAAAATTGAAAATGGTCCTTGACAATACGATTTAATGATGCTATTTGACTGACTAACGTCGTTGTGGCGAGCGTGTTTTGTTATTCATCTACCCGTAGATAACTGCACGGTTTATGTCACATGTGGTAAAGATAATTTTCAGTTGTACTTGCATCGAGTCGAATTGCGTCGCACCGTCCAGAAAGCTCCCTTACGCTCTGTCTGTAGCAGACATACAAGTAGAGACTTGACACAAGAAGATATTTCTAAAGCCGCTGGTACGACCCTACGTGATAACTTGATGCGGGCTTAGCCGCGGGTGCTCAAGGTGCTAAGCTCGTGGAAAATAAATTCATTGACTATCCTCACAGCGGTGACGGCATTTTCGATGCGGGAGTTGATCACAAGAAGCATTGCGTATGTACTTGTAACAGTTGAGTGTATGAGATTCCAATCAGGCCGCATGATTGGCAATCTGTTGCCGCTAACAATTCGATTACGCGTCACCGACTGCCGCAGGCGACTCGACAGTGCGTGTCCACGAAAAAATATTCGACGAATACACAATTATTGATTTTAGAGACGTTTCATGATTAATGTGTTTGTTTTATCACATCAGTTACGTGTTGCGTTGTTGTACTGGATACCAGTGGCGCAGGGTAAAATTTCTTGAGAGTGAACCCGGACCAAAACGTGAATTCCAGTAACTATTGCTCCAACCTAGACTTTTTAGTTTAAATATTGAACCCAAATTCTCTGCGATTTTTGAAAGATCTACTTGATTTCTCAGATCTTCCATCATTAAATTTCCTTATAATGGGACCACTTTCGAAAATATCTTCTTTACAACAAAAAAAAAAAAAATATCAAAATCGGTTCATTAACGACGAAGTTATCCCGCGAACAAAGAATTGAAATCACATATTATTGGTAACCTCAATCACATTTATTATGTTCACACAACCTTATACTAATCGCCTTCACACCTTAACACCGCGATTCAGGGTCGTGACGTAAATGCACAGCGCCATCTAGTTGAAAACTTCGACATGACACTTTTACGATGCACACTGAACACTAAACAATACTATTGAACGAACTAACCTTGATATTACTGCGCTAACTACACAAAACTTCAACTAATACCAAGGATAATGCAAATGGACAGGTGAAAACAATAAACACAAAAATATAAATATATAGCGCGAACCAAAACTAATGTGAATCTGTCATCCGAATAAACTATCTAAACATTAGTCGAGTATCATTCTATCTCGTTCTGGCGTACGCATTTCATATTTCTATCCTTATCATAAGCCGGTAATATTCGGCTTTCCAGCGTCCTTAAACTAGCGGTATTATATGGCATCAAGCTTTTAAAGGCGTGAGTTGAAATTGCGCGGAAAAAAAATGTAGCTATTTAGGCATTACTAGTATGCCTATGTATTTGTGCATACAGATGTAGTAAATAAGTAGAACAAAAAGATCCAGGTGTAGCATCAGTGAAAGTAATTGAGTTCATACATAATAATAAAAGGAACACCTGCTTGTGCATACATGATAAAACAAAAAGATCCAGGTGTAGCAGTGAAAGTAATTGAGTTCACACAATTAATGAACACCTGCTTGTGATGACTGATAATTATGACAGAGCCGACATTAAATAACCGAAAACTTATTCATATTGGTGCACAAAATTGCTTTTTATTTATTTATAATGGACATTATCGCGGCATCTGACACGTCGTTAGCGGCGTCGGGTTGCGGGGGTGGCGCCGACACATACATACACACGTTTGTTGTTCTGTCTCGGGTGACATGCTTTGTGTTGCCAACAATAGAGAAACAAACTATTATATTTTACTTATTTACATAATGGCCGGGAGCGTGATAAGCATTTTAATAATAATCACAGTCACCCCGTCACGTACCGCTTTGTTGTACCTTGAATATAATAAATAATTTGAGTAATAATATAATAATGTCGTGAATAATAATCGGGTGAAGCTTGAACATAAGTACGGAACTTATGTGTACTCGTAATGTTTTAAATAGTGTTGCCTGTTTGATGGGCTGTTCAACTGATTTGTTTGGTATTGAATATTGAAATATATAAGCTTTTTTATATATAAGCTTCTTTTCGTTATTTTCATTGTTAATCTGCTAATAGTTTACTGCTGGTAAAATCCATCAATCATCCATTGAATTGCTTTGTTTGATAAAACTGTATATTTATTTTTGCAGTACATAGTGTACAGATTCAGTTACTTGTCTACCTACCCCTTTTTCCAATACTTTGAAGTTGAGGGATTCAAAATGAAATTTTAAAAAAGATTGACTAAACTTAATATGTAGATACTCCGTTCCCGTAGCACTTGGATCGCCTGAAAGGGTTACGTATTTCGTAGCACACGGTCTACGGAGGTGCTACGTGCTACGTGCTACGGCCTACGCTGCTACGAGTCTTTGAACAATACAGTCGGGTTAATACAACTCGATCGCTGGTACCCCACTACGATGAAACCAAAAGGAAGGGTAATGATTTTTTCAACATTACTCATACACTAGCTTTTTGTTTTACTTGTTTTATGAATGGAGTGAAATTTGTCTCCGTGTACACAACAATAAATACACCATTTCTCAAATATCAGCAAAATAAAACAAACCGTTGTTTGTGTTGTAATACACCGGATATTAGTATCCGGGAACAAGTGATCAAAGACGTTCATTCAATAAGGAACGGATCACTCAATGAATCGATCGTCGATCAGTCAAAACAAAACACCGATCTTTCGGTGTCGTGTTACGTGATATCGATATTGTTTGAACGGGTTTATAATTGCAGAGTTTTTTTCGAATCAAATACTGATTTACTCCATTTGTTTGTATAACTTAAAAACTCTACGTTTAATTGTCGATGTCGTTCTTTTAAACAAATCACCATTTCAAACACGTCTTGAAGATTTTTGAGATAGATAAATCTTTGAAATTTATGTTTAGCTACTGGCCCCGGCTTAGCCCGAGTGTTTCTTAAAAATTATGCTGAGTGATCCTGGAATTGATCCTCACAAGGAACAAATCGACACCTGCAATTTATACTTACTACGCTAACTCAAAAAACCGTAGGTACTTTACGTTACCATATTGATTACTTTTTAGGTGATTGGTGTTTAAAGGGAAAAACGTGATAACTTTTACATTAATTAAGATACATATTTGTTTGCTATGTTTAATAGGTAATGTAATCACTGGTAATAGATCACATTTTTGTTTTTGGTTCATAATTTACATTTTTTGATTTAGCGCGAGTTAACCGAATATGAACCTAATTCATCAATAAAATGGTTCATGTTGCATTTTGAAACCTTCATACCTTGAAAATTGAATAATTGAGGAGTGGAAAAGTTTAAAAGCCAGATTATTTACAAATGATGTTAAAAATTCAATTTTCTAAAATTATTCTTATGGCAACTGGTGTGTTTAGTATCAATTGAAGAAGAATTGGACAAGTTTTTAGCGTACCTCAAGCACTATTCCAAAATTGCAAGTAGCTCTTATAATCTAATCGTCTCTGGGCACCTGTCAATTAGCGAGCTGTCACAACTAGTAGACACAGCGGGCCCGGACAAAGACGGACACAATGAGGAGTTCTCAACATTCATTGTTAGATGTCGGTCAGTATCGCAGCTGCAGGTACCTTTGTGTCGGACTAAGAGCCGTGTATTGTGGGATGTTGTACGATAGTGCCGACTCACGCCGCCCTGCGGTCTGAGCTTTATATTTGTTGTGAAATTGGACACAATGAGCCTTTTTGTGCGACATTGTGAAGTGCAGACGTTAATATGACAATATCTGAACTTGAGATGTCCATTGTGTTGCTATAGTCCAGTGTGAACAAAAAATGTTGAGCTCTCCTTCTTAATGTTGTTCGACAGATCGATACAATTGACAGAATCTTGTGAATGAGATGTTTCAAATTATGTTATTTTGCGACAACTAAGCACAATTTCATATAGTTACTATTGTTGTGACAATTCTGTTGTCGATGAGTTGACGTCAAAACATTGTTATTGAATTTAAAAGTTTATTCAGTTTATCACAATATCAGTTATGTTATAGCACTCCAACTGACAGATGTTTTTTTTTTTGTGTGATAATGTAGAACAGTGATAAGCAAAGGGTAATGAATGTCCTATTATGCGATACCAACTCCCTGAATGAATTGTAATGGGTGAGTTTAGTTATTAGAGATTTTTGAAAATCGTATTTTAGATCATAAATTAGTTTTTTAGGGGACAAATTGTGGGTAGGCTAGTCTTCAATGATTGTGCTATGTAGTTGTTTGTCACATAGGTACTATGTACGAGTATATGTCTGTGGATCTAATAAAAAACTCTTCCGAGCCATTTTGTGATTTGATTAACCGTACGTGTCCCTCGCCACCGCCGCCATTTGCAATCGCAATCACAATTATTGCTGCCACCCTTCCTCAATGCTGCGTGCTTGCGACCTTTGCGTGACCTGCGTCGACATAACAGTCTGTATTGCCGGGGAATAAGGTGTATATTACAACGTGTGGTTAGCATTTTCTCTTGTAAAAAGAAACCGCGACCCAAAGCCCGAGGCTGAAGTGCGCACACGAGTGGTGAATTGAGCTGAGTATAATGTTGAGTTTCTTTGGCGCGTCGCGGCCGCTGATTGGTGGAGGGCGGCGGCGTCGCGCGCTCTGATTGGTGGGCGTTGGCGGGAATAAAGCGGGCTTTGTGCCGCGCGACGATTTATTCACGACTATTAGTTATGGTTGGGTGAGCGGCCGCTCCGGGGAATAGTGAGGCGCGCCATGTCGATACACTCAACTACTGATGAGGTCATGTCAACTTCGGTGCTGTTCTATCTTAAATATCGGGTAAAAAAAGGTAAATAACGATATATCTTCTTGCGTTTTATACGAGGCTTTTCGAGGTTCTATGCGGAGTGGTAAGTAGTAAATATCCACCCAATGTATAACCCTTTTTTATTTTTTTCAGAAACGTTAGTTTAATAGTTTATAGAAACGTTAGATAATAAAACACTGAATTTAAAAAAAAAGTTATAATTTTACTCTCAATAAATATAATTCCTTAATCTTTACCTAGGTTATGTTCAACTGAAAAATTATTAAAACCGACTGAAAAGCATACGATTCAAAAATGTTATTTTAATGCATTATGAGTACTGGAAGGCGACACGTCCACCCGTCCACTCGTCCAGCTGTCATCGACAGCGCAGTGTGTCGACTGCTGGTCCGCCCTCGTGTTTACAGCGCGCGTGTAATGGGCCCAGTGCCAGTTGCCAGTTACCGTCTCAATCATCCCACCTTTTACTTACTGCCAGAACGAGACCGCGATACTTCCCCTACTCGCTAGACAGGGACGGAGAATACGCATTCAAATACTTTGTGCATTCAATGTTATGAGTACTGTCGACTAAAGAAAGGGAATTTGTACTTTATAAATGTTACAGTGAGGTTGAGTTTAGAACGTGTAGTTTTAAGTTTATTTTTCGTTCGCAATATTTAGCATGTATGTATGTTTTCTTTAGATATGAATGCAAATAGTAATGGCGCATTTTTATTTCGATGTTTACATAGAGGGTCTGGAGTTGAGGCGCGAGGGGAGGCGCGCCGCCATCTTGTTGTAACGTCGGCAAAAGAAGCGGGATTACGCGGCACAAGTGGTGGTAAGTAAAAGCCACTGGGCCGAAGGGTGCTCCTCGAGGCACTCCACGTCTATCGGAATTGATTGCTTTTGATGTGAAAGGTGCACACCTTTATGATGCGGGTACAGCTGTTGACTGTACACATAGTTCGAGATTACAATCTCGAACAGATACACTTACTAACTTGTAGTAATTTAACTCTTATTATTTTAATACCCTCCAACTTTTTTGTTTTTTTTTTTAGCGTGCTAATATTATGAAATGAGTCCTCCCACCCAGGTCAGGGCAGGAGAGACTGTCAGACTTGTACTGACTAAAATCCACGGTGTACAATCCACAAAGTTGAATAATGACCCATTTTGACAAAAAATCGTTTGAATCCGTTAAATTGACAAAGATCAAAGTCGTTACCATGGATATTATACTCGTATGTATGTTTACGCGAATGTATTTGAAATTCTGTGAGAAAATAAGTTTATGTGGTGGGTCATAATTCAAATTTGTCGATTGTACTTCAATAACCCTTTACGTTCCGGGGTCATCTTAATTCTTTAATCCCGCATGCTTTGGTCCCGTAAAGGAGGGCTTCGTCATTGTGCTGACACTCTTTCAGACACGCACGTGGAAACGAAACCAACGCGCCGTCGACCCGAGCTTGATTCTTGGTCGGACAGCGAGTCGTCCATTAATACGCTCCAACTAGTGGTTCTCGATTTTCAAACTATTTTCTAGGAAAAAGAAAGAAAGAAATGAAAGAAAATTGCGTTTATTGGCACTAAAACTAAAGCATAAAATTAAGCATTAAACATACACATAGTAGGTAGTAAAAACAGAGTAAAAATAAACCTTAAATTAAAAAAAAATAATGCCAAAGGTCCTCAGCTCAGCATAATGTCAGATGGCAACACAAAGTTTGCCACCTGACGCTAATTTTCAGCTGCAGCCCACATCACCACGCACATAGCCACAAAAAGTTACACTAGCGAAAGTGATGGCCTACGTATTAGAAAACTTCCCAAAGCCATACAGATCCTTGGAGGTATTAATCACTGTGATATTTTTAAAGTAAGAGAATTTAATTAAATTGCAGCTTCTATGCCTTTGTTGCCTGAACACGAAGACGGGCCATAGCCCCTGAGCTGTTAAAATAGCACCCAGTCTCAGAGGTAAAATTATTGGAAATGACCTCTCCTATGCCCTTGTACAGTTTGATCCACACTTCCCGGGACATACTCGTATATGAATATTATAAATATAATTGGGCCTAGAACACCTCCTTGTGGAACGCCATATTTATTGCACTTGATTTCAGAAGAGAGTAGTGTCATGACGTTATAATTTATTTTTCAACACATTTGCTCGAAAAATGCATTTACGAAGCCTGTATACATTGTTCGAAAGTTAAAAATTACGCACCATACAACGGAGCGTGCGGTAAAATAGGTACTCTCACCTAAGTACCTACTTTACCGCACGATTATAATGTCCGTTGTATAGCACCGTGCGTTTTCTTTACGGTTTTTTTTTAATTTCCATTAAAAATAAAAATAATTCCACCAAAGAGTTTCACGTTCTGAGAATAAACTGCCTGACTGATCGAACCTCCTTGGAAGTGCTTTTGATCAATACGTTGTCTCACTTTAATACTAATGAGTAAATGAGACGAAGGATGTAGTTCTAATTTCCACCACGTGCATGTGGCGCCATTTGCAAATTCACGCCATTTTCATAATAGGAACTTCAAAAACTGTTGCGACTTTTATACTACATAAAGTTGGTTTAATTACATATTGTACTGTTTTCTCGCAAATGTGTTGAAAAACGTTGTATGACACACGTGCGGAAATTGGTGTTTACAAACTCGTGACTATGGTAAGCCCTCGGCTTCGCCTCGGGCTTACATTCGTCTACTCGTTTGTAAAAACCAACTTACCGCACTAGTATCATAAATAACTATTACATATCTCTTGCTCTGTAAGTACACCCTTACACCCCTGAATGCCGGGGTGTATGACTATCATTACAGCATAGGTTTTGGAATTTGAAAAAAGAATTGTCATACTCATACTGCACGAAGAATATTTTTAAAAAGTTATTTTTTTTTTCTTGGTATCGATTAATTACTCGAATCGGAATCTAGACAATTTATTTTATAAAGATTTTATTTTAAATATGGAACTATTTGTTTTCACATCGTATGTTAGAAAAAATCGATTTAAAAATCAAACTGGCCAGCAAGATAATTATGACGCGCTTGCGTGCGTGAAAAAAAAAGGCAGTCTACTAGTAGGCGCGAAAGCATCGCGTAAATAATTAATTTTCTTGTTTGAGTTCTTTTTCAATAGTAGATTATTAACCAAGTGAACCTCAAGTCACTCAAACTCAAGTCTTATCATCACAAACTCATATTCAAACTATAAATATACCTAAAAAGAACGTGACCATATCTCTTACAAATTGTAATAATTTTACTATTAATTTTAATTAAATACACATTTTTTTCTTCTTAATAAATGTTCATTGAAACCTGCTGTCTTGTTGTTTACTTACCTCACAATCGATATGTAAAGCAGAGTATTTATCTCGGGCGTAAGCATCAATTGCATACTCGGGTTAATTAGCGCCTTCGCTTCGCTCAGGCGCCAAAAACCTCGTATGCAATTGATGTCATACAGCCCTTGGTTAATAATCTACTATTAGTAATATTAGGTTTTTTCATGTAACAGTCAGTAACTAATACGACGTATTATGATATGATAATAATTGGTATAGACTTAATTTAAACATTGATCGTTCAACACTGGTTGGATAATATGACTGGGATCGACTGGATTGCTGATATTCGTGACGAATATCTATGTATATGAATGGCGGGTGGCGCGAGATTGGCCGAATGAATTAACCAATCTGTTCTATAATGTACAGAACTTTGGGACTAACTTCAATTGAATATTTTATATCATGGCCACCAGCGGGGTTTTACAAATACAACAACTCTGATGAATCTTTTTAAAGAAACGAAAAATTCTGTTGCGAGCAGGGTTCGATCCTGCGTCTTCTGGATAGGTACTCCAGACGCCTTAACCACTAGGCCATCGCGACCACTACTCACAACGCTGAATTTCTCGTTCCCTTGTTTTTCGAACGCTTTCAGAAAATAGCCACGTCTTGGTTATGAGCTTCATTTGCCGTTTTTAAATATACTCCGACGCCACATTGTCATAACGAAAAAAGCCAGCTCTAGTGGAGATGTAATAGAGCTGGCTTTCTTCGTTATGACAACGTGGCGTTGGAGTATATTTATATAGGGCTACTTGAGACTCTATACGGAGTGCTACTTCGGTGCTATTCCACAATTCATGAGACACTCAATGCCGTGACTAGCGTCTCCTGCCTGTAAAAACTAAAAGACTAGGCTTACTACTTAATTATCAAACTCAAAATAGAGATTCAAAATTTTCATTATTTGGTTTGAATTCTGTATAAATTACTTAAGGAACATGTTAATTAATAATTCTGCTTTACAAGTTCTACCGAGTGTGAGTAATGTCAGTTTAAAATCCCATTACTGATCGTTAAATTATTGTGACTGGTAGAATCGATAAAATGTTATCGTGGTAAACTATTTGTGTAAAATGTACACGTACGAAACTGCCACTACCGATAGCTTTGCTTGTCATCTTCATCATCAAAAATCGAATAAATAAAATAGGTATTTTTAATTTTTTACACGTAGTTCTTTTTGGTTTTTCCGTTCAGCTTGTAAATTTTGCTGGTATCGCACTCTTTTCACAACTTATCATCATAGTTCAAAAGCCTTGTTATGAGTATTTATAATTTTCACACAAGCGCTACGCCTAGCGACCACTACCTTGTATATTGTTTACCAGTTAACATACGGGGCGCTACTAGTTGTCATTAAAATATTGAAGGAATGTGAATTTTTTACATATTTTACGCCTGGCGAGGTACCTATATATATCCCAACAAAATGATCTGACTATTAACTTTACCATTCTTTAAATACCTATTCAATTTTAAAGTTTTAGAGGGTTGGAGATGGTTTATTCCACTTTGTTCATGATATGAAGGTATCACACAGGTGAACAAACTGGACAACTTTTGTGTCTTCAATTAAAAGCAGTGTTATACTCGTAAATAAGCTATGTATCGTTTATTACAGAATCGATTAAATATTGATTTTTGTGAAAAAAATCAGGTCTATGAAAATTAATTTAATAAAGAGTTCATTAAACTTTATTTAACGTTAAAGGTTATAATTTGTTCGCCAACCTTTTGTCCTTCCCACGCAATTTATAACAATAGACAGATAGAATTTCCGATCACCGCAGAACAAAATTAAATGATCATAACTTTTCATTTTACCGTTAACGTTCCATTTTCTGGCTTAAAATCAGTTCTAGTAACAATTAGTGGGGGCATGACAAAGTGCGGGCAGCTCTGGGGACGAAGGGAGGTGGTGGGGGGGGGAGGGGGTCAGGCAGGGCTCTCATTAGCAACTTGTCCAAACTCGTTATAAGTTGACACCGGCACCGCGCCCCGCCGCGATTGACTCGCTCGCCGCTAACTGCTGTAAAAACTAATTCCTCGCGCTCGATACAGGGCTGCGTGTCGCCGACAATCACATGCTATTTATTTATTGTTCTTGTGCATCGGTCCAGTTCGAGATGTTAAATGGTTAGAAGGTATCGAGAGTAATCAGACGGCACGGTTGGCGCAGTGGCTGAGCGGTGGACTGCAGCGCAGTGTGTCGCGGGTTCGATCTCGGAACAAATGTTTGAATAATCCAGTAGTTGTTTCAGGTCTGGGTGTTTTTGTAAGTGAGTTTCTATGTTTGTAAACGCACCTACGATACAGGAAGAAATCCGTAGCGTGGGTTACACCACGTTTCCTAAAACAGAAAAAGACTGGTCGTAAAACTGACACGATTTGTTTGGAGAACATTAAAAAAGACTTCTAATTAGATACTATGTACAACCGCTAGTTATTACATACGTTACACGCGATTCAATACAGATATATCTACTACAGATACTGCCACTGTAATTCCAAATTAGTCCAAGTTATATAGCGTAGCCCTTCAGTTTTCGCAAAAATCATCGTAATGTTTTACACTTTTGTTTTTTTTTTTCTCTCTTTGTTAATTTATTTGTTTATATTGTGTGTACCACCGCGGTTACCCAAATAAACGTTTTTTCTTTCTTTTTTCTTTCTTTTACTTTTTTATTTACTTTTACTAAACTCAAGGTACAGAAGTCTAGAGTCAACGAACCTATCACATGCATCAATATCGTTGAGGAACATGGTATGACTTATGAGTAACTATAATTATCATAACAAATAACAATGTATAATAAATGTTTGACAGTTCAAAAGTGCCTGTAACTGGCCTACTTGAAATAAATACCTTGATTTCGACACGGTGCGAATCAATGTTGCCAAGTATCAGAAGAAACAAGTTATCAATAGTCTGGCAGTAAACTCTCTCCAAATCTAAAGTAACAAGTAAACTAATAATTAGCGCGTTGTCTCCCGTATATTTGTGCGCTCCGTGTCACGGCGCGGCGGGGCGAGGTGCCGCCGTCATTAGCGGCAGCCCTGCGGCGCGCGGTGCCGGGCGGCGGCGCGGCGGCGCGGCGGCGTGCGTGACATCGTGACATTCGACCGCGACGCCGGAGACAAATTATTTTATATCATAATGTATTGTCGATAATTTTCATGCCGAATATTATACAGGGTGTGCGAAGTTTTCCTGTTTTATATTACAGTTTTTAGCTCCTAAACATGATTTTGTTCTTATAAGCACGCCGATGATCAGCTATTATCACCACATCCGTGTCATCCAGGACTAGTCATGCTGATCACGAGTCAATGGCTAATATAGAACCTATGACCGTCCCGTCCGAGTAATTTGATTGTTTTTTTTTTACGTGGAAAAATCATCAAATGAGTCATTCCAATCAAGACGGAAAGGCACTGTCAGACTCGTACCAAGCCACGTGATCCTACAATAGCCATTTACGTTCCGGGGTCAGAGTTTACTGACTATGGGGTCCATGTCAGATTGCCGATAGCTCTTTGATAAGCGTGTAGAACACGTCGCGCCGACGACCCCGGCCATTAGAATTATGAAGCATGATCGGACGGCGAGTCCAGGCGATATTATTCACCGTACGCAAGCCCGCGCCCAGGGAAGCCGGAAATAGCCTCGCGACGTAAGTAACCAATGTTACTATGGGCTTCTAACGCGGAGGCTGGGTCGTGAACTGGACGCTGTTTTGTCCCTCACGACGAGGCGAGGCAACCGCTTTCCATTCCTTCTCGCCCCGCAGCATGACCTCGACCAATGCTGGGTGTTCCTTGGTATCCGCGTGCTGATAAAAATAATCAGGTGTTCATACATACATACATCTTACCTTAGTTTTTAATAGGCAGAATGATTGAACACTGTATCGAGAACTCGAAGAAATATCTTATCACGGACAGATATTTCTCGTCAGCGTTTTTAAGTATAGTTTTGTACAATGATTTAAAGAAAAGGAGCTAGCATTAGAATTACACCAGGAGCTCAGAGAACCGTCTCCAAATAGACTTATCCTCCAAATTCAGTTATCAAGTAATATGTAGGTGAAAATGGATAGGAGTATTTCCAGCATCACCCTGTGGTTGTGATTGAGGGTATCGGCGCGCGGTCGCTCGTTAGTGACGCGGTAATGAGCATTACGTCGCCGCGCCGCTCCCGCACCGCTCCCGCACCGCGCCCGCACCGCACCCGCCACGCACCCCGTGATCGTGCTTATTGAACACCTAGCCATGATCGCGTTACAGATAATTGCGATGTTGCCTCTTCACGACATTTTTTGGGTTATTTCTGACAAAGTGATTTAACAATTTGAACGAATTCGTTTTATTTTTTGGTAACAATTGATGTTCATCAGAAAATGTAAATCAATGCCGAAAATAAAACCAGCGTTGAATTTAATCAACGCTGATTGTGTTTTCGACATTGATTTTACTTGAAGCATACCTACTTTTATGTAGGTATATTATTTGCATTATAAAGATAATATTTTTTTTATTAAATCGTTTCGTTTAATTAACTTTTTTCTTATTTACATTATTAATTATCTAGCTCCTGCTCGGTTACACCCGCGTCATGTTAGACGTTGGCCCTATGGTCTCATCCCCAACAGTTCCTTTTTTTTTAGCGTGGAAAAATCATCAAATAAGTTCTTCAATAGCCCTTAACATTCCGGTGTCACGGTATTCGTTAGTCCTAGTCGACCCCGGCAGGCTTTGACCCTCTAAGGGAGGCCCCGTCATTGAGCTGATACTCTTAGCCCCTTCGTACACTAGGCGACGCAAGTCTCCGATACCTTACGATTTTGGTATTCTTTGACGCGTGCTTGTGTTCGGACCTCTATGGGTTTGTATTGCGATAGCCGCTTGGATACCGAAGTCGTAAGGTGTCGAAAACTTGAGTCGCCTTTTGTACGTCGACGACTTGAGTCGTCGACCTGGGCATGGTCCATGGACGGACAACGAGACGCCCATTACTCGCCGCCCATCACTTGCGCACCTACGGTGGCCGGAGATCGTCTTGCGACATCCGTCGCCGTGGGGTCTATTACTGGGCCTGGGCTGTGAGGTGGACGCTGTCCTCTCCCTCACGCGGACGACCTCTGCGATCGCTAGCATGACTGCTTCGCAGAAGGAGTAGGCGACCGATTTCAACTTATAGTATTAATGTATACTTACGCCATACATCATCCTATTTTTCACATTTATCATCACTTTTATAATCGTTTATAATTATAATGTTTTAATAATTTTCTTGTGATACTTAGGTCAATTGCCAAACTGTCAGTTTTTTTTTTTCCTCTTTAGCTAGTATAGCTTAATGTCGGCGTCGCCCTACTCGTTATAGGCGTTGGACTTCTCATTATCGGAGTCGCCCTACTCAAGGTCGGCGTCGCCCTACTCATTATCGGCGTCGGCCTACTCATAATCGGCGTCGCCCTACTCAATATCGCCGTCGCCCTACTCGTTATAGGCATCGCCCTACTCAATATCGGCGTCGCCCTACTCAAGATCGGCGTCGCCCTAATCATTATCGGCGTCGCCCTAATCATTATCGGCGTCGCCCTACTCAAGATCGGAGTCGCCGTAATCATTATTGGCGTCGTCCTTCTCATTATCGGCGTCGCCCTACTCAAGGTCGGCGTCGCCCTACTCAATATCGGCGTCGCCCTACTCAATGTCGGCGTCGCCCTACTCAATGTCGGCGTCGTCCTTCTCATTATCGGCGTCGCCCTACTCAATGTCGGCGTCGCCTTACTTATTATCGGCGTCGCCCTACTCAATGTCGGCGTCGCCCTACTCGTTATAGGCGTCGCCCTACTCATTATCGGCGTCGCCATACTCATTATCGGCGTCGCCCTACTCAATGTCGGCGTCGCCCTACTCATTATCGGCGTCGCCCTACTCAATGTCGGCGTCGCCCTACTCAATATCGGCGTCGCCCTACTCAGTATCGGCGTCGCCCTACTCATTATTGGCGTCGGCCTACTCAATATCGGCGTCGCCCTACTCAATATCGGCGTCGCCCTACTCAGTATCGGCGTCGCCCTACTCATTATCGGCGTCGCCCTACTCAATATAGGCGTCGCCCTACTCATTATTGGCGTCGCCTACTCAATATCGGCGTCGCCCTACTCAATATCGGCGTCGCCCTACTCATTATCGGCGTCGCCCTACTCATTATCGGCGTCGCCATACTCATTATCGGCGTCGCCATACTCAAGGTCGGCGTCGCCCTACTCAAGGTCGGCGTCGCCCTACTAATTATCGGCGTCGCCCTACTCAATGTCGGCGTCGCCCTACTCATTATCGGCGTCGCCCTACTCAATATCGGCGTCGCCCTACTCAATATCGGCGTCGCCCTACTCAATATCAGCGTCGCCCTACTCAATATCGGCGTCGCCCTACTCAATATCGGCGTCGCCCTACTCATTATCGGCGTCGCCCTACTCAATATCGGCGTCGCCCTACTCAATATCGGCGTCGCCCTACTCAATATCGGCGTCGCCCTACTCAATGTCGGCGTCGCCCTACTCAAGGTCGGCGTCGCCGTACTTATTATCGGCGTCGCCCTACTCAATATCGGCGTCGCCCTACTCAATATCGGCGTCGCCCTACTCAATATCGGCGTCGCCCTACTCAGTATCGGCGTCGCCCTACTCAATATCGGCGTCGCCCTACTCATTATCGGCGTCGCCCTACTCAATATCGGCGTCGCCCTACTCAAGTATCGGCGTCGCCCTACTCATTATCGGCGTCGCCCTACTCAATATCGGCGTCGCCCTACTCAATATCGGCGTCGCCCTACTCAATATCGGCGTCGCCCTACTCATTATCGGCGTTGCCATACTCATTATCGGCGTCGCCCTACTCAATATCGGCGTCGCCCTACTCAAAATCGGCGTCGTCCTACTCAATGTCGGCGTCGCCCTACTCAATGTCGGCGTCGCCCTACTCGCGTCCTACTCAATATCGGCGTCGCCCTACTCAGTATCGGCGTCGCCCTACTCAATATCTGCGTCGCCCTACTCAGTATCGGCGTCGCCCTACTCAATATCGGCGTCGCCCTACTCATTATTGGCGTCGCCCTACCCAATATCGCCGTCGCGTTACTCAGTATCGGCGTCGCCCTACTCATTATTGGCGTCGGCCTACTCAATATCGGCGTCGCCCTACTCAATATCGGCGTCGCCCTACTCATTATCGGCGTCGCCCTACTCATTATCGGCGTCGCCATACTCATTATCGGCGTCGCCATACTCAAGGTCGGCGTCGCCCTACTCATTATCGGCGTCGCCCTACTAATTATCGGCGTCGCCCTACTCAATGTCGGCGTCGCCCTACTCATTATCGGCGTCGCCCTACTCAATATCGGCGTCGCCCTACTCGTTATCGGCGTCGCCCTACTCATTATCGGCGTCGCCCTACTCATTATCGGCGTCGCCCTACTCATTATCGGCGTCGCCCTACTCATTATCGGCGTCGCAATACTCATTATCGGCGTCGCCCTACTCATTATCGGCGTCGCCCTACTCAATGTCGGCGTCGCCCTACTCATTATCGGCGTCGCCCTACTCAATGTCGGCGTCGCCCTACTCAAGATCGGCGTCGCCCTACTCATTATCGGCGTCGCCCTACTCAATATCGGCGTCGCCCTACTCAATATCGGCGTCGCCCTACTCAATATCGGCGTCGCCCTACTCAATATCGGCGTCGCCCTACTCATATCGGCGTCGCCCTACTCAATATCGGCGTCGCCCTACTCAATATCGGCGTCGCCCTACTCATTATCGGCGTCGCCCTACTCAATATCGGCGTCGCCCTACTCAATATCGGCGTCGCCCTACTCAATATCGGCGTCGCCCTACTCAAGGTCGGCGTCGCCCTACTCAATCGGCGTCGCCCTACTCAATTATCGGCGTCGCCCTACTCAATGTCGGCGTCGCCCTACTCATTATTGGCGTCGGCATACTCAATATCGGCGTCGCCCTACTCAATATCGCCGTCGCCTTACTCAGTATACTCGTTATAGGCGTCGCCCTACTTATTATCGGCTTCGCCCTACTCATTATCGGCGTCGCCCGACTCATTATCGGCGTCGCAATACTCATTATCGGCGTCGCAATACTCATTATCGGCGTCGCCCTACTCAATGTCGGCGTCGCCCTACTCATTATCGGCGTCGCCCTACTCAATGTCGGCGTCGCCCTACTCAAGATCGGCGTCGCCCTACTCATTATCGGCGTCGCCCTACTCAATATCGGCGTCGCCCTACTCAATATCGGCGTCGCCCTACTCATATTCGGCGTCGTCCTACTCAATATCGGCGTCGCCCTACTCAATATCGGCGTCGCCCTACTCATTATCGGCGTCGCCCTACTCAATATCGGCGTCGCCCTACTCAATATCGGCGTCGCCCTACTCATTATCGGCGTCGCCCTACTCAATATCGGCGTCGCCCTACTCAATATCAGAGTCACCCTACTCAATATCGGCGTCGCCCTACTCAATATCGGCGTCGCCCTACTCAATATCGGCGTCGCCCTACTCAATATCGGCGTCGTCCTACTCAATATCGGCGTCGCCCTACTCAATATCGGCGTCGCCCTACTCATTATCGGCGTCGCCCGACTCATTATCGGCGTCGCCCTACTCATTATCGGCGTCGCCCTACTCATTATCGGCGTCGCCCTACTCAATGTCGGCGTCGCCCTACTCATTATCGGCGTCGCCCTACTCAATGTCGGCGTCGCCCTACTCAATATCGGCGTCGCCCTACTCATTATCGGCGTCGCCCTACTCAATATCGGCGTCGCCCTACTCAGTGTCGGCGTCGCCCTAATCATTATCGGCGTCGCCCTACTCGTTATCGGCGTCGCCCTACTCAATATCGGCGTCGCCCTACTCAATGTCGGCGTCGCCCTAATCATTACGAGCCCTACTCAATATCGGCGTCGCCCTACTCAATATCGGCGTCGCCCTACTCAATATCGGCGTCGCCCTACTCAATGTCGGCGTCGCCCTACTCAAGGTCGGCGTCGCCCTACTCATTATCGGCGTCGCCCTGCTCAATATCGGCGTCGCCCTACTCAATATCGGCGTCGCCCTACTCAATATTGGCGTCGTCCTGCTCAATATCGGCGTCGCCCTACTCAATATCGGCGTCGCCCTACTCATTATCGGCGTCGCCCTACTCAATATCGGCGTCGCCCTACTCGATATCGGCGTCGCCCTACTCGATATCGGCGTCGCCCTACTCAATATCGGCGTCGCCCTACTCAATGTCGGCGTCGCCCTACTCAATGTCGGCGTCGCCCTACTCAAGGTCGGCGTCGCCGTACTATTATCGGCGTCGCCCTACTCAATATCGGCGTCGCCCTACTCATTATCGGCGTCGCCCTAATCAATGTCGGCGTCGCCCTACTCATTATCGGCGTCGCCCTGCTCAATGTCGGCGTCGCCCTACTCAAGATCGGCGTCGCCCTACTCATTATCGGCGTCGCCCTACTCAATATCGGCGTCGCCCTACTCAATATCGGCGTCGCCCTACTCAATATTGGCGTCGTCCTACTCAATATCGGCGTCGCCCTACTCAATATCGGCGTCGCCCTACTCATTATCGGCGTCGCCCTTCTCAATATCGGCGTCGCCCTACTCAATATCGGCGTCGCCCTACTCATTATCGGCGTCGCCCTTCTCAATATCGGCGTCGCCCTACTCATTATCGGCGTCGCAATACTCATTATCGGCGTCGCAATACTCATTATCGGCGTCGCCCTACTCAATATCGGCGTCGCCCTACTCAATATCGGCGTCGCCCTACTCAATATTGGCGTCGTCCTACTCAATATCGGCGTCGCCCTACTCAATATCGGCGTCGCCCTACTCATTATCGGCGTCGCCCTACTCAATATCGGCGTCGCCCTACTCAATATCGGCGTCGCCCTACTCAATATCGGCGTCGCCCTACTCATTATCGGCGTCGCCCTACTCTATATCGGCGTCGCCCTACTCGATATCGGCGTCGCCCTACTCGATATTGGCGTCGCCCTACTCAATATCGGCGTCGCCCTACTCAATGTCGGCGTCGCCCTACTCAATGTCGGCGTCGCCCTACTCAAGGTCGGCGTCGCCGTACTTATTATCGGCGTCGCCCTACTCAATATCGGCGTCGCCCTACTCATTATCGGCGTCGCCCTACTCAATATCGGCGTCGCCCTACTCAATATCGGCGTCGCCCTACTCAATATCGGCGTCGCCCTACTCATTATTGGCGTCGCCCTACTCATTATTGGCGTCGGCATACTCAATATCGGCGTCGCCCTACTCAATATCGCCGTCGCCTTACTCAGTATATCGGCGTCGCCCTACTCAATATCGGCGTCGCCCTACTCATTATCGGCGTCGCCCTACTCAATATCGGCGTCGCCCTACTCAATATCGGCGTCGCCCTACTCATTATCGGCGTCGCCCTACTCAATATCGGCGTCGCCCTACTCAATATCGGCGTCGCCCTACTCAATATCGGAGTCGCCTTACTCAATATCGGCGTCGCCCTACTCAGTATCGGCGTCGCCCTACTCGTTATCGGCGTCGCCCTACTCATTATCGGCGTCGCCCTACTCAATATCGGCGTCGCCCTACTCGTTATAGGCGTCGCCTTACTTATTATCGGCGTCGCCCTACTCAATATCGGCGTCGCCCTACTCAATATCGGCGTCGCCCTACTCAATATCGGCGTCGCCCTACTCAATATCGGCGTCGCCCTACTCAATATCGGCGTCGCCCTACTCAATATCGGCGTCGCCCTACTCGTTATAGGCGTCGCCCTACTTATTATCGGCGTCGCCCTACTCAATATCGGCGTCGCCCTACTCGTTATAGGCGTCGCCCTACTCGATATCGGCGTCGCCCTACTCATTATCGGCGTCGCCCTACTCAATGTCGGCGTCGCCCTACTCAAGATCGGCGTCGCCCTACTCATTATCGGCGTCGCCCTACTCATTATCGGCGTCGCCCTACTCAATATCGGCGTCGCCCTACTCAATATCGGCGTCGCCCTACTCAATATCGGAGTCGCCTTACTCAATATCGGCGTCGCCCTACTCAATATCGGCGTCGCCCTACTCGTTATAGGCGTCGCCTTACTTATTATCGGCGTCGCCCTACTCAATATCGGCGTCGCCCTACTCGTTATAGGCGTCGCCTTACTTATTATCGGCGTCGCCCTACTCATTATCGGCGTCGCCCTACTCAATGTCGGCGTCGCCCTACTCAAGATCGGCGTCGCCCTACTCATTATCGGCGTCGCCCTACTCAATATCGGCGTCGCCCTACTCGTTATCGGCGTCGCCCTACTCATTATCGGCGTCGCCCTACTCAATGTCGGCGTCGCCCTAATCATTATCGGCGTCGCCCTAATCATTATCGGCGTCGCCCTACTCGTTATCGGCGTCGCCCTTCTCAATGTCGGCGTCGCCCTACTCATTATCGGCGTCGCCCGACTCAATATCGGCGTCGCCCTACTCATTATCGGCGTCGCCCTACTCAATGTCGGCGTCGCCCTTCTCATTATCGGCGTCGCCGTACTCATTATTGGCGTCGTCCTTCTCATTATCGGCGTCGCCATACTCGTTATCGGCGTCGCCCTACTCATTAACAGCGTCGCCCTACTCATTATCGAACACTCGCTGTCCTCCGGCGACAAAACTATCGAAACTACACTCGCTTCCCGCCGATCGAGCTTTTTAGAGTTTAGTTCTACTCGTTACTCGTTCATCGTCGTCAGTCGCACCACTGCTGCCTTAGATAGAGACAATAGCCTCCATTGCAGTTATCTTTATCAGCACGGTTTTTCTGGCATAAGTGCTCGATATTGTATAATTATATTAATTATGCCATGTCAAATAACATTGGTTCTGCAAACGTGAATTTTAGCCTTAAGCCTCATTTAGACGATGCACGAGTTGCGTTACATTGCGGAATTTATAGGTAGAACAAATTCAGTTAATGAATCAAATGCCGCAATGTAGTGAAACTCGCATACGAGTTCTTGCTCCGTCTAAATGGCGCTTTAAGCAGTGTCTGACCATCTGATAATTAGATTTGCTACAATGTAGTATTTTAATCGTAAAAATATCGGTAATACATTATTTTAGATCCAACACTTCTTTGTTGTGGGTTGTATTACAACTGCTCCCTAGTATCAGTTTGAGTTCAGGCGCTAAGTCCTGGTTGCTCACATCATGCAAAAAAGATCTGTAAAGTGTTATTCTCTGCTGACGGTTTCAGGGAAACGATTTTTATAAAAGAGTATTTTCATTAATTCATGATGAAAGTGTTCAGTTTATAGGAAAATCACACAACTTGCAACTGCAAGAGCAGTGGTGGCCCAGTGGTATCGGCCCCGACTTACGAGTTGTAGGTCGTGGGTTCGAATCCCGGCAGGCGCATTACTTTGTGTAATTTATTTCATCACCACTGCTCTCAAAACGGTGAAGGAAAACATCGTGAGGAAACCGGCATGTCCTAGAACCAACAATTCGAAGACATGTGACATCCACCAATCCGCACTGGGCCCGCGTAGTGGATTATGGCCCACCCCCTCTCACAGAGAGGAGGCCTGTGGCCCAGCAGTGGGAATATTAATAGGCTGATGATGATGATGATGATGACACAACTGAAATGGACATGAATATGGCTGTGCAGTGGTCTGCGTGTGCCCTTCAGGTTGGCGATGATGTACCGAGACTACCAGATTTAAATAACAAATCAAAATGTTGGAATTAAGTAAGCGTTAATATGCGGCTCGCTACCATCATTGTGATCAGAATGATAGTGACTCGTTTTGGAGGAAAAAAAACACTTTATATTAACAGTAATGTTGCTCGATGCTTGGCTTACGATATGCCTATTAAAGCTTATGGAATTCACGCATTGGTTTGCGTATTAAGCATCATTTTTGTCAACAGAATCTGATTATTATTTTATTTATTTCAATCAGTTTAAATTTTTATTATGTCCAGATTATACTGCTATCGCTTCTATTAAAAAAATGAAGTCAATTGTAAAATGTGACAAAACAGTAACTTAGCTCTACCTGTGACGAATTAACTTTCAATTGTATGAGGTTTATGAAATGTGAAAAAATAACTTTGTGGGAAATGCAACCACTCCCAAAATCTATCGGGGAATCGCGTTTTGACAGAGAATAAAAAGTTAAATTCTTATTTTATTATCAGAGTTCACTTTCAACACCAATTTAGATTTCACAACGTTATTGAATAGTACCGATTAATTTATACTCATATTATAAAGCTAGGTACTAAAGTTTGTTTGGTTGAACGCACTAATCTTAGGAAACGCTGCTTCGAATTGGAAAAAATCTTTTTGTATTGGATAGTCCATTTACTCGTATCGAAGAATGCTATATTGAAATAACGTTACAATCAAATGAAGAAAAGCATCGGGTGAAACCTTATGGTAACAGCTAGTTTATAATAAAGCTATTTGCGGTTTTATTAACTTTCATAACTTAACTTGGCAGTTAAAAGTTTAAACATCTTTTTTTCAAATTAAAAAAAAGTTGATTATTATCATTCGTCGTATTTTATTTTGATTTTCATTGACTTATTTTATTTTATTTTGTTATAATTTCTATTTCATTTGATTGTCAATTAATTGTCATTTTATTTTAAACATGGCGTGATTTTGATTTGAACTTATGTGTTTTTAATTTAATTTTTCAAATTTTCTTTGTTTTAGTAGTTTGATTTTTAATAGAAGTTTTGATATAAATTTTGTTTTATATTTTATTTTAACTAAAACAGTTTAAAAATGTAATACATACTAACCTATGAGCCACGATGCATGACAGTAAAATATTTTTATTTATTTTTATATTACAGGTATAATATGTGTGATGATAACGGCTTCTTCCTATGTATAGCCTGCTTCATATTATGTTACATATATACGCAACAAAAAGTATTTTCCTATTCAAGTCACAGTCAGTAGTTCCTGAGTTTACCGCATTGAACCATACAAACTCATCAGTTTTACACGATTAGTATAGATTTAAGGGCGCATAACCAGAAAGTTGGCAACGTCGCTAATAGCTGTCAAATAATTACAAGTTTTAATTAATTTGGCAATGTTACTTTATGAAAATAAGAAATATGGCTCTGTAGTGCACTAGAAAAATGATATAGGATTGCAACTAAAACACTGAATTTGATGTTGTAGCCGTTTCAGATATATAAAAGGCACTTGGAATGTTTCCAAATGCATTTTTTACGTCTATAACTATATATTTGGTGTTACGATATTGATTATTGATTCCCTAATCAGTTTTTTAGTGCACTACAGAGCCATATTTCTTATTTTCATACAGTAAATTTTGTAAAATTAATTAAAACATGTAATTATTTGACAGCCTTTTGCGACGTTGCCAACTTTCAGAATATGCGCTCTTAATTGCATGACCAAACGTTGATGTTGACGTTGATCTGTCAGAGAGCAGAAAGCCTGTGAAGCTGTATAAAAAGCTAGGCCTTTTTTGTCTAGCTTTCATGCACCAAAGCCTCTTCACCAAAGCCAAGTCTCCGATACTTGTATTTATACGACTTTTGTGTCCGTTCATGCGTGCCTGTGTGCGAACCTCTATGGATTTGTATTGCGATAGTCACATGGATAACAAAGTTGTAAGATATCAGAGACTAACGTCGTGTTGTGTAAGAAGGAGCTTATTCAAAAGTAGAAATTCTGTTACTTGTATCATCATCATCAGCCGGAAGACGTCCACTGCTGAACATAGGCCTCCCCCTTAGACCGCCACGCCGAACGACAATTCGCTACTTGCATCCATCGGCTGCCCGCGACCCTCACGATGTCGTCGGTCCACCTAGTGGGAGGCGTACTCTACGCTGCGTCTTCCGGTCCGTTGTCACCACTCGAGAACTTTTCTTTCTCATCGGTTGTTATTTCTATGAGCGATGTAGCCTGTCAATTGCCACTTCAACTTGCATCACGCATTCAGATATATGACAGGAAAGCTGTTGCCAGCGGCTTCACCCGCTAGAACTCGAAAATATCCCACAGGACAGGACAAAATCGAGAAAAAATATAGAATCTGTGTTGTGATAATTCGGGTTATAAACTATCTATTGTATAAAATTTCATCCAAATCTGTTCAGTGGTATTTGCGTGAAAGAGTAGCTAACAAACATCCAATACTTACAGTTATAATAATTTAGTAGAATACTTAGGATTTGCCTGTCAGTGTGTTTCTTAGCAGCAACCGTTTATTTTAATTAAGTAGATATGTATTTATAATTTTATTGAATTGTCTTTTTATATTTCCTATGGATACTTTTTACTTTCTACATCGTTCTCACATAATGTAAGTACCATCTCAATTTGAATGATGTAACAAAGGTTTTGTTATAATTTTGGCGATTGAAAGAGTGTCCACGGAGTTTCTTGCCCATTTTTCTAAGTAGTACCTACTTACATCTGTAAAGCGTTGATCTCTGTAGCATCTGCTACAGAGATCAACGTTTTGTAATAAATAATGGGTAGCTGGGCATCTACTATCTATCAATACTCTCACAGTTTTTTCTCTTGTGACTGGGACTGTAGCACCGTAACTATTTTAAACTATTTTATTTTACTTTTGTCTTTTGAATATTAAAAAAATATTGAAACTAACCCTTTTCAAATAAATCATTTGATATTGATTGGTATATTTTAATTAGTAGTGTTTCACAATAAATATCAACAGCTTTACGTTTAAAATAATTATTGACGTCTCATTTGTGGTAAAAAGATTTTAATGGAGTTTCTTATTATCAGCATCAATCAACCTTTTTATGGTAGTTTTTTTGCCGTTAGAGACCAATACATAGCAGCTAATTGATAATTTGATACCAAGATGATTGGGAACAAAGTAATTGGTGTGATCATGTTTATGTGCGTGTTATTATAACTGAAACGGTTAGCTAGGTGATCTGACATTAATTATCTATTCAAACAAAAATGTTTACTAATTGTAGGTTTATGGACTTTATGACAGTGTAAATAATTGTAAAGCCTTTTATACTGTCCATTCTAAATTAGTATGCTATTTTTGTCGACGTTCTGGTGGCAATTTACTTTTGAGTCATGCTTTCCTAACACACTGAAAAGCGGCGATCCCCTTGAAAGTTTCAAAGCATGTCGTTTTTTTTTTAATAACTTCAATAATATTAACAAGTAGATACCTAACTTTTCCGGTAATTTATATCAGTCCAATGAAAGTTACTGCTGTTGAGTACTTAGAACATGTTACGTCTACTTTAACTTATCTATCTTATTCATTGATTTACATGGAGCCAACTTATTGTGATGATTGTAATTTTCAAAATGAATACCTTTCAAAAATATTGTAACGATCAATGAATGGCTTTGTAATAATTTATACAAACGCTTCCAAATGATTTCGAATGCGTAATTTTAACATTATGTAACAATATAATAACCTCCCTCGACGCTCAGCTAAAAAATGTGCACCCCCTGCCGCGTGAAAGGCTTCTAATTACAAATTAGAGAGCATTGTATCGTAACGAAGTGACGTTGACAGCGGCCGTCGGCAGCGCTCGGCTCGCGTCGTGCGCGCTCGTCTGTGCTCGGCCACGCTCGCCGCTCGATGCCCAATCAATGTAATTAGCGTTAACTGTCGACGGTTTAATGTTCAATTTGGCGCGTTGTCCGAGCCAATGGGTGGCGCGCGGTGGGCTCGCGCGCCGCTGATTGGCCGCGCGCTCGGCAGCTCCTAATTATTGGCCGCGGCGAGACAATAGCGTGGTTTGATGTTCGACCGCGCTAATATGGCCGCCGGGACGTGTGCATTGTTTTACAATTTATTTGCGCACAGTTGTAATGGCGGCGCGTGATTTATCGGTTGTTTACTAGTGTAATATGTATTGTAATGTGAGGAATAAATAAAAAAAAACTTCCTGCTTAATGCTAAGAGAAAATAATTGGCGTTATCAGGTAAGTATAACATGCCTAATTATTCTTTAATAAGAATCACGTTTATATTCGCAATAAAACTCTTAACTTTAATATAATAGATGAAGGATTATTCTAACTCAAAATTATTCAAATTGAACTATTATAACAGTTCATGATTTAGAAAGCTCTTCGCTACATAACATCGGTTTGCACATCTGAGCTGTAAATTATACGTTTTTATGAATTTATTAAATTTTAATAAAAATATTAAAACGAGCATCTTCTCCAAAATATTAAAGGTACTGATAGTATTCATTAGTAGACATTAATATTGTGGGAATACATTTTTATGAGTGACATTTTTCTTACATTGACCTCAAGTTTACTATATACCTAATATTAAACATGACGTATATTTACATTTAGGTAGTATGGCTGAAAATATACAGATAAAGATGTGTCAAAGTTAGATTTTGTACAATATCTAACTTTAACTCACGGGCTCTTGCTCTACTAAAACTCTATAATGAAGAGACTAATCTAGAGATTAGTCTATAGTAAACATTTATTTTATTGGTGAAATACACTTTTTACTACTAAAGCTACCACTTAAGCAATTCATATTTCTTAAATAAACATTATAAAGCAGGGAAAGTAAGATTTTGTGTGTTGTCTTGTTGGTCTAGCGGTTAGTGACCCTGACTGCTATGCCGGGGGTCGTGGGTTCGATTCCCACCCAGGACAAATGTTTGTGTGATGAGCACGATCATTTGTTCTGTCTCTGGGTGTAATTTATCTATAATATGTATGTATTTATAAATATATAAGTATGTATATCAGTTGTCTAGTACCCATAACACAAGCTCTGCTTAGCTTGGGACTAGAAGGCGTTGTGTGATAGTTGTGGAATGTTTATTTATTTGTTTATTTATTTAATGTGAGCTAAGTATACCAGCCTATCGGTACAACAGAACATGTAAAACCTAATATCATTCATGAAGTTTGTTTTTTCCTTAGTGCCATCTAATAGATCCGTAATAATAAAAAAGGCGCTACTAACAGTGATACTAAAATATATGTGCAAAAAAAGGTGTAAGTATTTAGAGAGCTTTCTAAAGCAATTTTAAGAAAAACATAAGGATAAGATAACATTGCTATTAGGTAAATACTAAGTTGTCGAGGGACTGTCTCATCAGGTTACTATGACCCTGGAACGTAAAGGGCTTTTGAGCGATCACCGTGAATTTTAGAATGTACAAGTGTGACAGTCCCTCCCATCCCGCCCTGTGTTGAGGATTCATTTGATAATTTTACCACGATACAAAAAATCTTTTAGTTGTATGCAGTTATGCATCTCTTCTCATAAAAAGTGACCTTTCACCCTTTTATATTATTCTAATTTATAATTTGCTACGAGCACCTTTGTCTCCTTGGTACTGACCAACAACTGAAAAACAACTGTGTTTTCTCACAATATTAATAAGTATGTTGAGTGGTCTAATTCAGTCAATTTGAATATTTAAAAAAACACACACAACTGAACTTAGTCTTTTAATCTGAAGTCTATTTACTTAAGTGTGAGTAATGTAGTACCTAATCAAAAATATTGAAATACATAATTAAACCAAAGATTACCTTCTATTTTTTACCGCCAGGCACATATTATGTAGTTGTCTGACTTCTATGCTCAGCTGTCTCTTTGACACAGTCGTGAGACACACAGAATTATGTAATTCTGTTCTGTGACACTGGGAAGGAGTCCCAAGTTTGCTACCTGGTTAAGTAAGGTAACCACACATTTTTAAATAATCGTCCCAAACTTGTTGGAATTAAGCTTTAAAACTTTAGATCTTCCTTGACAAATGTCACTCTTTCTTGTCTTGTGATCTATCAGAAAATTCATCCATGCTTTCTTTAATGTTTCCCTGTTTTATAATCATTCATACTCAATATTTTCTTCACTTCCTCTTTTAATGTCAAGCAAAACTTGTTCACAATTTTCAGGATTCTTCCATATAACATAACATTTATTTTCGAAAATATCCTGCAACTGAGTGTTTATCATGAAAACTTAGCATTATTTCTTTTATTTCTCCAATAAAAACTAAATTAAGAAGTCAATTTATAGTAAAAAATTAGAAACAAAAAAAGGATTATAGTTTTCAAGGATCCTGCTAACTTTCCAAAATTGAAGAACATAATTAACATTTTAGAAATCTGTTACTTCTGATTGGACAGCCACAAGTTGTATAGCTTCTTCATAAATAGTTTTTATTATCTTGTATGTTTTTTTTTTACTTAGGTACTTTTTATTGTAGGTTTGTAAATTAAAAATTTAAATAATTATGGACCTCTTTGTAGTCTGAAGTAAGGGGTTATTTATTAATTTTTTTAAACACTCACAAACTGTTTCCAACATTTATATTGGATTGTCATGATGTTATCAGATTTCCACAAGATTGTCTTAATGGTGTCAAAACTAATCTATATTGTTTAAGTTCAATTGTAATTTAATTATGTAATCATGAACGATAACATTTACATACCCTTTACCGAGTATAATATGTGGAAGAAATCAATACCTCAGCAAAACCAAATGAGAATGATTTCTAAGTTAGGCTGAGCTCACAAAAAGAAACAGATTTTGTAGCAATGGTCCTAAACAAAATTATGAATAGATAAATAAATTATCGTGTTTGTTATAGTATAGTAGTATGTACATTTTAATCCTATCTTATTTTTTAAGCAAATAACATGCACCATATATAATTAATAATTTAATCTTGAGTTAGATCTTACTCAAATCCCGAACCACAATAAACTCCTAATTAAATGATCGTGTAGTGACAGCCCTGTGTGTGGGGCGGCGGGTGGTGGCAGGGCTGCCACGCCCCGCAACTTAGGTTTTTTAATCAACCGCCCTCTGTCATTAGTATGCCGTATAATGGAGAGCACATAGCCGGTATAGCCCGCCGTAGCCAGACATAGCCCGTAACGCGTTTACACAACACTAGTATATACTAATATATCGTTATATTATATAGTCACTGTCACCGCTCAAGGATGGCTGGAATTTTAATATTGATAGTTATTGTACTGTCATCGATGGCTGTTGAGTCCCTTGTCTAAAGTAAACACAAGTTTGTAAAGAGTTTGAAAGGCAACGACGATATAATACTAGACTCGTAATAACAGGCGACCGATGTCTGCCAACACATTAGGCAAAAAAGTCTTATATTCGTCTCATTTCGACCAATCCTGTGAGCCGTAAACATTACGTTGAGACAGCACAGACCTTGAGTTAGCCAATCACAACGCAGTACCCCGTCCCCCTCGCTTACGTAGTACCTCAGCAACTTGGCAGAATAGTTTGTGTTCTTTAGATCGTGCATGCGGAGTCTAGTATTATATCGTCGTTGTTGAAAGGTAATCAATTTTTTTACGGTTGTAAAAGTCATGTTTAAAAAGATAAACTTAAATGTATTACTTAATAAGTACTTTTTTATTTTGTAAAATAAATAAACCTTTGTCAAGGTAAGCTTAATATGTTTCTCCCTTATAAGCCAAGTAAGCTTAGATTTACTAAAATCAACGAGCAAAAACAAATAGCAGAAAACAAAGCATACTCAAATAAAGTCTCCTAATAACTCATGAGGAGCACGGCTCGTGGTGTGCAGCAAAAAGCCAACTCGTTCACAGTTTCAAATATCTGTCGAAAATAAAACGTCGCCGGCGACACAAAACGATCTGCGACGCAAAATGCCTATAACTGAGTTTGTGGCTCATAGGTTGCATAGAGGTGCAGCCAGTGCGCAATTATGCACCCTCGGGCGGGTGGCGCCCCTCTCACCCCCACCCTGCCACCCGACACCCGCGACACTCAATAAAAAGTAGTGTTGCGCGAATTTGTGGTGGCCCTACGACGTGCACGTCATAAGATAGGGTTGCCATGAAGAAAGAATTTACCTTTTTACTAACTACATATTTTGAAACCTCGGATCATATGGGTTTTAAGCGTAACGTAAGGTTTGTGATAATTAAGTCCGCATAAACACAGTCATGCACGACTGCACATACCTAATAGTATCGGTTTTGAATAGAAAAAATATAAGAACAAAAAAACGTGGGAAAATGTGTATGTCTTCACACACTTTAAAACTTTTTTTTTTCTTATAAATTATTACATTAAAATAATTTTAGATTAATTTATTTATTGAAATATTTTATTTATAATTTATTTTTTTATTGAAATTATTTTAGATACAAGTATGTATACATACTTGTATCTAAAACTATTTCAATAAATAGACTTGTGTCATGTGTTCAATATGACGAATCAGCAGGAATCACAGGAAATTATTATTGAACGGAGATGGTCATTAGGTTCAGCTATATTTTTTAGGAAAATTTTAAACTGTTTTACTTTTCTATTCTTTTGAAAACTTGGACGTTTTCCGACGCCAGCAGTGAATCTGAAGGACTCAGATGACTTAACACAGGAGTGGTTAACCTGAGGAAAGAGAGCCAACAGAGAAAAATAATTGTATGTGTGCTCTCCATTAGTCGCGGAACTGACGAATTACCATGACCCCGGAACGTAAAGGGCTATTGAAGGACACCGTGGATTTTAGTCATTACAAGTCTGACAGTCCCTTCTGCCCTGCGCTGGGTGAGAGGACTCATTTAATGATTTTACTACGATGAGAAAAAATCTATGCTCTCCATTACTAAAATGTCAGACTGTTTCGTAGCCTGTCGTTATGTATTACCATAATACATAATTACAGTCATAAGCGTTGTACGTCGTTACATTGATAGGCGAAGTTGGTGAATTTAGACAGATTATGTTCCCTGTTCTCCCGACTTCTCTTGTTCATAAATCATAAGTTTAATTTTTTTAGAAAACGAATATATCGTTTTTTTATTCTATTTCATTTACTTTACTTTAGTAGAATGGTTGACACCTTTTTTATGCAAATGTATGGAGGTCAGCAAATTGATATCTTGTCATGATCTATAGCTCACCTTACCACCTGCTGTATGTAACCAGTAACAAAATATGATTATTCTCCGTGTGTCTTTCTAGATAAGATAATTATTATTATGAGACTTCCTAGAATGCGGTACACAATATTGACTCTAATATCGTAAATCAATTGCTACACAAAGTGAGCCAAGTTTCCAAACATTTTTAAACAATCGATTTTAAGCCATAGACATACTCAGGATTAATTAATTTGATACTTCAAAATAATTTTCAATGTGCCTTAAGATGGTCTGGCTAAGATAATTCTAAAATTTCCAATGAAAGAACTGGTATTTTCAACAGCTATTTTTTCGTGGTGTCGAGGATTCTCTCTAATATCAGGGCCAATATTTCCATTAGACAACAGGGAAGTGCTCCAGGCCCCGCAATCCTTGAGGATTTTTGTAACCAACATAACGGTTACAATACAAATACAAATACGTCCAAAGAAAATCCAATCTATCCCATGGAATTTTTTTCACTCATTTTTAAAAAGGTTTTTTGTTTTCCTGCTCATTTCTTTTCGTTTTTAAAAACCCCGCACAATGATTTTTTCCTGTATCGTGGGTGCGTTTACAAACACTGAAACTCACATACATAAACAAAACACTCAGCACGATTTTTTGTATAGTGAAATAGTTACGCATCTTTTTGATGAGCGATCAAAAGATAACCTAAAATATCTTCGAGTTGACCTCTAGGGAGTGCACATCCAAACTTAGATTAGAAATGTGTCTACCCGGAGCCCACCTACCTATGTCTGCGGCCACTAAGGAGGACTGCGTCTCAGCCAGTCTCAGGGTGGAGTACTCTGTCTAGTAGAGTGGTACTCGTACAACAGCAATGAGCGTGAACCGCACCAGAGCCCAGTTTAGAAGGGAAGACTCATACCATGCTTTAAGCTACTAATGCCCGGGAAGTAGGATTCATTCGCAAAGTCTGCAAATTCTTACTGCATTTTTGTCAATGGTAATATCTTTAAATGACTCTTCCTACACAGAGCGGCGGGAGTTACTAAAATTCATGGTGAACATTTAATAGTACTTTACGTTTCAGGGTTACGGTTACATAATGAGATAGTCCCGCGACCCCGGCTGGCTTTGGCTCTCTATGGTTGCCCGTCAAGTTGCTGTTAGCTCTTTGAAGCGCACGTGGAACTCGACGCGCCGTCGATCCGGGCATGGTCCATGATCAGACGGCGAGTTGCCCACTACTCACCGTCCACATGCCCGCGCCTGCGGTGCCCGGAAATCACCCCGCGACGTGCCAAATTCTTACTGCTGTAGCTGTGGATGCGACGACTTCATATTATGTAGGTATGAATGACAACCGAAGAGCAGATGCATTGAGCGAACCATTACGCTTGACTCAATAATCAATGTTGATTTGGGCCAAACTAACAAATGTTAGTCAGCATAAATGTAGCTGACTAATGGTGAAAACATTTTTGAAATCTACAAAGTAGTTTTTGAGTTTAATTCATTACAAACATATACAGTACCTACACACACACAAAAATGCAAATCCTTCCTCTTTATAATATCATTGTAAATTAGGTTGGTTAATAAAGTATTAAAATAAAAGTTGTTATTAACCCAGAAAAAATAATTGAAATGGGAAAGTTAACAAAAAAAATATGGAATAATTAACTAGCAGCTAACAAAATAAGAACCAACATAATTATCCGACGCGATGCGCTGTGAATACAATTTACAATTTCTTTTTTTGATTCCTCTAAGGCCAGTTTACATAATAGAGCCCAGTGCCTCGAAAAGGTTAAAAACGGCCCTGTGCATCCTACCAAAGTTAGCTTTTACCAGATCTTTGCCACAACAACGACGTTGATATTGTGACTTTGGGCAGGCCCCGGAAAGTTATGCTATACTGGCAGAGACAGATTACTGAAAAGAAGTAGCCTCTTGCTGTGAGACTGTGGTGTTGAGAGGGCCGACTGATAGCCCACTCTGAGGAGAAGACGTCAAGTTGGTGACATCGAAACTCACCTGCATCAACTCAACACTGAGGATGCAAGGTCGCCGGCGCAACTTGCTTCACGTTCGCTCTAAAGCCGGAAACACATTATTAACACCCGACGCCACCCGATGAAACCTGATGCGTGTTGAGTCAAATCAAATGTATTGTTTTCTATGACCAGAATCACACTATGAACACCCGACGCGACGACACGCGCTCACTGCACATCGGGTGTTGACACGTTGCGTCGCGTGGCGTGTTAAATAATGTGTTCCGGCTTAAGAGTTGGTTGTGAGCAATCTCACGGAGTCGTCCTTAAAGAGCCAAAGCCTACCAGGGTCGCGGGACTGTCTTATCCGGTAGCCTTGACCTCGGAACGTAAAGGGCTATTGAATGAAGTATTTACCGTGGATTCTAGTCAATACAAGTCTGACAGTCCGACTCATTTGATGATTTTACCGGGATAAAAAAAAAACTGAGGATGCAGATGCAGCTTTTGGGTTTACATGTGTTCTGAATAGGGATTCAGCTCGCTTGTTGACCAGTGGCGGATTAAGAGTTTCCGAGGCCCTAAGCACAGAGCCTGTGTAGGCCCTCTATTGCTTAAATTGGAAAGGTAGAAAGTATAAAATGAAAGTTTCATCAAAATTGAAATGTAGTAGGTATAATTTAACCTTAAAACATTTTTTTCCTTGCCTTATCCAGAGGGCCCTGCGGAGGTGTATGAAGGGTCACTCCCGGACCACTTCGCCTTGTGATTTCAGAAATGTAGATGCATCTTGATAAAATGTAGGTAAAAAATGAAACTCCAGCAGAGGATGGAGGCCCCTGGAGAACAGGGGCCCCAAGCACGTGCTTGTAGTGCTTAAACGTTAACCCGCCACTGCTCGCTTGACGGTCTCCCAGGGAATAGGGATGTATCCTAGCAGGCATTGCACATACGGTCTCTGGAGCTGGTCTCTTAAGGATACAAAGCTCCTCTTCATGTGCTGATGGTGAACACCGTGACCGTTTTAGTGAGGTCAAAGTCCCAAACTTCCTGGTCTTATTCCCTCCCTCGAAGAAGGTTTATCCCGCCAAAATAAGCATGTTGATAGCATTAATAAATTGCAAAACTAATTAAAAAGATAATGTTAGATAATAATTCATGATTCAATACGTGTTGTGTCGAATCATGAATATTAACAAAGATATATCGTATCAAAACTCGGAAGTGAAGGATCGTGATGTCACAACTATGAAATATAATAACTAGAAGTGACGTGTATAATATTTTTAGTCATCTTAAGGCTTCCGTCTTCTTTTGCACAAAATTGAATCGCGTTCGGCCAGTCGATCGTACGTCAAATTTCGGGCTCCCTTCCCGCAATCCCCCGCATACATCCTGCCCACTGAATTATTATAAAACAATTTTGATACGGTAAGAACATTGCTCAACTTAGGATTATTTAAAAGGAGTTATAGAAATTTTTGCTTAATAAGGAGTTTTAATATGACTTGGTTTCAGGGTTGGAAATAAAAACTGTTTTTTTTCAAATTTATAATTTAAACAGTTCAAAATGTTTTAAATAAGTTTTTTTTTTTTAGTTTCTGGTTATTTTTTAAAATTAATTCCACCTTGTTTGTTGATGTCTAAACGTATAAATCAGTTATGTTTCATTTCTAGACTATATTTTTTCAAATTTACCCTTTGAAATGATTTTTTTACGAAAAAAGATCAATGGAATAACATGTGATCTAAAAATTTTAAGCATTATTTCATTTATTATAGTGTCAATAAAAGTTAAAAATATGACATAACAATGGCATTAAACTCGAAAGGTTTTATGTCAAACTATTTAGACTCCTGAATATTAATTTATTTTCATTTTAATATGCATTCATCTGCCTTAAAAAGTAGTTGAAACGGGTAATAAAAAACACTGTTTAATTTCAAACTGTTTTAAACAGGTGTTTTAAAACAACTTGTTTTAATTATGCCAACCCTGCTTGGTTTGTAATAATACGAGTATCACACAAGTGTTTTAATACTATTTAAATACTCTCATAGGTTAAATTCTGTTAGGTTTAATTTGTTAAACACAATCGTGTTTAACTAATTAAACCTAAAAAAAGGTCAGTGCAGCAGTCATGTTGGCAAAGGAAGATGCGGGACGCGTGAGAGAGAGGACAGCGTAAACCTTACATCCCAGCCGCAGTGGTTAACCCAGAACGTAAAAGGCTATTAAATAACGCCGTGAATTTAAGTCAGTACAAGTGTGACAGTATCTCCCGCTTGGCCTGGGGAGGACTCATTTGATGATTTTATCATGAAAAAAAAGGCATGGGCCATGCCCGGGTCGACAGCGCGTTGTGTTCTACGAGCGCCTCAAATAGCGTCAGCATGATGACGGGGTCCCCCTCTAGAGGGCTAAAGCCTGCTGGCGTCCTGGTACTCATTACCGTGACCCCGGAACATAAAGGGCTATTTGAAGGACACCGTGGATTTTAGTCAGTACAAATCTGACAGTCCCATCCAAGGACTGCACTCCTTGTCATAGGCACAGTCCATTACCACCGGGAGACAGAGAAACCAACGGTTTTGTTACTTGCTGGATTTTAATGAAGGAGCAATGTTAGCGAACGTGAATGTGAGAAAAAACAAAGTAAATTTTAAATGTCAATAAGGTCGAAAATCATTTGAACCTGTTTTTTAAATTGCTTAACGATAGCAAGTTAAAAAACAGCTTCAAGCGATTTTCGACCTTATTGACATTTAAAATTTAGTTTGTTTTTTCTCACTTTTACGATCGCTAACATTGCTCCTTCATTAAAATCCGGTGTTTGCATAAATGTCAGTAAGGTCGAAAATAGTTTGAACATGTTTTTTAAATTGCTTAACGATAGCAAGTTAAAAAAAACAGCTTCAAGCGATTTTCGCCCTTATTGACATTTAAAATTTAGTTTGTTTTTTCTCACTTTCACGTTCTCTAACATTGCTCCTTCATTAAAATCCGGTTTTTGCATAAATGTCAATAAGGTCGAAAATCGCTTGAAGCTGTTTTTTAACTTGCTATCGTTAAGCAATTTAAAAACAGGTTCAAACGATTTTCGACCTTATTGACATTTATACAAAAACCGGAATTTAATGAAGGAGCAATGTTAGCGAACGTGAAAGTGAGAAAAAACAAACTAAATTTTAAATATCAATAAGGGCGAAAATCGCTTGAAGCTGTTTTTTAACTTGCTATCGTTAAGCAATTTAAAAAACATGTTCAAACTATTTTCGACCTTACTGACATTTATGCAAACACCGGATTTTAATGAAGGAGCAATGTTAGCGATCGTGAAAGTGAGAAAAAACAAACTAAATTTTAAATGTCAATAAGGTCGGAATTCGCTCCAACTTGTTTAGTTACTTCTCCATATCTTTTAACAATAATCGGTTCACAACTGAAAATTCTGTAGGAAATTTGACAATTAATTCCTCTTTTTCTACCCCTATAGGCCGAGTTTAATTTTGATATTTAAATGGGACCAACTTTCAGATAAACTCTGTCCAACAAAAAAAAAGATTTTTGATATTGGACCACCTTAGAGAAAGTAAAGAATGGTCATAAATTAAAAAAAAATAAAAAATATATACATGTCGAATTGAGAACCTCCTCCTTTTTTCCGTCGGTTAAAAAATATATTTTAACATAATAAAGTAGAGCAACCTGAGATGCGTAACTGCGCGTCATCACCGTTAGAGCGAGAGAAGGTGCGAGCGAGAGGGACCAACAAAAATTCGTCGTGGACCTCACGTCCGATCGCTCCGGCCGTCCACCGGCCACTAAGGAATTTCTCTTGCAATTCTCGTTTATAAACACTTTTTGAGAGGTTATTTGAGATATTTTTTATTGTTGAAAAAAAGCGCTTCAGGTACAATTTTTTTTTTGAATTTGCTTTATTGATCTGTTGACATCAAGATAATGTAATATTACATACCTACGACGCATAGTTCCTATGAAAAAAAACCATTTATTAAGAGATGAAATCCGAGAATTTTGATGATGTTCTGCCATCTTAATTTAGAAAATGAAAGATAAATATAAAAAACTAATCAGCGCAGTTTGAAGACGAGGATATTGCGGTCATTATGCGCTGATCAGATTTTTAAATGAATTCTTCATTGTCTCAGATTAAGTGCACCAACGTAACTCGAAATGACGTCGGGCAGGAAAGAGCTGTTTTGAACGCTTGATTTACCTAATATAATCTACATAAATCAACTTTAAAAAAATAACTAGCTGTTACTTATATTATGGTTATTTATGTGCAATAATAATATTTCAGGCTATTGCACTATTTTGTTCAAAAATCACAAAGAAAGTTACGCAAATAATTCGGCGCGCGTGAATTTTACAAGACCTGCCCCTTAACTATGGCAAAAGTTGTTGTCAGTGGTTTCATCTGCGTGTAGCTTGAAAATTTTTACCAAAGGAATGAAATGAAATGATAAGCGGTATCCACAAAAGGTTATTCCTCCCTCTGAGATGAATTTTATCAAGATCTGTTCAGCCATTCCGATGTGTTTGTGATTGAGTAACGAAAATCCTATCTGCATTTACAATATTTAAGTTGACAGATTCCTCTTCAATGTGACTCTGGATGTTTCTAAAGTTGCTCGGTTTTTTCAAGGATTGTGTACTAAAATTAATTAAGGAAAGTAACGTAGAGACCAATTAATTATAGGTAATTTCAGTATCAAATTTTGATAATAATAAGCAGTACAGGAAACCTAACATTATTGTAACAAGTTATGAGGCTATAGCCATTTAGTTAATTTAATAAGTTTGCTACATTCAGTGAGAGTTTTCTTTAAAAATACGGCTGAATTGAATATTATAATATTTCAAAATAAAAAAAGTATCTTTATTAGTAGATTCTATATGACTGTGTAACATAAGTATAATAAATTCTTGAATTATGGATGGTTCCTATTAGTATAATCTTCTGCTAAGTAATAATTTATTGGTGCTCACACAGCCTGTGTAATTATTAGGTATTGAATGATGAATGTTAAATTTTTGAATAAAAAAACACTTATGGTGATGAAGAGATACTGATTAAACAACTTGAGCGGTATAAATTTGGGTAAGCGATCAAAATCAAAATCTTTTTATTTTACATGAGCCTCAGTGGGCACTTATAAAACGTCTAGAAGAGAAAAAAAAAATGGCACGGTTCGGGTTTGGCGTTTCCATGGAGAAGAACCGGCAAGAAACTCCATGGTTACTCTTTTAAAATATTTGCTTTTACAATGTTGTTGTTACAGTTTGGTAGGTATACAAGGATACGAGAGAACATCGCAGGCACGATAAGAGGGAACTTCTTAAAAAGCAAACAAAAAATAAATAAAAAAAAAGGAAATAAAAAATAGTTCATCACGGTAAATCATCAAGATCAAATAGCGGCACGGTTAGCTCAGTGGCTGAGCGATTGGACTACTGCGCTACGTGTCGCGGGTTCGATTCCCGCACGGAGCAAATATTTGTATGATCTACAAGTAGCCCAGTGGTATCGGTCCCGACTTACGAGTTGTATTAGGTCGTGGGTTCGAATCCAGGCAGGCGCATTACTTTGTGTAATTTATTACATCACCTGCACTGCTCTCAAAACGGTGAAGGAAAACATCGTGAGGAAACCGGCATGTCCTAGAACCAAAAAAATCGAAGACATGTGACATCCACCAACCCGCACTGGGCCCGCGTGGTGGAATAAGGCTCACTCACAGAGAGGAGGCCTGTGTCCGAGTAGTGGGAACATTATAGGCTTATGATGATGATGACAAGTAGTTGCTTACGGTCTGGGCGTTTGTGTATGTGAGTTTATGTGTTTGTAACAACACAGGAGAAATTCCTAGTGTGGGGCAATGTTTATTTAAAAAAAAAAGAGTTTTCCCGCCCCTGGCGGAGGACTGATTTGATGATTTTACCCACGATATAAAAAAAACGTGAGCGTACAAAAACTGGATTGTGATTCATTCATTTCAGATATTGAAATTCTAGCCGTTAGACTAGAGTACTAAGTGACATGAAATACAGAGAGGACAACTTCATTATCAAGATAGAAACAATTTTTTCAATTGAGGTAACCAATTGCTAAAAAGTTCACAGGTGCATCCCGAGGTACGTTTGGTTAGGTTCCTGTAAACCTTGCACGCGGTAAATGCTGCTCAGTATACTCGTAAATAAATCATGTGCCAAATATTAAAAAGGATCAGGATTCAACATTCACACTCAATCAAATAGGAGGTCGGTCCAATATTATAAAGATTCTCATTTTTAACCGACATAAAAAAGGAGGTTTTCAGTTTAACCCGTATGTTTGGCTGCAAAGCTTTGATTTGGTTTTCAGTTGTAGTTCAGTAGTTGTAGTTAAAGTCATGTTAAAGTAAAGTTAAAGTTCGTTATATTCTAGAGAAAGTTTTTGTATACTGTGACGTTGTATGGATCTATTATTGTTTTTATTAATTCGATGTCGGATTTTCAGAGGCCGATTAATCGAAGATTCTTGTTGAAAATCTGAACTAAAAGGGTAAAACTAAAACTCAAAACTTAATACCAAACCGACTACAAAAACAAATTTTCGGATGTAGTTGGCATTGTTTTTTACTCTACTAACTTTTGCCGAATATTTCTGAAGTCAGTTCCTTTTTTTTTAAGCTTTATATTTAAATTAACTCATATTAGCGTTTGTAAGTTGCGGTTCTGTTGTTTTTTCTACACTTATCTATTTATTACTGATTTATTTCCTAGGAATCCCAATTCTGGATCCCATTTTATTTTTTCAACCCATTCAACGGGAATACATTTTAGTCTTTTGTGGGATCCAACGGGAAAAATATTCAAGTGGGATTCAAAAATGGGATCCAACGGGAATAATTCTTATTACTTACTAGTAACGTAAATTAATTATTTTTGTCACTTTAATTGAAATACTAAATATTACCCTTGTATTGTATTGTATAACGGGCTGGTATCCGCAACTCCACGTCATATGCGCGTATTTTGCGTGCGGGAATATTACCCTTAGTGTATTGCGTAATAAGTTGTCAAAAAGTCAGGCTGGTGTTAGGAAGCCCACTGCACAGTATTGATAATGTAGAGCCTACGGTCAACAAAACAAATATGTTTCCAGACAGCCAGCTTTAAAAGGTTTTCCTGTAAGCTACCTATATGTTATATGTCCATTATTTAGTTGCATTTTACATACAGTCAAAGAGGTTGTTACGTAGACACATTGACACATTGAAACCGCTTAAAAATTGTTGTCTATTGTCTTTTGCTCTCTGTACTGTTTTCATCTATAAATATCTTCATTTAGAACTTGAGCTTCCAGAATCTGTCAAGCTTGAGCTATGTCAGCTACTGGCACGCTTGTTGGTTTCATGATAAATGCATAGAAATGGGATTTATTCCTAGATTATAATATACATTAGGTACAATTATTAAAATACATTAGGTTGTGGGTGTCAGCTAGTGGGGCTCTCGCAGGTTGGTTGTTGGTTGGTTAGTTGGGCTCAGGCGCAAAACGTCTCTTTCGCAGAATCTCTCTTTCGCAGAATGCCTCTTTCGCAGAATGTCTCTTTCGCAGAATGCCTCTTTCGCAGAATGTCTCTTTCGCAGAATATCTCTTTCGCAAAATGTCGCACCTGGGACTTAAGGCCAGGTTCCAGTACAGTACGCAGCTATGAGCGCACTACCTCAGCCCCCGCAAAGGGGCGGGGCAAGTCGACAGCGGTGCGGGCGGGAGGGACCGTGTGTGTATATGCCACAGCGTAGCGTAATGCAGTTAGTCAATTACGTTCGAGTGTGTCTGGATTAGATTTTCGTAAAATGATAGTCGAGATAGTTTTGATTTTACAAAGTGCATACACACACGGAGTACTTTCTTAGGCAGCAGTATATTTGATATGTGCCGAGTTTGGGCTCGTTTTGTTATGATGACATCTTACCTCCGGACTTGATGGAGTAGAGGTACTGTACCTCAACCATGAGTTTTTTTTTACGTTTACGGTACAGTAAACGTAAAACAATTTGTATGAGAATCTGTACAGCGCCTCTATTGAGTAGTAGCGGAACTATAATCCGTACCATGAGTTGAAAACTAAAATTTCTTTACCACATTTGTTTCAGTTTACCGTAGAGAGTTTAGTTTACGTAGCGTTTTGCATACAAATCGGTACCATGAGTCACTGATTTGATAGATGTCACAGTAAATTACTGTACCTACTGTGGTTACTTCTCTCACCGATATTTTTATTGTGAGAAGTATTTTTTTATTGTTTTTCGTTTATTAAAAATGTCTGAGCGACAATATTTCACTTGGAGGATGTTTGCCGAAGGCCAAGCGGCAGATGAAAACAGATTTTATAGAGGACACGATCCGAATATGCAAAAGCAAGTTGTAATGGACGGACCGGGATTCCGACAGCGCGTCCACTACAGGGACGTATTGTTGTGCACACGTGCCTTGCCTTCGCTGGTGACGCATGCATCCACGCACCCCTGAATGCGTACGTTTTTGGAAAATTACGGAAATACAATATACCACGGACAACGGAAATAATAAAAAACACCAATTTGAAGAGTTCACTTTGAAGGCTCGGCTGCGACTGAACGCAGTGCCGGCGGTCGTAGTGTCGTACCGCCTTTTATACCGCCCGTCCTTACCATAAAGAGACACACGTATTTTGAGCCCGTTTTTCCTTGTGATTTTTACTAAGACCGAGGCCTTCGTAGCCTTTATTTACTTATTAATTTAAACCTTAAACTATGTATTGTACCTTTCTAGATTCCTTATTAAGTCTTTTTGTATATAAAACAAACAAAATGTACCTATGTCTAAATACAAAAAATCCTAGAACATAAACTACAAAAATTACACAGGAACAAAAGTTTGATTATACAAAAAGTACAATAACTTAAAAACTACTGATCCGATTTACATGAAACAACTTGTGCAATCACTTTTATAATAAAACACACCCCTTTTAAATAATTTAATTGAAAAATAACCATAAACAAAAAAGTCACTTTTCAACTTACGTAATTATTGAAGAAATTCTAAATTATTTACAATTTCCCTTTTCAAACAACCGGTGACGTTTGTCCGGCCACAGAATATAATATAATAGTACCTAAAGGTACAGAAGCATTACTCCCAAAAAGAAAACAGACAAATAATGTAAAATCTATGCACGAGAGAATAGAGTCCATTTTTACTTGCACCCGTATCACCTACCTACTTTTATAATAGCCTAAACTTCCCGTGCGCAAGCAAAAATGAACTGAATAGTGACGCGCGAGAGTTCATTTTTAACCGACTTCAAAAAAAAAAGTAGGTTCTCAGTTCGACCTGTATGTATGTATGTATGTATGTATGTATGTTTGTCCGCGATTATCTCGCGTTTGGCTGAACGGATTTTGATGCGGTTTTCAGGAAAGTATTCTTTACATTCTGGAGAAGGTTTTAGTATATAACACTAATAGATATCCCGTGACATTGCCCGCGTGGACCCGTTTTTTGCTTACTTGTATCATAGATTTTCAGAGATGATTGCATGTTTGTCCGCAATTATCTCGCGTTTGGATAAACCGATTTTGATGCGGTTTTCAGGAAAGTGTTCATTACATTTTGGCAAAGGTTTTAGTATATAACACTAATAGATATCCCGTGACGTTGCCCGCGTGGACCCGTTTTTACTTACTTGAATCATAGATTTTCAGAGATGATTGCATGCTGGTCTGCGATTATCTCGCGTTTGGATGAACCGATTCTAATGCGGTTTTCAGAAAACTGTGTGTTACATTCTAGGGAAGGTTTAAATATATAACAATAATGGATATCTCGTGAAGTTGCTCGCATTTATCCGTTTTCGTTACTTACTAGGATTGTAGATTTTCAAAGACGCCGGCCGATTTTATGAAGATTTTTGTTGAATATTTCAACTAAAAAGGGAAAAATAAAAAACTTTTTGAAAAAAAAGGGAACCGACTTCAAAACCAAACATAAAAAAACTATAAAATAACTTTTCTTTCGGAAGTCGGTGGCCATCTGTCGATGAAATAAAAAACAAAGCCACCGACTGCCGAAAGAAAAGTTATTTTATAGTTTTTTTATGTTTGGTTTTGAAGTCGGTTCCCTTTTTTTCAAAAAGTTTTAGTTTATCTGACGCCAACGACATTAAAAGGTTACTGTCGGTCAAGCTCAATAGGGTTGCGACTCGCGAGTTTGGGCACAGTTAGGTAGGAATACGTATTTAATGCATTGTTTAATTACATTATTAAATATAAATATATATCACTCCTCATTACCTCCTTATGTTCCTCAAGGAATTTTGTTTTTATCATCAGCCTATATCTTTTTCTGTTTCGTCATCGATTACTTCATATTCATATCGATTGGTAGCACAGAATGTTAACAGTAGGTACCTACGGCACTTTACGTGAGGAATAATATATAAACAGTGACTTTTTAGTCGCCTTACAACGGCAGCCCAGTTCATGTATCCAATGACTAAAACACGTTTCTAATATAAAATATGTAATTAAGAGATTTCAAAATTTAAAAATAAAATAAAATAAAACCTGCGGTCTTTGTTTACATAAAATATCAAAGATTTTAAAACGTTGTCAGAAACAAAAAGGGTAGTTCCGTTTCAATCCGTTCTGGGCAAGCTGTAGTCATCACTTTAAAGATCGATTGTTATCGTTTACGGCAAAATAGGTAACTAGTCCTTATCATTTCATTCACTTCATTGTCACAGGCCCCGTGTTGCGTGTCTTTGTAGGTAAGTAGGTAAAAAAGTCGCGAAGAGAATTACGATCGCTGACCTTGAATGCGTAGTGTAGCCATTTTCTGAGTTTGAACCTGTCTAAACAATAACGTAAACATCTTCCTACTTTCTACCGATCATAATTCATCCTACTCTTAGGTGCACACAATTCAGCTTAGGTGAGTGAGAGTGATGTCAGGTTTGATATTCGTCTATTTTATTTATCTTGGTCGTCTTGTAGGCCAAATTTGTAACCTACCTAATCATGCTTATCTGATCATGATTACTAGCCGGTACTTGAATGACATTAATAGGCACACCACGAGTAGGTAGATAATTTTTTGATCATTATTAAATATGTACTACATAGATAAATATTCACTTTTTTCCTTACCTTTCGAAATCACGCGGTAGTGTGTGAAAGGCTCCTATCACTGTCATTATTTAAACAACCAAACGTTAAACAGTATTTTTTTTTCTTCATCATATATATACTTTTTTAAACTTATGCGTAAATACAACCTAACACCATACTTAAATATTATTTAAGTAAGCGCGTGCTTAGTGGGTGGCGCGCGGCAACCGACTAAATGGCCACTACGAAGTGGCCCCCGCCAATGCTTGCAGTTTTATACCTACACTGCGGAGTGAGTCAGGCCTGTTCCGGCAGTAAAGTTTGGCGGCCAAATTTAGAATTCGTGTTTTCTTGCACTAAGCAATAGAAAAATAACCTTTTTCATTTTGTCGTATTGCATTCATCTGACTACACTGAAGTTGGCGTTTACTGTAGTCAGTGTGGTTTTTACGTGACAGCAGGCCTGGCTCACTCCGCAGAATAGGTATAAAACTGCAAGCATTGGCGGGGACCACTTCGGAGTGGACATTTAGTCGGTTGCCGCGCGCCGCCCACTACGCACGCGCTTACTTATATAACATTTAAGTTTGCTGTTTGGTTGAATTTACGCATGAGTTTAAAAAAAATATATATGATGAGGAAAAAAAAATACTGCATTACGTTTGGTTGTTTAAATAATGACAGTGATAGGAGCCTCACGTTTCACACACTACCGCGTGATTTCGAAAGGTAAGAAAAAAAGTGAATATTTATCCATGTAGTACACATTTAATAATGATCAAAAAACTATCTACCTGCTTGTGGCGTGCTTATTAATGTCATTCAAGTACCTGCTAGTAATCATGATCAGTTAAGCATGATTAGGTAGGTTACAAATTTGGCCTACAAGACGACCAAGATAAATAAAATAGACGATTATCAAACCCGACATCACTCTCACTCACCTAAGCTAAATACGGGTAGGTCGAATTATGATCGGTAGAAAGTAGGAAGATGTTTACGTTATTGTTTAGACACGTTCAAACTCAGAAAATGGCTACACTACGCATTCAAGGTCAGCGATCGTAATTCTCTTCGCGACTTTTTTACCTACTTACCTACAAAGACACGCAACATGGGGCCTGTGACAATGAAATGAATGAAATGAAAATGATAAGGACTAGTTACCTATTTTGCCGTAAACGATAACAATCGATTTTTAAAGTTATGACTACAGCTTGGCCAGAACGGATTGAAACGGAACTAATCTTTTTGTTTCTGACAACGTTTTAAAATTTTTGATATTTGATGTAAACAAAGACCGCAGGTTTGTTAGATTTATAAGTTAATTTTATAAGGAGGTAATGAGGAGTGATATATATTTATGTTAATTAATAATGTAATTAAACAATGCATAAAATACGTATTCCTACCTAACGGTGCCCAAACTCGCGAGTCGCAACCCTATTGAGCTTGACCGACAGTAACCTTTTAATGTCGTTGGCGTCAGATAAACTAAAATGAACTCTGGCGCGTCACTATTCAGTTCATTTTTGCTTGCGCACGGGAAGTTTAGGCTATTATAAAAGTAGGTGGGTGATGGGGGTGCAAGTAAAAATGGACTCTATTCTTTCGTGCATAGATTTTACATTTGCTTGTTTTCTTTTTGGGAGTAAGCCTTCTGTGCCTTTAGGTACTATTATATTATATTCTGTGGTGACAGTAAACGTAAAACCAAGTGAAACCCATGGTACGGTCAGCCAAGAAAGTGGTGTACCAGTTTTGATTTAGTTTCCCGGTCATCGAAAATTACAACAAGGTTCGTTATAAAAAGATATTACTGAAAGAGACAACATTATCATGACGTAAACCTATGTATTTAGTATTCATACGTCATATGTCACATATAAGTACATGACATTTTAACCTTTAGTATAAATGAAAAGGACATTAGTTTCTACAAAGCAATTGAACTGTTTCCAAACAAAAGTAATAAAAACTATTTAAATAGACAACCGAATTCCATTTGAAAAAGAAAACTGACAATTGACATTTTGTCAAATATATGCAAAAAATCTATATATTTTCCGTGTTATTTTTCAATCAACTGCATATAAAATCATCTCAATGCCTGCCAACTTGACCATTGCCGAAAGAGCACAAATAATTGCCCAATTTAATGAGGGAAGCAGTATCAGTGCGATATCCCGGAATTTGAATATATCGAGGCGTTCTGTCCGCTTTTGGATTCGTCGTGAAGGAGAGGAGGGAAGTTTGTTGGATCACAGAAGAAGTGGTCGCCGGCCTGCACTCTCCAATAACGATAGAGAATTCATGAGACGGGAATATGAAATCATGGTTTTAAGCCCACAAAACATTTTGCGGAGATGTTCGATGTGAGTGCCCAAACAATAAGGAATCATCTACATTACATGGGGTTGCACCACAGGCATTACGCCGAGAAAATATATTTGACGGATGCTCACAGACTTGCTCGTCTGAACTTCGCCAGAGAGCACTTAGAGTTTGATTGGTCTAATACAGTGTTTTGTGATGAAAAAACGTTTAAATCCAGTCAGCATGGACGTCTTCACCTTTGGCGATATAATTCAACATGGTATAAAGATGATCATGTAATTCCAAATAGAGAATCAGGTCGAATTTCCGTAAATATTTGGGGCTGGATGAGTGCGGATGGTGTAGGAGAATTGTGTTCTCTACCGACGGCTGTAAATTATATCGACGTGCTTCAGAATGCAATGCTACCGACAGTCCGTAATGTTTACCCGGAGAACGAAGTGCCACAATTTGATTTTGTTCAAGATAATTGTTCAATTCAAAATGCGAGGATCGTAAGAGCCTGGTTTCGTTCACACACTGACGTAAGGGTAATTCAGTGGCCCTCAAGATCGCCGGACCTCAACCCGATAGAAAATCTTTGGGGCCTTATGGTCCAACGATGGTCGCATCAAAATGAAAGAACCAAACAACCTCTTATTAGTCACTGTAATTATATTTGGGAGGAAATGCGGGGAACCGATATTTGCTCACGGCTTGTTGGTTCAATGAGGTCTCGTCTTTTAGAGGTTATAGAGGCCAACGGCGGTTACACCCGTTTCTAATTTTTAAAAATTTTCTATATCTTCTAAATATTACTATATATGCTATGTTTTTGTTTGTTATAAGTATTTTGAAATTGATTGTAGAAATTTAATAAAAGGATAAATCTATTTTTAGCTTGTTTTTTATTGATATTGTAATTACAAGTTTACAGAAATTGTAGGTTTGTGGATTCGCCTTGTGCCTTTACAATTTTATGTAACTTAATCTTACCTCCGAACTTGAAGGAGTGACCTGAAGGTCTACATCGGTGACTGCCACTGGAACTCGGCGACGGATCGAACAAGATCTCATCATTACTAACAAAACAAGCCCAAACTCGGCACATCTATTTCAATCCGTCGTCGAGTTCCAGTGACAGTCACCGATGTAGACCTTCAGGTCACTCCCTCAAGTCCGGAGGTAAGATCTCATCGTAACTAACAAAACGAGCCCAAACTTGGCACATCTAGTTCAATCCGTTGCCGAGTTCCAGTTGCAGTCACCGATGTAGACCTTCAGGTCTCTCCATCAAGTCCGGAGGTAAGGTCTCATCATAACTAACAAAAAGAGCCCAAACTCGGCACATCTAGTTCAATCCGTCGCCGAGTTCCAGTGGCAGTGACCGATGTAGACCTTCAGGTCACTCCATCAAGTTCGCATCCTAGCTAAAAAATAAGTGGTCCATAAAAAAAAATTACATCGTTTCAAAATTAGATCACTCGACTATTTTATTCTATTCCCGCAACTAACACGTAATCGCTTGTGTGTGTGACTTTGTTTCCATGTAGTAGTTCAGTTCTATGCCTGCTTACGTAACCGCGCGGGGGGAATTTTTGCGCAGCAACGACGTACGTCCTTCCTCTATCACGCCTCGGCGGGTACTGGCGAGCGCCCGGCGAGCGAAATAATGCCAATATTTTGGGTATTTTATTTCTTGGAGAAAAATTATCACGAAATTTTAAAATCTGCTTTTACCATGCACTTCTAAATAATGAGCTGTTTTTATTTATATAAGTTTCATATAAATTCATTGTGAAATCTCTAAGCAGTGGATGTTTGAAAATTGTGATTTAGTGTCATGTTTGAGATTTTTTTCTATCGAGCCAATTATTCCAATTCGTGTTTCTATCTTTACCATTCACTCGAGAATATGTTCAACTTTAATATTATGATTTTTATTTATTAAAAATATCATTGTTAATGAGACTTTCAGACGTTTGAAAATGTTAAAAATTACTGTAAGCCCGCCTTAAGAATAAAATTTTGATTTTCTAAACAAAAATCATTTATTAAAATTATAGTGCAATTATGATAATAAAAACTTAAGTATGTATTCCAAATAGAAACAATATATGTATCAAACATTTTACACGCATTCAAAATTTAGATCAAAAGTATCAAAAAAAAAATATTCTTAAGTCCTATGTGCGACATTTTGCGAAAGAGACATTCTGCGAAAGAGGCATTCTGCGAAAGAGACATTTTACGAAAGAGACATTCTGCGAAAGAGACGTTTTACGACCAGGTGGCATTTTGCGAAAGAGACGTTTCGCGCCTGAGCCGTTACTTGTTGATGTTTGGGTATTCAGGTGAAATAGTTGAGTTGCTTTGTGAGAGACTGATAGGGTTTTGAACAAAACCCGGTGATACAGGTTACCAGATTTTTTGTTTATAGAAACCGTCCCAAAGAAAAGAATAAGACTTCTCTAAGTAAAAATAAAAATCATTAAAAGAAAAACTTTTGCAGAAATAATTTAACTAACTATGTTGTGAAGTGAGTGATTGTGTGTGTGAGTGTTAAATTGTGTAAAGTAAGTAATGTTATAGTGGTAGGAGATGTGTATCAGTCCAAGAAGGTGGAGTTTTATTGACTGAATGATTCTAGATAGCTTCGAAAAAAGTTCTATACCGATATCGAAATGCTTCGGTATTATTTTATATGGCAGTGTGTCGCGGTGTCAAAATGGTGGACAAATAGTTGTTTCGGGTCTGGGTGTATGAAAGTTTGTGTATGTATCCATGACACACACATGACTGATTGTCCTGGGAGAATAGCACTACGCGGTGACCGACCTGGCGACGAAAAAAGGATAAAATTTAAACTCAAATATTTATATGAATTAAGCCATCGAAGATATACCTAATATATTTTTGAACGATCCGGCAGACCGGCAGTTGAGACTCGAAGTTGGGCTGCACAAAACAGAGGCTATGTGGCCGTTTTCATGGCCGTTTGAACGCGCCACGGTCAGAGTCCCAAATAACGATGGGTGTGGTTCGCATCAGCGTCGAGTCTCTCGATGAAGTCTTGGGAGGTTCAGCTTGGCATCCCGTGGAGCTTTAAGGAACATTTCCTTCGTTTAGCCCCAAAGCTACCTCAAAAAGTAGGGATAGCAAGGATTTTTTATTAATTTGAAAAGATACCTACTAATTAATCTATTTATATCCCATAATCTCTGAAGGCTACTGAGGTCGCAAACTGTTGAAGGGCAAATGCTTCTTCCTCGGAACTCTAATGTACTTCTATCGGTAGATGCACAAGCAAAGTGATGGATAGCCCAGCAGTGGGTGAAGACAGGCTGTGTTACATGATAATATTGATTACGACGAACTTGATTATTATAAAGACGATATAATATTACAAGTAATTAAGATGAATCATAGATTTTTGATAGTCTTTTAAAGAATAGAACCCTCCTGGCACCGACATCTATCTATATGCTGAAAAGGAGACGCCACCATGATTTGTGTAATAAAAAAATGCAATAGCAGTTCTAAATCCAATAAAAAAATGTTTAGTGGAACATGGAACGCCATGGATAGTTTGTTAGTATCATTACGCTAGTTAGGTACTTAAATCCTACATATCTAACAATAAATTCATATAAGAACAGAATTCTTCAGGGATAACGCCCTGAAGATTTAGGTAGAAGAGGTGTACTTTCCTAACAACCACGTTATACCATTTATTTTTTAGTCGCATATCTATAATAGGGGTTAACCTATTCCCGTCATCCGGACACTTTCCCAGCTTTGTAGCTACTATACACATATAGAGTATGTTACTTCGAAATTCATGAAGGAAAAGCCAGTGATATAATAATTATGTCCGACCTGGAGATCAGAACTTGCTCAGCAGTTACGCTTAGACTCTGGCTTGGATCAGTTCGTAATTTTATGCTGTGATCATATACAATGCTACACTTTCGACAAATAAAATTAAAAGGCTGTTTGTTAACTTTTTTGCAAAATTAAACAACGTGATAAAGATAAAATGGAAAGTTGCTGGTATTAAAGCCACAGAAAGAGGGTAATTTTAGGTCATAATTTAGACACTTTAGAAATCCGCAGTGGCTTAGTCCGTTATAATTTAGGTAGTAGTGTAAATAGTTCTTTTTACTCACGAGCCATAATCTATACGATCACGACCGGTAGATATAGAAAACCACGCTACCACCGCCGCCGCCAGTAATAGACACCGCCACATCAACAATGTTTGCTAACAAAGCCAGAGAGCGCACAAAAGTTCAACTTAGAAACTTGGCAAAAGGAACAAGTGGTCGTGTGAACGTCGCGGTGATCCGTCTGTCACAACACAAAGGCGGGGCCTGCCGGGCTTTGTGGGCTGTAAGCCGAGCCGCTCCGACGCTCACCGCCGCCCGCGCACCGCGCAGCACCGGCCACTGCGCGTGAGAACACCTTACTTCGTCTTTAGTATTGTATTCCGAAAAAAACGCTAAAATATATTATGGTTTTGAGTTTAACTAATTGTCAATATGAATTGATGACAGCATTCAGATTAATGACGCGGGTTTCCATTGTTTGCTTGTTTAATCTGCTAAATCAGTAATAATAGATTTAGCTCGAATCACATGTGACAGAGTAGTTTCCCTAATAGGTACCTATTAGTACATTAGGTTTGATTGGTGTTAGTGTTCTTTCTTTATGGTGGGCGGCCTTTAACGAAGAAATATCACTAAACTTTGATAGATTTAGTATTATGTGTCATTCACTCATGAAAAACATGACTTGATACTTTTTTTTATCGTGGTAAAATCATCAATTGAGTCCTCCCAGCAGGGAGCAGGGTGGGATCCCTAATTACATTGAGATCTAATGAGTAAACTGCTTTCATATACAATTAAATCATAATTGCGGTTGCATCGATTTATCCCTATGAATTATCTAAGTTATTCATAAGTGAGAGTCGACGGCAACCATCGATTTTAGCGGCGAATTGTCATTCGACATTAGCGGTTTAAGTGGGAGGCCTATGTTCAGCAGTGGATGTCTTCGGGCTGATGATGATAATGATTCATTGGGTGCTGTAAAAAAATGTACTTACATGTAAAACATGTAACACTTAATTAAATATTTAGGTATTCAGATGAATATTTGACCGAGTATTTAGCACTTTTAGCAGCTTATGTAAAGCTATAGTAGGTAACTTATTTACACAACAATTACCAAACGATAATTAAATCATGTTCACATGTTGATCTTGTATCACTTCAAAGAGAAGTTATTTTGTTACTTATGATTGTTTCATAATGGTTTAAACTTTAACAGATCTGTCAAAAAACTACACAATTACAACTTATATTGAGAGTGATTTTTATTTATTTAATTTTACCTAAGAGCTTAAATAATGTAGTTATAGCCTTAACATTGTTGAGTGGAATGGAATAATAAATTACAATGATCCAATAATTATTAGCGATATAATTTATGGCATGTTGTTTACTACTAATACCTAAGTATTAACAGACCTAACTAAGGAAACATTTCTGCTGAATTAATTGACTATTCACTTTGCAGATTTTTTAAAAACCTTAAATAGGTACAAGGTTTGAAATGTTTCTCCATGATGAATTTTAATTTTATATCATATTATATTTTGAAGTTAATTAAGATCCATTCGAGCCTTTTTAGGAAGAAGATCGTAACCGCCATTTTGCATATTTTACAGAACTTTTTTTTAAATATTTCTCAATATTTATAGCATCAATTTGAATTCTTACTTGGTTTTATAAGGGCACCTACCTATTAATTCAGATGTTTAGATTTGACTTAATACTATTTAAAAAGACGTTCTCCTGTTAAATATGTAAAATGGCGGTTACGATCTTCTTCCTGAAAAAGCTTGCATTAATGTGTGAAAGAAAAAAAAAATTAGAAAGAATACTCTTTTTATTTTCTTAATTTTCTTTTCAACATTTCACAAAAGCTGTAAAAGCAAAGCTTCACCTTAGGAATCATTTTTAAATTGATCTTGCCGAAAAAACCGGACCCTTTATAAATATTTCTTGTTTGATTCGGAAAAACCACTAGCTTTTTTCGCTAATAAAGAAGCCGTGAAGTAGATTCAGATTCAGTAACTCCGTGTAGAAGTCTAATTCCTGACAGCTATTACCTTGAGGTTTTCAGGTCAAGTGTGAACAGGTTACTTCTAGGCAAGCGTGCTTTACCGTCGACCCCACCTTCGCTTAACATCGGGCAAGATAGTGTTCAAATGCGAAGTTATATACATAGTTCCAAAATATACTCTATGATCAATAGCAAAATACAAAACATATTTTAGCTACAATCCGAAATCTACTTATATCCTATTTGATTACTCATAGAGTTTAAAATCGATGGTATTTGTTTAGCACCTTCAATCCCTTCTTAAAATCTGTTATAAAACTTAATAGATAATTTTACCTAGTTAAGAACAGATAATAAAGTCTATACCTAACTTAAATTCTGTTAGTGTTATTTACGGTATCTACCTAGTAGTTGGATCGGGATAGTAATTTTTGTTTTTTTTTTTCTATTATACAAACAGTTTCCTTATGTTTCTGAGATGTGTATAAATAAACCAAAAGAAGGAAACATTTAATATAATAATATGTAACTGCGAGCTGCATTTCATAATTTATTCCCGTGTGATTGAATTGAGTAATTGATATGATCTAAAAATTTACCCGTGATAAAATAAATAATATTAGGTATACTTAACAAGTTCTTCAGAAAAATATGTAATTATTAAGTTGTTAATAGAACGCGGCATGTTTTGTTTTATCTATTGAGTTATTTTTTTTACAAAAATGTCGGTTGTAACTTTTCTGGCTTTTACATTTTCAACAGTTTTGAATTTTAATTTAAAGACAATATATTTTAAGAAATAATTCTTTGGAGGAGTTACTTTAATTTAGCCTTTTCTACATATAAAATGTGTCTTTCGTTAATTTTATGTTGAATTAAATTTAAATGTTACTTCATTGTAAGTACCTAAACATAAATATTCGTATGCCGCTTTATGCGGTGAATATGCTGTACTAACTATTTATAACAACTGTAAACCCTACCATATTCTACGAATAAATGTCTTTGTCTTTGTCTTTGTCTTTGAAATTAAAAAAATGTAAATTTAAAGTAGATACTTATTGATGTCTTAAGCAATATTTTTTGTACGTATTTTTCCAGATAATTTATCGATTTTAAATATTGGAAGATACATAAGCGAACTTACAATCTAATGTAAGTAGGTATTTTATTTAATATTTTGCGTTGTAACTTGATATTATTTAAAATTCTCAATGAAAGAATTTTCCTAAGTTGCATTTTCTAAATTAAAACAATTTCTGAAAGCAGAGTTTTGTACATATAGTTAATACCTAAGTACTAACATTAATATTGACGATTTATTAATTATGCTAATGGAAAAACCTCAACTAAAAATACATTACAAGATTACACGCTCATTTTCAGAGGCTTGTAGCGCCATCTACCGTCAATTTATATTAATGATGAATACAAATTCAGGTATAGGAATAATATAAATTTTTTAAACGCCTGAAAAATCTCAGTTTCTTTTACCGAGTCGATAGATTTTCTTTCGAAATAGTAATTAAATTAATTATTTTGTAATGACTGCCTCTAAGATTTGTATAAACAAGTGTACCGGCAGGTGAGTGAGTATAATACATCATTATGTAGAGCTCCTGCAGGTAGAGTTTCAGAGGAAACAACCAATGATTGATAATGCAGCATTATGAGCAGACGCAGCCTTTCACGCGCCGCCATCGAGCCTCCGCCCCCCCGCCGCCCCGCACCCGCACCGCACAGCCCGCGAGCCTATTCATTTCTTACAATTAATCAAAATTAAATCAACCACCACAATACAACACACTTTAGTTTTTAAGAGCCAGCGGTAAAGTTCCATTTCAGGTGGCAAGCCGTTGAGTAGGCGTGTCCCCGCGAAGAAATCTGGCCAATACAGTGCGGTAACAAAATATCCGTATTGGCTATTAGTAGGCTCCGCCCGCGCGGGCTGGGGGTTGTAGCGCCAAGAGCAGTAGGTCGCAAGAGAGCGCGGAGCGGCGCCACTTGCGACGTTGTGGAGTCACGCTTCGCCGCCGCGGCCCAGGAGCGGAAGGTCACAGGCGGCGCGAGCCGACGGGCGCTTACGACGTGTGGCGGCGCACCGCTCGGGGCTGCCGGGGGTCGTGTGTCCGCGGCCGGGCGGCGCCGCACAGAAGCGCTGCACACGCCGCGGCGAGCGCTCGTGTCGCGACTTACTTCACTAAAAGCGATATTTTTCGCGAATTTTCCACCGTCTTGGAAAATACATAATATATTTTTCTCGAATTTTCAAATAGCTGCCTAATACTTAGGCCTAATTTTTATGTAGTTAATAGTAATTAGAGTAAGAAAGTGTAAAAAAAAAACTTTTAGAAAGTGCGTATCCAAATAATAAAGCATTAGCAATAAGAATTGAATATATTGAAAACACGACCTAAGTAAATTGTGATAAATTAAATTAAATGTATATTAAAACAAATGCAGTAATGTAAAGTTAAGCTGAGGTTACACAAGCGAGAGAGCGCTTAAAGCAAGATGCAAGCGATGAGCGCGAACGCAAGCGCGCCGCGTGCTCCGCAGAGGTCGCCGTTCGCGATCCAGGAGCTGCTGGGTCTATCAGACAACAGAGAGAGTCGGGAGAGGTACTTTGAGAACAGAGATGGAGACAGAGTGTTGAACTTGTCGGAGAGCCGTGAGCCGCGCTCTGCGTATACGCCGCAGTTCCCGCTGCCGGCGTCGATGGCGAGCCGCGTGGCGTACGCAGCAGCGTTCAACGCGCAAGCGGCGGTCGCCGCTGCCTTCCTTCCTGGACCACCGCTATTACACCCTCCACCAGGTCAGTTTCACCTCATGGCTACAATATGCCTTATACCTAGTCATTTTGAGATTTAAATATCAATCCTATGCTAATACTGGTTCTGATCATTTTGTAGCTTTGAGTTAGTCAAAAGCTTGAAAGAATCTAGATAGACATCGTGCCTTTGAAAAGTTGACTAAGTGCAGGATGTAACGATCTTTGTGGTTGGTGCTAAATAGTTTTAATCGACTCAGTGCACCTTTGAGCATTCTTGATTATATAAGTATGCATAGAGTTAGTGGCATCAACTTTATTAATAGCGTGATAAATAAATTATTAGAGTTTAGTATGTTAGACTCTCTTAATGACTATCATTCACTTATTAATGAATAGGTCTTTGGTTAACAGTTAGTGGAAGTTAGAGACAGTTATAATTGAATGAAAGTATTATAAATTATTCTCTATTGTAAGCGATTTTTTTTTAGAATACTAAAATACGTTTTGGAAAAAGTTCTTATTGCATGCCTTTATGTGAAGTTATTTGCAAATAAATGGAAGCTGAGAAGTTGAAGAGATTTTTTGGTGAGCAATAGTCAGGTTTAATAAATACGACAACGTTCACTAATTCAAATATTATAATACGGTACTAAGATCTTTACTATCCAGATTCGGATCACCTTAGCTATCAGGCCAGTCAGGTATGTCGCTTAACCCAGCCGTCGGTTCACAAGCGCCTCGCTCCGCCGATGTGCCCTGAGCTCTAGTCGCGTCTGCACCGCGCGCGCTTTAACCGCGGCGGTATTGTGCCTTCGTTTAATTAGGGTTTTGTCTTATTTGTTAATTAGCGTACAATGCCGCCGCTTTGACGCGCCGCCGGCTCCGGTTACCGTTCGTTAATGTGCGCCAACCAGCCAATTGTTGGGAACACTAAGCTGCCAGAACTCATTCTACTTATTTGCAAATTATTCGCATTGATTTCGACAGCCTACAGTATTAAACGTTAAACTTATTACTCTTAAATATTTAAATATAATTCATTGGTTATTGAAAAGGCCTTTTTGGAATTGGAAGACAATTTCTTGAAGTATTGATTTGTTTTTAAAGCGGATCAAAGTTTCGGCACACATTCTAAAGAAATCTGTTTTGGCCCATGAAACAAAAATCAAAAGTTGTTGGAATAGTAGCAGGTGAAAAATAATGTCATAATATTATAAGTAGACAATTTTAGTGTTTGCTGTGTATTGTAAAATGTCACGTTAAAAAGTTCACGAAAACAGGAGATGCATATTTCTTGACCGTTATTATTGAAAATAATTTCTTAGCCTATTGACAAAGAGTTAGTGAAACAAATTTTTTACAGTATATTTGTAGATAGCAATGTTTAGTACTAATTGAAATATTTTATTAGAACACGAATTCAGTTAGAATCAAATACAAATAAATCATATGGTGTGAGATCAGAACGGTATGTACGTAGACATAGACACACGCATGGTTCACGTTTGCCGTCGGCACATCGCGTCGCTTACACCTCGCGGTGTCATGTGACACTGGGTAGCTTAGTATATTGCAAGGTAGTAATTTAATCATCATCTTATTTATTAAAATAAGTACATTTCTGTACAGAAGACAGAACATTATTAAGTTTTCTATGATTGTCTTGAAATAGTGGTATAAAGAGACTAAAAAGTGTAAAGTTCTTATTGGAAAATTTGTACATAATTCTTATTAGGCACATATTGAAACTGATAATATATTAAGAGAGACTTATTTGAAATACATTTCCGTTGCCCACTTTTCATTATTATAATTAATTTTGCGTCTCAGTGAGAATGATACCTATTTTTTAGAAATTAAGGCGTATTATTAAAATATAATATAATACACAATATAGGTACGTAATTTTAATGTTGGGTAGTTTATTTTTATAACTCCCTATATAATTAGTTGAATGAGGCTCGATGTTAATAAGCACCTACCGCCTACAGAGTAGCTAGATATCATAAAATAAAAATCTTCAATTATTATGACTAGTTACAGGAAATTGACCGTGAATTAAACATTTTTTACAAGAACTGCTTCTTTGTTAGGATTATAGCAAAAGAATAGTTTTTTTTTATATCTTTTTGAATAACATCTATTATTAACACTAATTTACTATATGAAGGTTAGGTACCTAATAAATAAGCTTGTTAGCAATCTAATTTGAAGTAAATTGGGCAACTTTTAGAGTAAAAACCTTGATATTAGCTATGAACAAAACTAACATTATACTATATTCAAATGATAGGTCATGACTTTATAGTTGTTGTAATGCCAAAAATCGTACTTACTACCTTCACTCTCTATCATGTATATTGGCGGATAGAAATAACGATTACAAACTACTTTTATTAAATAGGAAAACCAAAAATGAAGTAGTAATAACTATATGCTCTGAGGTTAAAGAATCAGTAATAATCTTTAAAAATAAAATGTTTTTGGACTTATATAGCCGTTTTGACACAACACAACACACGCAAGCAATGTCCCTTTTATACCAGCTACTTAAAATTTTATACCAGCCTGTTATAATTGTATACCAGCTCGTTATAATTTTTATACCAGCCCGTTATAATTTTATACCAGCCAGTTACAATTATATTTATGTAAATTCTCCAACAAGCAGACCTAGTACCTAGATAATCTTATTCCTTTCTCAATGATCCCTCAACTGTCTGAAAGCATTATTTGTAACTTCGATAGAGGACGTGGTTGTTCAACAAATAGGTATACCTACATTTAAAATTGGTTGGAACCAGTAAGCCCCATAATTAATACTTTTTCTGTTGAAGTGTTACATCATGAGCTGTGCTATTTTGATGCGAGTATCTGGCCTTATTTTTTGATTATAATGTCTCGGCGCTTCATAAACCCACACTATGTAAAGCCCCAATCGAGCCTAATCATAAGTAGATCTGTATGTATTTTCGTCTAAGGTTGTTTCTAATTACCCTTTACTTTCAACTACATAGAAAACAACAACTCGAAATTATTCCATAGTAATATAAAATGGGGATAAAAATATCGTACGAGGCTATAAAATATCTGTGTACAAATCCGTTCAGTAGTTTTTCGCGTAGAAGAATAACTGACATCCACCCGTTCTCACAAACTATCGCTATTATAATAGTAGTAAGATAAAATAAAATTTTATAAACTACTCTCTATTATATTGATTAACATCATCACCTTGAAAGCAAGAGTAGTGTGAGCAAAAGCATCACACGTGTGAGTACAAGCGCGCTGAGACAATGCGCCGGCGTACAATGGCGGCCAGGGATGCGCGCGCGTCGAACTCTTCACTATAGGCGCGCCGTTACATGAAGCCAGGGATTATCTTGAGTGGTACTAAGAGCAGCTTTATAAGTTAAGTAGCTAATTCATCTAAGTTAAGATGTGATATCCTATCAATTGTAAAGGGAGGATTTAACTGAAGTTGTCCGAGTTTTAGTAGATGATGTAGGTGGTGTAGATTACTGTGTATCGATCGATTTTTGTTAAATATTATTCGCAATAACACATGATCTCGAATTTCAAATATTTTCTCAGTAGGTGTGGTGATTACAGGCACGTTATTGGGCCTGTCATCACTATACCTTGTTCCTGCATCGTATTAATAGATTAATTATTCTAAATTACACGTTAATAAAATACTAGTCATGCTGCCAGCGGTTTCACCTGCTACAATTCGAAAATTATGCTTTCCTATGCCTTAAACCACTTTGTAAACTATCTGTGTAGTACCTTTCATCCGAATCCGTTCACTAGTTTTTAAAAGAGTAACAAACACACACATCTACAGACATTCACACGCTTTCGCATTTAGAATTTTAGTGGGATACAAATATATCGACAAGACTAAATATTTTAAAATTTTAGATTACACATAAATGACTCCCTGAAGTGAGGGCAAACATGTTGTATTTCATCAGACTTCTAGTTATTTTAATGCAGACTTGCAGTCACTGTTTGCTTTCATTAATAGTAACAAGCTGAACTAATTAACTAATAAGTCATAGCAATACAATAGTTTTATAATTAACAGGTTTAATTATTAATTAACGTTAATTATATTTCTTAAACAGCTGTGTTTCAAGTGCATAAATAAGCCTGCACTTGTGCAGGTATCATTTATAAGCGTTTTTTTTTATTTTTTATAAACCTTCATATTTATAAACTAATAAACAGGTAAATTATGCCAGATTTATAGAAGGTTGGAGCCGTGATAATTAACTAGTATGCAATATTTATCAATAAGTATACTGTTCACCAAATCTATCTTATATCTTTAAACGAGCAATTCTTGTATATTTATTTAGGTATTTATAATCAGGATCTCGGAAACGGCTCCAAGGATATTCATGAAAGTTACAGATCGGGGGTCTTTCGGCTCAAGGAATCAATTTATCAAGGTCCCAGGTTCGAGAAAATCTCGGTTCCCAAGATATAGACATTTTAAAAACCGAGCGAACCTCTGTCGACCAGATATTGCTATATAAATTATTGAGTATTTCTCAAAAGAAGAAAGTCTTGAAAACTCCATATTAATTTTCACAGTTCGGTTAATGTACACCAGAAATAATGTTGGTCCAAGTGCGCTCCCTGTGGCACACCAAAGACTACATTTTCGTCTTCACTAATTGGGTTTCCTATTTTAACCGATTGAGGCCTTATCACGTAGATAACTGTCAAAATGGCATAGAGCCGTACTTATGCCTATCACCTCACGTATCTGTATACGGATGGGGACCAAAACAGTGTCAAAAGCTTTCTTTAAATCGAGGAATATTGTTACGAATTTATATCCTTTCTCTACCCTACTTACAATTTCAGCCGTTATTGCTGGAATAGCGTGTTTCGTCAAAAACCCTTGTTGAACACCACATTAGGAATCAAAAAGTATGTTGTATTTATTCAAGATGTTATGAGTCTCCTATTCAATCTTTTTTCTACAAGTTTTGAAATTGCAGGTAGAACAGATATGGATCGATAAGTGTTGCCATCGCTCGTGTGTCTATAAAGGAGGCCTATTTTAATTTGAACTTCGTTTATTTAAGATGGCACTGTTGCATCTGGAATGAATATCGAGCATACAAAAGAGGCCTATTTTAATTTTAACTTCATATTATGGCACTGTTGTTTTATAAGCATTTATTTAAGTAAAAGGTTTCACCTAGATTTTTTTGTGTGCTCATGATATTCCAGTGTTAATAAATACTCCGTAGCGGATGTAGCATCTTCGATTAAGCGATTAATACATCAACCAGTTTGCTTGATGACTAGTCGTGCGGATATAATCAAGCTATACTACTATTAATGTTGAAACCTGAAGAGTTTCTTTTGGTTTTTTCCTTGAAACACGCTAATCTCATGAAACGGGCAGAATTCAAAAATTGTTTTCATGTCAGTCCATTTGTTAACGAAAGCTTTAGGGTTTATTACATCACGCTACAACCAATAGCAGCCGAGCAGAAGTCACGGGGAGCAGTTTAATATAAAACACAAAGTATAGTAATATCATACGGACGATATTTTCTAGAAGCAGCCTTTTGAACTCAACTGCTTTAATTCCTAGAAGTAACGTATCCAACGTATAGAAGGGCATTAAAAGCTAGATTAGAAAAACTACTGATAGTGAAATCCGGTAATCATGATAGAGGTCGGTTATCTTAGTAATGTATGAAATTATCTTAGTACAAAGCTAATCTTTTCCAGATTATCTATAAGTAGTATCGAACACAACCACATAAATAATCAAAACACTTAAAACCTAAACCAAATCTGCTGTGAACAGACAAAACATCTCACTACATCCACTTAGGACACAAAGGATATTCACACACCTACTTACTGCAGACAAAAGCGGTTACCTCGCGAGCTGATCGCACAGCACAATCCAACACCTCGTAAAAAAAAACAAGCGCCTTACAAATACTGCTTGAAAGAGGCTCACACCTCCCAGAATGGGCCATTGTGGGTCACAAAGAGGGCCAGATAATGCCTCTTTGTGGCGTGGTGTGTGATAAAGAGGCAGCGGATCAGAATGAGGGCATTCAGCGCGTTAGTGGTCATTCGCCACCTTGTCTGGTGATTGATTGAAGGTCTTGTGTGACGACTGTTGTTTTGGATCCATTTGAATGGTTCACAGCGAGCAGTACTGGAAGTAGGGTGACCTTGTATACTTGTCACTCAGATGGCAGTAGTTTTTTGTTCTGTTATAATTACCTTTATATCAGTAACAGTTAGTTTCACACACGGATCCTTTTTATCTTAGAATTAAATCGTCCCTTTAACACTGCAAAATATGTAATATTCTAATAATCCGAAATCATGATTGTTCTTAAAGATAGTTTATCAAATTGACGCGATATTTCTAATTTTATAGATTAAAATAGCGACACTAAGATTATCCCTGAAACTAAACGAGGTGTATCTATTTACTTTAGCTCGGTTAGGAGGAGTATCAAAATGGCGTAAAAGAGCCTCTCACATCACTGAAAATAAATTACTACGTTTTCTTATTGTTATCTCCAAACAAATAAACTTAATAATTGTGTAATAACCTAAGTGCCTATTAAATGAATTAAATTCCCTAAAATAAGTAACTTTCATTCCCACTTATGTATCAATAGGTAAATACAACAGTTTCAGTAGCAGACAAGTTCGATGAAACGCGATGTGGGTCATACGTTGCCGGGTTCCGTATCGATCGCGGACTACAAATGAGACGGGCACATTAGCGGGGTTATTAGCGAGCCCGCAGACCCCCACTCCGGCGTCGACACACTGACTGATGTGCTATAGTTAGTGAACGCTTTAGAATAGCTTTGAATAGTCAAGTACATGATGCAGATACCGAGCGTCTATAATAAGCAGTCGATGCTATTCAACATGATTTCTTAACAGTTTCTGACATATTTTAAAATTTAGTTATTTCAAGTCTTCGCGGGACTTATCTCACTACCGTGACCCCTGGACATAAAGGGCTATTGAAGGACACCGTGGATTTTAGTTAGTTCGAGTCAGCCCCTCCCGGCCTGACCTGTGTGGGAGGACTCATTTGATGGTTTTACCATGATTAAAAAAAAAACATGTTTGGCTAACTTTCAAGTGAGACTTCTTCCTCCGGCGCGATCTCAGGGCAGTATGGAAGGAACGACTGTCGCGACCGACGGCCGGGCACGCCGCAATTGCGGCGGTAAGACCCCTCTTTGAGGAGTGGCTGGAGAGAAGTCATGGCGTCCTGACCTACCGCTTGACGCAGGTCCTCACCAGACACGGAAGTTTCGGGAGGTACCCGTGTCTGATGCGAAAGGGGGAGACGCCTGGGTGTCACCACTGCGAAAATCGCCCGGAGGACACGGTGGAGCATACGGTGCAAGACTGCCCAGCTTGGGCGGAGCACCGACGTATCCTCACGGCTGCGATAGGCGGAGACCTCTCGCGCCCGGCATTGGTTGCGGCCATGCTGCGGGGCGAGACGGAGTGGGAAGCGGTCAGCTCCTTCTGCGAGGCAGTAATGCTCGTAAAGGAGGAGGCAGGCCGCGAGCGAGAGAGGACAGCGTCCTCCCTCCGCCCCAGCCGCAGTGGTAGGCGCCCATGGCGACAGACGTCGCTAGATGATCTCCGGCCACCGTAGGCGCGGGCATGCGGGCAGCGAGTAAAGGGCAACTCGCTGCCCGACCAAGGACCATGCCCGGGTCGACGGCGCGTTGTGTCCCACGCGCGCCTCAAAGAGCGTCAGCATAATGACGGGGCCCCCCTCTCAGAGGATTATTCCCTTACCGTAACCCCGGAACTTAACAGGCTATGAAGGACACCGTGGATTTTAGTCAGTAGAAGTCTGACAGTCCCTCCCGCCCTGCCCGGGGTTGGAGGACTCATTTGATGATTTTACCACGCTAAAAAAAAAAAAATGAGACTTCTTAAATAACTGAAATTGTCTCAGTTGCTGCGTAGCTACGTCTTAGCTGTTCTACCTCATCATCAGCCTATATGTTCCCACTACTGGGACACAGTCCAAGACCATAGATCCACCACGTGGCTTGGTAGAAGCCGAATTTTTTATTCTAGGACTAGTCTCCTCACTACGTTTTCTTTCACCGTTTTGAGATTAATTACATTGGCGATGAAATAAATTACACCGAGTTATGCATCTGGCTGTATTCGAACCCACGACCTACAACTCTAAAATCGGGGCTGCTACTACTGGGCCAACACGGCTCTACCCTGTATTTATTCATATTTCCTACTGTATATTTTATTAAGAACACTGTTATTATTGGTATGGTATATCCGTCGGTGGTGGCGACTCCTAACCCGAAAGGGTTGTCGGTTATTGGTTCGCATAACCGCTGCTATACACACACATGGGCGGCTCACATAATGAGTTCTGTTGCTGTGTGTGTGTGTTCCCTACAACCAGTTTGTTGGGGTGTGGTATTGGTGATAGCAGGTAGCGGGGAGCAGTGAAGATAAGAGCGATTAGCTCTATATTAGGTTTTTTTTTTAAACAGTACAGTATTGGCACTATCGATTTATTTAGTAGATTTAGATTAGGTGATCAAAATCATAACAAATTAACATTCACGTAGTTTTGAAATCTCAGCTTTAGAAAGCTGAACAACAATTTAAAACAGGTTTACAGGTTCTATTCTCTTCTCTCATTAATTAAATACATTATCAAAATGACTTCCATCCACAAATGACACAGTGACTTTGATGTAAAGTCTTCATGTGAAGCTGATGCTCAGTTATATCCGTCCAAACTGACAGTTGTCCCCAAACCAATTTAGGAAAGCTATTCGTTCTGATGAAATTGACCAAATTATTAACAGATAAAAGGTTCAGCTAAAAATATTAAACAGTTTATAGGTTTATTTGTTTTTTTTTTGGGGTAGACATCATCAAATAGGTCTCTACTCTATTCGGGTCGAAACTCGAAAGTGTTGAAGTAAATTTGAAATGTCGCCTTCTCTGATTGCCAGACGACGCTATGGTTAAGTTTCTTGTCTTTGTTATGTTTCTCTTGGCTTCTAGAAAAAAATGCCTTACTTATAAAAAGATCATACGGGTACAACCCGTATGATCTTTTTATAAAAACTTGCAAAATCTGGAAGAACCAGTTTTAATTTCATCAGGAAGGAATTATGATATAAGTAGAAACTAATCCAGTACCCTTAGCACGAATTTTCACTCTTTTAATTTCCAGTATTTACAGCGTTTCTTGTATGAAAAAATGGAACAGCGCCTCTGCTAACTGGAAGAAGGAACTAATTTTTTCCTTGAAAATTGTCAATTTGAAAATGTCAAAGTTCCAGTTTACTTTACGTCTTAAATACTGAAAATTCGTGCTAATGGTACGGTCTCTTGGTTACCCTTTGGATTCCAAGGTGGAGTACTCTGTTTAAATAGTCCAGGGAAAAAGTTATTGGTCTGACTTTCAGCAGCTACGTATTCGCAAGCTAATCGCTACATCTTTTAACTTATGCCGCATCGCAATTTGTCTCGGTGCGCCGGTACAAGCTACATCACCGCATCGTACCGCGACGCACAGAGCTGGTGACGTGTCGTACCGGACAGTCTGGGTTATTATTGGTCTATAACGACCATTATCAATGCTTGGTACGCTGTAGTTAATCTAGTTACATCATTCAATTAATTGAAACTAAAAATTACGATCGATATTGGAAATTACCACTTCTTCATGGTAGCACGATGGTTTTATATTGTGTTAGCCTAAAACTTTGCCAACTCGATGGTGTAGGTACTTACCACTTGCAGTCAATCAACGTATTCAATGAATCTATTACCTACTTTAACCACGTATTCAAAACATAGCGCAGCATATTGTAAATATAGAAACCAAGTAGCATTATTTTAGAAAAATTAAAAATGAATAGTCCACAGCAACACCAACTCCTAAGGCTGATTACTAAAACAATCATATCCTTTAAGTAAGAACACCTGAATCATAAAAAAAAAAAAAATACAGTCGAATTGATAACCTCCTCCTTTTTTTGAAGTCGGTTAAAAAATTAAGTATTTTTCACAAATTGTTTAGAAATTTCTAATACACACGAGGTATAGTTGAACATCAATACAAAGATTACCTATCAAAAACGTACTATACGCAAACCATCAACAAATCAAAGATAAAAAAAAACAATTAGTATTTGCTGAACAAAGCTGCTTCACACACACGCATGCAGTATGTCGTATACACCGACACGCCAGATCTGTGTGTGCGTGTGTGTGAGGCGAGGGTGTGGAGAGTGTTCGGGTCGACACCTCGGCACAAAGCACGGCGCCGCGCGACTCTATATAATAGCTAGTTTCACACAACTAGGCAAAACGCCCAGCTGCGCCTGCATATTTCATTGAACCCTAGAAATAACTCTAAAATTAAAAAAACTCCAAAGATAAAGTCATAGTTTGGAAGAAATAGGAGGAATAAAATGTTCCAAATATTCGTAGCGCTTTTCGTAGCGTAGGCGTAGAACTCGTAGCAACGGCGTAGCGTCGTAGCAACATTAGGATAGCGTTTGTATTTGTATTAAAACTAGCACTCCGCCTGCGAGTTCTTCCGTGAGAATATCGAATTTTGACTCTGTGAAGTTCTCCCTCTCTCTTTATGGGATATTTTTTAAAATCTCATTCAATATATTTTGTGGAATATTATAAAAAAAATACCCAGCACTAATTCTATCATTCCCAAAAACAACCCAATAACGTTAGTCCCGCGACCCCGGCAGGCTTTGGCCCTCTGTAGAGGGGCCTCGTCATAATGCTGACACTGCTTGAGGTGCGCGTGGAACTCAACGCGCCGCCCGTCGACCCGAGCATGGTCGGACAGCGAGTCGCCCATTACTCGCCGCTCGCATGCCCGCGGCTACGGTGGCCGGAGATCGTCTGGCGATGTCCGTCGCCGTAGACTGGGTTGTGCAGCTGGGTTGGAGGAAGGACGCTGTCCTCTCCCTCACGCGACGCGCCTCCTCCTTCACGAGCATGACTGCTTCGCAGAAGGAGGCGACCGCTTCCCACTCCGTCGCCTCGACCAATGCCGGGCGCGAGAGGTCTCCGCCTATCGCCGTCGTCGTAAGGACACGGCAGTGCTCTGCCCAAGCGGGGCAGTCCGAGACCGATAGTGGATGTTCCTCGGAGCGTAGCTTGATCAACGGTGCATAGGTAAACATTGCACGGCCCTGCCTAGATGTAATAATTAAATGGCATTTTACCATGACACTTACACAAATAAAATAAGTAAAAAATTACGTTGAACCACAAAATAACCAACAGTCGTATTAAAGTTTTGCTAGCAGTTAACAAACAAACAATAAGTCAGGCGTGAACACCAATTTATATTCTAGTGGTGGGCGTCAGGGTTCAAATTTATTTAGCCGGCACGCTGCCTCCCTTGCCTCTAATTAGCCTGAAAACGAAACTATCAACTCGGTGACTTGATTTAAACCTTACAAGGGAAGCAATAAGGGTTATTTCAGTGTATGGTATGAGAAACAATAATAGAGGACACTCGACCTCTCAGAGGTGCGAGATTTCGCGCGCTTTACTTTTTAGAGCAAAGTGCTGAACACTTTGTGCGCAGAATTAAGAATATACTTTAATACTAACTGTGTGAGTGTTGCGACATACTTATATGACACGAGAGACATTGAACAGCTGTTTCATATTACATTGAGAAGGAAAAATGACTGATTACCATACATTTTGCCTTGACTCGTTAATTAATTCTTGTTATAAAGCTTGATTTGGAATAGGCTTGATCGTGACACAATAGATGGACGCTAAAGGTAGGTATACCACAACATGTTTCGAAGATTACCTACGTTACATATGATTTAATTTTTTAACTCTACACACAGAGGTCTCACTGCATGATTATGTCGTGTTGGACAGGTTTAAATAATTCATTCCCACATTTTTATACACTCACTTTTCTTGTTTGTTTGTTTGACTTTCCGGTTGGACTGTTTTAACCCATTTTTTTTTGCAAAGTACTAACAGAAGTATGTGCGCACCTTCTGGCATTAGACTGTGTAAAGCTACCTCTGGGGACGTGACAAAACATATATGTTTAAACAACACACTCTACCCATAGACTGTGTTGATTAAACATATTCTTATCTCATCAATGATGTCCAATATAACTTTAGAGTACTAAGAAACTGTTACTGAATACTTGTTATTTTAAGCCTTTCTAGAGGTATTTGTATATTACGGGTTTTTAAAATGATTCTGTAACATAAAATTCAATTTAACCTTGTACAAAATAAACCCAGTTAACTATGTATTTTCAGGAAGTAAAGTAAGTTAAACTATGTGAAACATAAGTTAACGCCAGTTAGTACTAAAATTTACATAAAATTAACATAAACCGTTTTATTCGCTGAACAGAAAGGCTTAACTGCGCGCCATTTAAAATTCTAATGTTGCGAAAAGACAACAGATTATTTAATAAATATGACTTGGGTACTATTATGTACCCAAGTTATATTTATTAAATAAGCTTTTTATTTTTAGGAAAATCTGTATACCCAATGTAGTGGTGAATTATCGTTCGGCGTGGCGGTATGAGGCCTATATTCAGCAGTGGATATCTGCTGATGATGATGATGACTCAATGTAATGCCAATTTCAGGTATGACTAGCAATTTCGACAAATACAATTTCACACAGATTTTTACATTTTAATTATTTCTTCTAATTTAATTCGTAACATCGTAAATGCTCGAGGGAAGGTCATTCCTCTGTACCCATGGTATATTCCTTTGTACCCATATATTGTATGTCTATTGCATGAATCGATTTGTTTTTATTAAGTGGAGCTCGCGTTTGATCACTATCTGGTCTAACGGTGAGCGAAAGTGTAGTCAATGGTGAAGCACATTTGCCAAGAAGCTAGAAGTAACTGATTCACGCTTGACTTGAAGACCCCAAAGTTGCAGTTATCAAATTCAAACTCAAAGTCAAATCATTTATTTCGATTAGGCCATCAAAGAGGCAATTTTAAACATCGATTACTAAAATTAAGGAAATGGGATGGGATGGGATCATAAACACAGTCAGGAAACACAGTCTCTGGCAGGGAATTCCACTCCTTAGTTAGGCCACAGAACACTCATCTAGCTGGGCGCACAATAAAAGTATTGGCGAAACTCCTTGTCCGTAAGGGTGAGGTGTCCACCGTATACCGATGGCATATAGCCGTACGTCTTCTAGTCCGATTATGGAAAGGTCCAGGCAGAATCAAATTGTTAATTTTAAATTGAACACTCTATAATATCTTTTTTATAGTTCTGTATAAAAAAATACTGTAAATATCGGATTATGAGTCAGCTAAGAGCCATCTAATATGCCCTTAATACAATGCCCCCATTACACACTGAAAACTCCAATAAAAACCTAACATCGCGCTCATATTTCAGCTGAAACCAAATAGCCTCACTCTATCTCTCTCGAGCCTACAGACGTGTGTATCTTGCGTCTCGTTTGGAGTGGTGAGGTTGGCAAAGGGCCGATTATGATAATCCCCGGCTGAATATAAATTGGGCTGTTATTTACAATGAGTTATTTAGTGCGGGATGATGTTATTATGTAAATGTTATGAACGTGTAATGCATTTCTTATAGTCGTTCTTTATTTATTAATGGGGGGTATTAATTCGATCGTTTTCGGGAGTAGAGGGGGTCGGACATTGCTGCCGGTAATTAAACGTTCTATGTAAGCTCTATACATATTTATTTTTGCGTTATTTTGTATATTTTCTTTTTCACAAATTTTGTTACTAGTGGTTTTTTTATTACAATAATGTTGTGACAAATAGGTACATAATTAACTAGTTCCTGTTAATGCTGATATTTTTAGCTTGGTGGCCCTATTATGTGGTGAACTTAAAGAAATAGTTAGAATGCATCATGTCTTTATGTCTTTGGAATCACGACTGAATTAATTAATATTATTACCGCATAGTGTAACTGCAATTGATTTACAAGTCCTAAATAAACACGATCCAGCCAAGCGCAAAAGCTACTTTCAAAGCGATTTCAAAAGTTTTTTTATAGTGGTAAAATCATCAAATGAGTCGTCCCAACCGGGGCGGGATGGGAGGGACTGTCAGAGTTGTACTGACTGAAACTCACGGTGATCCTTCGAAAGCCCTTTACGTTCCAGGTTCATGGTTAGCTGATGAGACAGTCCCGCGACCCCGGACAATCCCAAGGCTCCAATTTTCAAAACCTTGAAATGGATTTTCGATAAAGCGAATGTCTAAAATAGTCAACTAACCTCACCATAATTATAAAAAGAATAAGATTTTTGTTGATTAATCTCATAAAAGCAACATCTTCCTGCGACCGCAATATTTCAGAGACGTCTTGCGATATTTCAAAGCTCGCCGCGTCGTGTCGTGTCGGATCGCATTACTCAGTAATTGTAGCAACAGTATCGTCTAAACGGTTGTTTTCACGCGACGACAAAACTCACCCCGAAAAATCTATAGCTCCCCCCCTGCAGCCCCCCGGAGCGTCACCCGGCTCCCCCCTCCGGCGCCCTCCCGACACACTCCACTTTTGGACTTTTTAACCCAAGATGGCTTAATTTTCTTCTCGCAACGATTATTCTGCGTTTCTTAAAAAACTCCATTAGAATTGAGTCCAGCGGGGCGTTACGACGACATCGGGGTGACGGCTGAAGTGGGGGGTCCAATGTTCCCGGATAAGCGTTTAGCAGGTTTTTGCGGACAATACGTGGAGCGAGCGTCGAGCGGAGTGGAGCGGAGCTGAGCTGAGGAATGCGCTTTTGTTTAGGAGCGCGGGCGAGGGTTAAATTGCTTCATTGAAATGTTCTAAATATCTCGCACCTCCGCGTGTTTTATTAACTGTACAGTTATTTGGTTTATTAAGTCGTTCCCTGTTTGTTCTAGTGGCCTGCTTCTGTTCAGCTGCTGCATTCCGTTTACTCATTTATTTAGAGACATCTTTTACAGCGGCTTTTGATTGTTCATTCTACATTATTCTATGCTTCGTGTGATTTGCTAGTGTCTCATACTCAAACTATAGAAAGAAACCTGTAAAAAATTACATGTACAATCTACAAAATTGAATCATGACCCATTTTGACAAAAAATCGTTTGAATCCGTCAAATTGACAAAGATCAAAGCCGTTACTATCGATATGTATGTTTACTCGAATGTGGACCTAATTGTATTTGAATTTCTGTTAGAAAATAAACTTACGGTGGGTCATAATTCAACTTTGTCGACTGTACATAATTTCTTACCGTCTATTGTTTCTATAAATCTACAATAGTAGATGCGTAAAACTCTTCGTAATCCATTGTGAGCATTTGTTCATGAAGCGTTGTTTCAGTGTAGGTTTAGATGAAAATGTGACACTATCATCCACAATGGTCTCACAATTCATAACTCTTACAAACAAGAAATCGGGTCATCTTGGTTTCCTCCATTTTTCAGGTTAGCCTAATTTTCATCTTGCTGAAAATAACGGTCTATTTTGCACTTTATTTTGTCTCAGCTAGAGGCTACTGAAAGTGTTCCATTTGGGCCACATCCTTGTGGATCAAAGTAGAAGCGGAGCGCGGTAGAGAATTCAGGTAAGGCTTAAATTTAACTAAGTTAAGATACCTCTATAGACCAGATTGTCATGTAATACCTAGGACATTGTTTAACATCACTGAATGTCGAGCCGATGAGCTTCATGCTGGCATTTCTGTGTGCATGTCTCTCAATCATGCTGATTGTAATAAGCTAGAAGGCTGCTTGTTCTGCCGTGGTCGCGGGACTGTGTCGTCAGGTACCTAACCGTGACCCTAGGACGTAAAGGGCTATTGAAGGATCACTGTGGATTTAAGTCAGTACGTGTCTGATAACCCCTTTCGTCCTCTCCGGGTGGGAGGACTCATTTGATGATATTACTATGATTAATAAAGAGAGCTGGATATTAAGGGAAAGACACAAACTGTTCAGGTCATTTAAGAGGGAAAGCGAGAGAACAATCCTTGTAGCTATGTTAACTTTTATACTTATCTTACTGTATCGTAAACAGACATATCGCGTAATTGTTCCTTTTTATATTCTTTAATTACCCTAACAGGAATTACTCCTAGGTCTTGGGTGTGTTTACAAACATAGAAACTCAATAAATTCTTGTCCGCCTTGGGTATTAGATACAAAATCAGTAGCATTAGTGACCACGACCCCAACGAGGAAGCACCTGACCAGAGGCCTTACCACGAGCTCTTAACGAGATCCAGTTTAGGCTGTGGGAAAGAGATGGCCCTAGACGACTTGTATAGCTCTGTCTCTTTCCCACAGCCTAAACTGGATCGCGTTAAGAGCTCGTGGTAAGGCTCCAGATCAATTTATGAAATGTGGTGTACAATCCGCGAGCTTCAGTGGCACCCGCCTCTATTAGCGTTAGTATCGCGGCCGGCACCGGTGCGGCGCGGCGCGGCACCGCGTCCGGCTCGGAAGCGCCCGCGGCGGCGGCGCGGCGGCGCTTATTGTTAATTAATTACAAACGATTCTGCCGAGAGAGAGCTGAGCCCAGAAATCTACAGATATAGACAGGCCCCAGGTACACTGGGCACGACAAACATCCTAAAGACAACAACATCAATAATTTATTAAAGATCAATGATGTAATGTTAAGATAAAGAGCACAGGTAACTAAAGCTAAATATGAAAATAAATACAACTATAATTATATTTACAACTAAACTAAACCAAAATAATTTATTAAAAAAAAATAACACAGAAAGGCAGAGACACTTAGGCGTCAAAGTATTCCTCTGCATCGCTGTCATCCGGAAACGTGCCCAGAATACTGGCAGCATTGACACATTGGATGGCAATGCTTATTCTTTAACCAAAAAAGGAACCAACCAATGATGTAATTAGAATGAGAAGAATGACAAAAGTACGCTGATTTTCCTGCTGAAGTAACTGAATGTTTGTTAGACTGTTCATAACTCCATGTCAATTTTGACTTGTAAGTATCAAAACGGAGAAGGAAAACATCGTAAGGAAACCAGCAAGTCCTTGAACCAAAAATTCGAAGACATGTGACATCTACCAACCTGCACTGGGCCCTCGTTGTGGATTATGGCCCACTCTCTCTCACAGAGGTCTGTGTCCCTTGATGATGATGATAACGATGAAGTCTTTCAGGCGATTGCTTCAAAGACCTATTTCAAGGTAAGGAACAATCATTCTAATCCCTCTCGAATGTTGCCGCAAAAATGATAAAGAGAGAGATTTGCGACATTAAAATTAAATAAAAGAGTCATTACAGATGTTTCTGTTCCATTGATTAGTTCAGCCCCAAGGAGTAACTTAATTCTGAATATTTTTGTAGTCTTTCTCGATTGGCATAAAAAAATATTGACGAAAATAAACTGTCAGATGTGTTTTAAATCTGACATGGACAAACTATATAACTTATAACGGGATATTATTTTCACAGTCTATTAATAAACTGGGAGACTTTCATAGATATTTTCTGCCAGTGTACCTCAGTTCTTACGCTCGTAGGATCGCTTCTCGTCTTTGAATGGGCTGGCATTTCTTCAGCGGAGGCAATGAGGCAGTTTAATGAGGCCTTCTGAGACAACCGCTTATTGATTAACTGCCACACAATCTAGCCGCACAAAGCACTGGAAACGATGTCATTAAGGTACGGAAAATTATAAGTGGGGACAGTTTTTGTGATGCTATAGAAATTAGAGGCTAATTTGAATAGGAACTGGAGATATTTGTGGTTACGTCTGTATTTTGGGGGCATTATTGTAAGACATAAAAACTCGGGTCTGTCTAAACAGGCAACCAGGATATTGGAACGTAAACGGTAGCTGGCGGAACAGGGTCGATTTTTAGTCTGAGAATCTGTGAGTAGGACTTAGTAGGACTCATTTGATGATTTTAGGTATCATTTAAAAAAAACTGACAAAACTGAAAAGCTTATAATTGTTACCTTCAATTCAACCCTTGTCTATTAAAGACAAAGTCAATTATTGTGCAACATTACCTAAACAAAAAACTGTAAAATAACTTTTGAATGGAAAAGTTATTATTGAAATTTGGTGACTGTTTCTTATTTCCTTGACTTTTTTGTGGTGAAAAAAGTAAAAAAAGTCATAATTTTTCATTCAAAAATTGTTTTACACATTTTTGAAAATCGGTTTAATTTTTCAAAAAGTTTTTCATTTCCCCCTTTTTAGTTGCTTTTTAATATGATTTACGTAATCACACGCATAGATTATGTGATAACAGCAATGACCGTTGATGCGAATCGAGAAATATTTAATAATTCATTATTAAGGTTTTCACTGAGAGTCACATTTTGTTTATAAATAAACTTATTATGTAGTACGATAGAGTAGTAGTCACTAGTCACTTCCCTCCGTGCAACGGTACAGTGTAGTGGTGATTTGTTTCGCTGCCGATAATTATTACTTTTTACGTGTTTCGTCGTCGATTACCGGCTCGTGAATTGATCCCGGCTGTGTGCTTTTGTGCTTAGTGGTGGTTTTGTGAGTTTTTAAGGGTTTTTTACGCGTATTTTATTGGTAAATATAGTTAAAATTAGTTTATCAGCATTCGGTGAGTACTTTTTATTTTTTGGTTCTGGGGGTACCGTGAAAAAATTTTTCTTTTCGAATTTTTTCTTCGTTTTTACGTTCTTATTTCAATTTATTTGTTGTTTTTAATTCAATATTATGTTGTCCAGTAATGATGAACCACCTGATACCGGTGGTGTAGACTCATCGCGTCGAATAACAAAGCCACACAGGTCACCGACCTCCGCTTATTGAAAACGTTTGTTTGTCGATATGTCTCCCTCTTATTTAACACCTGAGGATAACCCAAAGAGACAACATTTAACCGATTCTTTTGAAAAATCGTCGCCGGTAACAGCTAATGTCATTAATTCGAACGAGGAGTATTACGACTTAGTAAATCAGGCGTCTGCATATTTGTCGAAAATAAACGACATTGTGAACGATCAAGGATCCCGTATTAATATAGCCAATAAAACCGCGATTATGGACATGACACAGATATTACGTCTATTGTCTCTTTGTTAGCCATACGGTCATCTTCCAATGAAACGAAGTTAGTCAATATTGAGCGCGAACTGGATAAAGTAAAATCAAATAATAATGTCAGTATTGTCAAAAACGGTTCAAACAAAATTTCTTATGCTGATTCCCTGAAACTTCGTCTGCCGAAGGTCGCTCCGGTAATGGAGTCTAGACCACCGCTTCCGTGCGTGATAGCGTACCCCGCCAATGAAAAGTCAGCTGATTTCGCGACTTCGTCAGCTACCAAGGAAGCTCTTAAAAAAGTTATTAAGCCAAGTGATGACGGTTTTCAAATTGTAGGCATGAAAAAAATCGCAAAATCGGGCGTTGTGTTACGTGTCGCTAACGACACTCAAATAAATAAGCTGCAATCGGTAGAAGGTATTAGACATCAAAGCTCCGCCGGGTTAAGACTCGAAAAACCGAAAGGACGGAGGCCACGTATATTAGTTAAAGACGTTCCATCCTCAATGGAAGACAACACTTTTTTGGTTGCTTTGTACCGTCAAAATATAAAAGACGAATTGTCAATCAAAGAGGAAGACTTTATTAAGTCGACAAAAATTATACGTCGACGTAAACTAGATAACGGTCGAAAGTGGGTAGGCATTGAGATCGACGCCGCCATACGACAGCATTTAGTTAATACCAAACAGAAGCTTTTTATTGACTTCGCGACTTGTCGGTTTTTTGATGATGTCGATGTAGTACGTTGTTTGCATTGTCAGCAGTTCGGTCACGTAAAAAAATACTGCGTTAATAAATCGCCTACCTGTGCTAATTGTTCTGAAGCACATGAAACAAAAGAATGCCCGCATAAGGATAACTCTGATTTTACACCAGTATGTGTGGCGTGTAAACGTTTTAAAAAACCGTTTGACCATCGGTGCGGTTCTCAACAGTGTACCACCTATAAAGTTAGGCTCGAACAGTTAATACTCAACACTAACTACTAATATAATGGATGGTTTAAAAATAGGTCAATTAAATCTCCATAACGACAGAGTGGCGACTTCTGAATTGGACAAATTAATTATCGATTATAACTTAGACATTGTACTGATTCAAGAACAATACCAAAACACGAGCTTACGTCACAAGGTAGTTCAGTTGGATAACAAGGCACGAGCCGGAATTTACGTGTCGCGTTCTTGTAACTTTACAGTAACGTCTTTGCGTAACCTCATGACGCCTCACTGTGCAGTTGCGGAAGTCTCATCCGCTACGTTTAAAGTTTACATTGTGAGCTGTTATTTTCAATATTCAGACCCTGTTGCTCCTCACATACATAATCTCCGTCACGTCTTGCGGTCACTCGCGGGCTGCAAAGTTATCGTAGGCGCAGACGTTAATGCGTCTTCGTCCTTGTGGTATGGCAAAGTCCGGTCCACGGACTACGAACGGCGCTGCGCTGTAGAAGACTTCATTGCTGAAATGAATCTAACAATTCATAACACCCCCGATGCACCACCTACTTTTTGCAGCCCAATGGGCGAATCTTGTATTGACGTCACACTTTCTAGTGCCGACGTACAGCTGGATAGGTGGCGTGTCCTACCGGACGCGTCTTGTAGTGATCATCGCTTGATCGTGTACGAGTTTGTTCCGGTTTTTATTCAGGGTTCCTCACATGTCATTGGTAACTTTAGGTACAAAAGTAAAGGCGCTGATTGGGAATTCTTTAGATCACTTTTTGCGTGTCATGCCAAAGAGTTCACTCGCGATGGGCTGTCAGCTGAAGAAAGTGCTGAAATAATGTCAGACACCTTCACGTACTGTGCTGACATTGCCATTGGTCGCGGATCTATGACCAATATACGTAGATGTGACTGGTGGTGTGACTACCTAACCGAACAGCGTAAAACTTACCGACGGGCGCGTAAACATCTTAACAAGCTTAAAAAACGTCAAGTCACCGGAGACTTGCTAACAACTGCTTTAAATACATTTAGAGTTGCCAAATCCCGTTACAGAGCATCGGTTGAAAAAGCTAAGGGTAATCTGTTGCGTAAAGTAGTTGATAAATTGGAAAAAGAAGGTCCGTGGTCTCCTTTATATCATGAGTTTAAAGCCAATCGATCAGTCGACCTCGCGTTTGTTCAGAACATTAAAGTAAATAATATACACACGACGGGTATTGAAGAAACAACTGAGGTTCTGTTAAATACTCTTATCCCGGATGATTCATCTGTTAATGACAATGACTACCACAAACAAATAAGAGCGTGGGCTGCAGTCGCACCTGAATCACCAGCGTCAGACCTTCCATCAACTGACGAATTCCTTAATGTTGTCAGGAGACTGCCCCTTAACAAGTCATCAGGTGAAGATAAAATTTCGAATCGTATGATAAAGGAAGCGTGTAAATCGGCGGGTGACGCGATATTAATTGTTTACAACCGGTGTATTTCCGAAGGCGTTTTTCCTCGTATATGGAGACACGGCTTTATACGTATAATACCTAAAAGCGGCGACAAACCACCTGATGACCCTAAGTCTTACCGGCCCATAACATTATTACCCTCTCTGGGTAAGCTCCTTGAGCGGCTTATTGTTCCGCGATTGTTACCGGACGGACCCAAATTCCATAAAAACCAATTTGGTTTTACTGTCGGGAAATCTACCGTAGACGCGGCACTCTCTGTTAGAAAAATAGTTAATACCTCCGAACACAAGTACGTACTTGGAATCTTTTTGGATATTTCTGGGGCTTTTGATAACGCGTGGTGGCCAATGCTTCTGCTTAAAATAAAAGGTCGTGGTTGCTATAATAATATATATAATCTCCTTTGCTCATACTTTTCAAATGGTTCTGCAAAACTTAAACTCGGACATAATTCCGTATCGAAACCTCTCACCATGGGCTGTCCTCAGGGTTCGGTTATCGGTCCCCATTTATGGAATCTAGGCTTTGATGATTTCCTCGCGATTCCACTTCCTAGTGGCTGTTCTTTAACTGGTTACGCGGATGACGGTCTCCTACTCATTCAGTCGAGTACTCGTGCTGGACTCGAGAATTTGGCTAACACATGCCTACGATTAATATCTCAGTGGGGCGATCGAAACCGTCTGACTTTTGCACCACATAAAACCTATCAGCTCCTTTTAAAAGGAGACCTTAAATCGTGGCCTAGTATTAAATTCAACAATGTTCCCGTTAAAAAGAAGCAATCGGTGTGCTATCTCGGTTTAGTCTTAGAGAGAAATTTTACATTCATAGATCATATTAAAACGGTTGGGGAAAAGGCTAAGAATAACTTTTATGCCTTAACGAGAATATCAAAATCTACTTGGGGTTTGTCGTTTTTAACCTTAAAAACTATTTACGGGGCCACTTACTTGGGCTGTATGTGCTACGGAGCACCTGTTTGGGCCGATAGGGCCACCATAGGGGCGGCGCGGCGTAAATTGCTTCAGAGCCAGCGCTTGGCTTTGTTATTCTTAAGTAAAGCATACAGGACCGTCAGTACTGAAGCTTTACCGGTACTTGCTGGTGTTCTTCCAGTCGACCTTGAAGTGCAGCGACGTGCTGCAATGTACTATTCCGCACGGGAGACCACTGATGCTGATTTTTTACCGCAACGTGAACGTGCTAAAATATCTAGGTTATTCAAACCACAAAGTGACGTTTGGGAGGAACTTTTATCCGAATGGCAATGTAGGTGGGATATTTCCATCAAGGGGCGGCACCTCCACCAATTCTTTCCATCCGTTCGCGAGCGGTTGGCTAGGACGTGGCTGGAGGTGGATCACTGTGTTGCCCAATTTCTCACAGGACATGGTAACTTTAAAAGTAAATTATTTTCCTTCAAGCTTGTTCCCTCGCCTTTTTGTCAATGTTCAACACCAGATTGTGAATATGAACAATCAGCACATCATATTCTTTGGGAGTGTATTCTTTGGCAGAACGAACGCAATATTATGTTGGATACTGTACAGGCTACATCTGGAGTCGTTTACTATACGGACCTTGTGGAAACTCGAACAAACTTCCGTGCGTTCAAGCGTTTTTGCCATACCTATTATTGGAATCAAATATAACAGTTCACAATTTAGGACCCATTAATATTAGTCATTTTACCCGTGGTGCTAGGCAACTGGGCTTCTCCCAGTTGTAATGTCCCTTTGTGCCTATTGGCCTTGTTTTGTTCTGTCTCCTGCTTGCATGGAGGGAAGTGGGAACACATATTTTTTCCTACTCCTCCACTATTCTTTTCTGATTAATTTCGTTGCAGGATCCAAGACAGGTAAATTCATTCTCCGGGACACGTCGAGCTTAATTGTCTTGGCGCTTTTCTGGTGGTAGCCACTGTTGATTCTGGCTTTCAGGAGTTGCAGTGGTTGGGAATAGTGTGGTGGGTTTGTCCCAAAAAAAAGATGTTTTCATGAAGCCTGTATCCATAAAACGGTAAGGATTTATGCTTCAAATCGAAGGTATCTTAATGCGAATAATATCTACATACTTACTAATAGTTTCAAAGCTCTACGTGTGAGGATTGAGGCTCAATCCTGTCATATTCCTAAAAGAATTACTTTTTGTTCGGAGATTTATTTTAAGGTTCTCTCACTGAAATTGTTGTTCTATCGAAGTGGTCCCCACATAAAGAAGTTTGACGAGAATTTATCTCCCCAGTGAAGCATCTAACTGTTCTGTGTGCTCCACACAACAAATATATTGTGCGTGTCTGTGTGTTTACGAGGACATCAAAGCTCGCCGGCGGCGTGAATGCCAATTGGATTTTTTATCGTTTTCCCTAGGCTCGTGATAACACCCTCCCCCTTCACTCCCCCTACTCACCCCCCAGCCCCCCCCCTCCACCCCTCTGCGACGTCTTACCGCCTCGTCTGCATAGTTGGCAAGTTTGATCGTACATCTAGTTTGTCTAATGTTGAGTTGTGGCCAGATCATACGCGTGATGATGTCTATGTCTAGACATAACATTCCCGGCAGGATGTGGACTGTGGTTGGAAGACATTTTATTTGTCAGTAGATATTGTTCTTTCAACTAAGCTCTTGGAGTATTGAGATCTTGCATCAAAAGACCTGTCTGTGAGTGAGTGGGTCCTAATCCACTATGTAAGCCCAGTGCAGGTTTGGAAAATGTCGTTGTCTTCGAATTTTTGGTTCTAGGACACGCCGGTTTCCGCACAATGTTTTCCTTCACCGTTTTGAAAGCAGTGGTGCCGAAATAAATTACAGAAAGTGATGTGCCTGGCTGGGTCCGAACCTACGACGACCAAATGACCGGAAGTCGGGGCCGATACCACTGGGCAACCACTGCTCTTCTTCACCAGCAAAGTTGAAGTAGTCGTATTGTTCCAGATAATATAAACTACTCATACATATTTTATTTATCTTATTATTTTATTGTACTCATATATATTTTTGATGACATTTCGGTCTAATTAAAACCTCACACTCTTCAATCCCACCAAAAAACCGAACAATACAAAATCTCGAAACCAAACAAAATTAGTTGATCATGTAAAAAAAAAAAACAAGCGAACAAGCTTCTGCGATATTCGCCTGGGGCTTACTGACTATACGTGCTGCGACCATTATACGAAGACCCCCGAACCTTTCCCTATCAACTTATTCTTTCTTACATTTAGAACAGGAACAGGGGTCAGGGTGGGTTGGGCTTATGATAGAATTGACTTGTGGCCAAAGAAGTTTGAGCCGCGTGGTTCCTTGGGCTTGTTCCCCCGTGGTCGTGGTTAGGACTTGTTCCGGGGGGCTGGGGAGGTCCGTGGTGGCTGGTGCTGGCTGGTGGCGTGTACTGCTCACTTCACACGTCGTACAAAGCGCGCTAACTGCCTGCTATTAACAGCTCGACCCCTACTGGCTAGTGATGTACTCAGTGCTGATGATGTTGGCGAATTTATTAATGAATGCAGTTTTGATAGATGCTGACTTACTACCTACTACACTAAAACTTACGTGAAGCTTTGAAATAAAGAAGAAAACTGAGTATTTTTTGAGAGGCAGACTAGAAGCAAGAAATACATGAATTTATAAATTTGACAACAAAAGAATAATAGATTTGAGTTTTCTCGTCTTTACTTTATAATGGTTAGCTTTCAAAGCTTGAAATAGTTTACAGAACCTAAGTATTTTAAACTTTTACAAAGATCTTAAAAAAGTGTATTTTCGTCTTGTTTCCTGTAAAAAAAACTTTTTTAAGCAAATAATTAGACAAAACTTAAAAAAAAAAACAATAAAAAATTAATAAAAATCAATAAAATTAAAGCTTTTCACTCCAATAACAATATCAGATCTAATCGCACAAATTCTGTCATTTCCTGAGATTAATCAATCAAAACAATCGACGAAAACAAATGAAAATCTGCGACGAGTACGATTTGCGCCATCACTAGCTCTCGCACCGCCCGCGGCTTCTTTCCCGGCGTCTAATCAAGCGAAACAAAACCATACCAACTACACATTAAGATCTTAATTCCATTGTGTACTTGTCTTATTATTTTTTCTGTGGCCCTCGGAACCAATTTGAACTCTATATGTACTTGTAGGAGAGTTGAATGTGTACTGTGTGTGGGCTGTGTATTGTATTGAGTCAGTGATTTTGGTAGAAACAAGGGCTCCGGCCCCAATGGTTCCGATAAATTATCCGCTTTCGTTTGTTTTATAATAACTGAACAGATACAATCAGCGCCACTAATTACTTATCAATTAATTGATTAATTTCGTTCACTTTCACTATAATTATTATGTGGTACGTATTATTGAGATGAAATTATTTAATTGAAGGCTTCATGAAAAGGTTAACGTTTAATTTCAATTCTGTTAACTTTCTATTAGTAGGTATGTTATAATATATATACTTATAGGTTAAGTTATTAGGTCATACATTAGAGACCGGTGTTACAAACGCCTGCAAGTAAATCCAATACAAGATGAACTCAAGCTCACTTTTGCTATATTTTTTTTTAAATTAATAACGAGAACTATATTATATATGCAGTATACAGGCACTCTCTCACCGGGAACACTTTTATATAAAATCGAATCTTAGATTAAAAATTTTCGAATATTGTTGCTAGTTTGAATGCTCTCGCGGGTTTTAACAGCTACCCCGGAACGTAAAGGGATATTGAAGGACATCGTGGATTTTAGTCAGTACAAGTCTGACAATCCCTCCTGCCCTGCCCGGGGTGGGAGGACTCATTTGATGATATTTAGTTACTTTTTTAACACGATAAAAAAAAAAACTAAAGCTTAAATGCTTGAGCTAGCGTCTCCACTGCCATTTCTATTTTGATGAAATCCACAACTAATAATAAAAACAGAAGACATTGTCATACTCGTTTAAATATTTACCTATGGCAGACACAGCACGTCATAAAACGTTATTCAAAATACCTGCATATAATCACACACACACATACTTACAATATAATCGTAACATCAATAATTACAAAATTATACATTCGAATTTTAAAGGCGGGGTTACTAGAGATGTGCCGTTGCCGGGAATATTGCCCAAGGTGGGAATATAGGTGGAAATATTGCCGGCAATATTGTCGCGAGTGGAAATATTTGGGAATATTGCTTAATTTTAAGTCAAAGTGAGTGCGAAAACTATTTAACACACTTAAAATTAGCATTTACGGACCATGACCTACATATATACAAAAAAAAACATTGTTTTGGGAAAAATTGCCAAAATTGCCGGCAATTTCTGGCAAGTATTCCCGGTATTTTACCGGCAATATTGCCCATTGTTGCCGCACACGTCAGTGAATATAAGAAATTACACATACATTTTAAGACCGACGATGACGATCATTGTATATTTAATAAATATTGAACAAAAAGGCATAAATTCGAATAATTTCTTTTATGTTGAAGTTTAATCTAGTCAACGAATGCTCAAAGCATAGAGGGTAATTCTAGGAACTCATTTTTTACTACGTAACTTTGTTTTTTGTTTGGACTAGTTAGAGGTGAACATATCGAAAGCCCTCTGGTCCAAGTCCAAGATGTAAGCGAAAAACCAAAAAATGGAACCTTTAAACCCCCCTACCTACAGCTCAAGGGCTAGTGGCGGCGACTTTTGATAATTATATTCACCTCCTAACTAGCTCAAACAAAGTAACGTAGTCCAAAATCGTGTTTTAACAATTTCCCTCTATAACTGTTCGTTGAGTCCGACTTCCGAAAGAAAAGTTATTTTGTAGGTTATTTTTACCCTTTTTTGTGGTTGTTTTTGAAGTCGGTTAATTTTTTTTTTAAGTTTTTTCTTTTACTCTTTTTAGTTTAAATATTCAACCCAAATTCTTGTCAAATACATCATTTCCTTAAAAGTGCACTAGAATTTGTAATCCGTGGTACCGGTATTAACATCGCTCATGTACACATGCTAATAAAATTCCCTATCTCAAAAACTGCTGAACAGATTTTGATGAAACTTGCAGTATTCCTTAAGGTGAACGATCCTTAGTACAACAAAAAAAGAATTTTGAAAATCAGTCCACAATTGGCGGAGTAATCGCGTAACAAACACGCAAAAAGTCATGTCATCCAAGTAGCCGAAATCAATAAAAATGCTCACAAAATAAAAAGTACTGAACCAAATTGGATGAAGTTTTTATGGGACCACACTGCAAGTATACTGCATGGAACAAATAAAGAATGACATTAATCGGACTAGAAACCTCGGAGTAATCGATGTACATACATAAAAAAATAAAAAACATACCGACCGAATTGAGAACCTCCTCCTTTTTTTGAAGTCGGTTAAAAAGAACCTATACAATATGGAAATGAAAAAGTCTAAATCTATATCAAAACTACAAATAATCAACAAAAATAACATAATTTTATACACTTGTTTCGGTAATTCTTACGTAACTAGTAAATCACCGTTTAGAGTAACTTAGTAACTTAGTAGTTTTATAAGGCGGATTTGATGCCGCAACGCATTATCTACAGTTATATAAACTGTACCTGCAGTAAATAATAAAATATACTGGTGTTATTTGACTGGCAACATTGGCAATATTGCCAAAGTTGCCGGCAATTTTGGTATTTTACCGGCAGTGGCAATATTGGGAATATTGCCGGCAGTGGGAATATTGCCATCAGGCACATCACTAGGGGTTACCCGTTACCCGGTACTTACAACGGGTTAAGGGTACCTTCACACTAAGCCCCATTGTATCATACGACACGCTACTACACCCAATCCTGCCGACCCACAATATTGTGACAAGCGACACGTCGGTGACAAAGGCAAGATTGTCGCGGCGACAAAAAAACGCGACATTATTGAGGTGAGACTATTGTGCTAGCTTTAAATGTCTTTTTGTTATTTAAATAGGATTTGGTTTTTATTCGCTTTTTTGTATTCTATTTATTGTTTTCATAGCGCCATCTAGAGATGGGAAAAAAAGTTTAGAAATCTTGTAGTTCTTGAGGATTTTTTTTTCCAAGTTAGAAAAAGATGGTGACAATTTCGTACTTGGTTCTGTTTAGTGAGATATAAATTTAATTCAATTTCTGATATACTTAGCATTGGTCCATATTGCCTGAAGATCAAATAGATATAAAAAGGGCAGATCCTTGTGTTGGAACTACAAAGGCCAACTAAATTATTTATCACTAATTCACCCACCCGACACACTACACCTTTATAAAAGTCAAAATCTACAAGTCAATATTCCAAAAATCACCCTAAAATTACTCATTATTTTCGTACAATCCCCAAAATAACAAAATCATCAACATTTTTGAAGTACATAATGATGTCCACTTGACAGGTTGCGCGTGAGTTTCGCGGAAGCGCTTGTTTGTGTAGGCACCGGCGCCCGCGCAGCTACCGGGCAACTGTTGTTGTTACACAGGGTGTTGTTGTAACGTTACCGCCACTCTATTTGTGTAACATTTATTTTTTTGGCACCTGTTTGAGGACATAATTGGTTGGGAAAGAAATTCATAGTAGCCGCTTATTGACCGTTATATTTGAAGTATGAATCGTGCTTCAGATGCAGTCAGGTAAAAACAAAATCAATTTTGTAGCAATTTAATTGGCTTGGATATACCTTTAAGTATGGTTATTCTGTCAGACTATTGGCACTCTCATTATTATTATGATCATACTGTTATGGGAGAGTTGCAACTTCTATCAACTTATAAGGCATCAACAGAAGACCCTCACATCTGTACAGTTTCGGCAGCACATTCGGCGCACTCGCTATCGCCAACATTTGGTCATCATTATCTCAACAAACAGCCGCTTCATCAAACCTCTTGCAATAAAATTTCAATTACCTTAAACCACGGACTTAGCTTGCATCTCAAATTATAAGAGCTCTTTTGTTAGCGGATTAGCCGACGAAATGCGGAGGGCACGCGGCCCGCAGGCCGGCGCGGTAATTGAAATAGCGCAGAGCATTAGATGGTGTTATAACCACCAGTGTATCGTGACCCACGGAGCGTCCCTCGCCGGGGTCAATCACGGCCACCGCGGGGGTGTTTCGTAGCTAGCTGAAGATCTTGCTCAACTGGTTGCTTCGTCCTCAGTGGTGTGCTGAACATTCTTGCAGAATTACAAGTTTAGTGTGACAGCCAGCTCAATTAAGTAACCCTCTAGTCGATTGGATATTAATTTATTGGCGTCATATAGTTCAGTAATGCGGCCGGAATGCGAATCGCTTACAACTTCTATTCCGCACACAAGTTTATTGCTCGTTTCAAACCCATTGTTAGAGCTTTGTGGAGATTATGGGCGAATATATTTTCCAATTAGATTTTAATGGTGTTCATTTCACAATTGGTGAATTTGTGAAACATACAAGACAAGCATTTTGATTTACTTTAAAAATGGGAATGTTGAGTGTGAACTGCCAATCCATAATTTGTACTTTTCAAAGTCCAAATCACTAGAACATCACTCACCAGTCCTGCTACAAAACACAGCGGCACACTGCCGCAAGCTGCAATGTAATAAATCAGCAAGTTATCCCGTTAGCATGTCATAGTAAACCCTAGCGCACACACTCGGTACAACAACTGCACGCAACAGCGAACGTGTCCGGAATCCTAATGTGACGTTTAATCCAAGATGGCGCCGCCCACGCTAATGAATTGTGACACGGGTTAACGGCAAATTAATATACATTATAAGCAGTTTACACGAATAATCTGCGGGATGCTACGGCTAATTTTATTATAAGTGGGTCTCTGAACTTTAGTTTACGATTGCACTTTTGCTTAATAAATCAAATTGAGTCAAGATGACTTCTTTTGTACGATAGGAAAGAACTTAGTAGAATGCCAGACTAAGATCTTCTTTCAACTAATTACAGTTAACTTTCAGCATACAAAAAAAGTCCGACCAGTACATCTGCTAACCTGATTTTCCTTTTGAAAGCGACTACAATAAGACACAACAATTAACTCGACCAATAATACAGCTGACAGGCGAGTGTCGATAGAAATAAAATAATGATGGTGAGTCAGGTCGGGCGGCTCGTGTAGTCGCGGCTCAGTTGACGCGCTGTCACGGCGCCTGATTGACTCGAGTGGGGAGCAGTCTTCATTAAATCCCTAACATTTGTATTAATTAAAGGAAAGGAATTTGATACGAATCGACAATGGAGCTCGCTTGACGGTGAGGCGTACTTATTGAGCTATTAGTTGAGCCACAGCCTACTGTCAGTAAACATTTTTATGTTTAATTATGTTTGATGTGTAATTGGTGGTTCGATGTGAAGATCTTCTTGTTAATATTAAACGTTAGCGATTGAAAAGGTTTAGTAATTTGTACGGTTCGTTATAATAATTTGATTAAATGTTGTGTCAGAATTGTAAAAAAGCGTTGTAATCAATTCAATTCCAACTATCATTATTTATTTAAATCAACACCGATCAAACCTAAACCGAATGAATACATATACATGTTTATTGTATGATCGGTAATCGGATCTCTCTTTTTATGTTATCTTCAGTTGAGACAAAGGGAGCTGCGCAAGAGCATTGAGTCTTGGTGGCAGCAGCGTGTCGGGAAGTGGGCCACTGAAGTGTTTGTCACGTTCAACACTCTATTGACTGTAAGTCAATAGTGTCATCCTCTGTACACAGTTTTTTTGTCATTTGTTCACTAGAGTTAAGATAAAAGGGCCTGTTTGCACTCCAGCATGCGCAGTCAATGATCTGTTGAAGTGTACTAATAACTTTTATCCATGTCAATAGAGCAAATTGATAAAATGTAGCGTTTTTCTTTTTCAATTAATTCTAAAATGTTTCGATATAATCGTTATTATAGAACTAGACTGATATAAACATGTCGGTATAGTTTTGTAGTGTTTGAAAACATTGGTGAAATGCCAATGACCAAAAATGTATGAAAACTGGCGCATTTTTTAAGAGCCCGCTATCAATAATTTATAAAACGATCTCATTTATGTCAGCTCAGACTCAATTTACGATATGAGAACCCATACAACAATTCGTTCAGAATTTAATTCTGCCTGGTTTTCTCCCCAATAGACAGATGGCTGCTAAAAATGCACCAATTGTACGAATTGGCTTTATTGTCAGATTTTTAAACGTAAGTCAAATGACTCAACATTTAACTGATAAAAGTACTCTAGAATTCTTAACTGCGAAACAACTTGATTTGACAGACGAAACAAAAGCAGCATATCATTACGTTGTACTATATCTATTTTCGGCACTCTTTATGAGGTAAGATTTTCAGGTCAGACCTGACTTTCAAAATCAGATTGTTGATTTAACCCAGTGGTACAAAGCTGGGAGCTCACTGGCCATACAGCCACAGAACTCTCACCATTGTTCACGCAACGCGGTCACTGCAGTGTGCACCCGCCTTTATTTATCTTACTTCTAACATAATTGAGGAAGTATTTAACTCGCCTTTTGTTGCGTTTTTTCTCTTAATATTGTTAAAATTGTACGACAATCAGGTAACTGACAGCCGCTTGAACGTGGCTAGGGTTGTTAGGCAAATGTTAGTTTTAAATTAAAATAGTAAACGGACTTTATCATTAAAGTTACTTTAGGGCTAAATACCGGTTTGACATAATTATATTATTTTCTATAGATAACCTTTCAAACCGCCATTTTTATTCCTCAGATAAAGTTATCTGACTATTGAAAAATCAGCCAATAATGAACTAAGTAAATTACAATTCAATAGTTTAGAAAGCTTCTTGTGTTTCACCTTTTTCTTTACGTGGTAAAATCATCCCATGAGTTCCAGTGTTCCACCCTGGTTGGAGGGGAAGATTTAGACGCGTACTAAAGAAAAATTCAAGCTGATCCTTCAATAGCTCGTTACGTTCCAGGGTGACAGTTACCTGATAAGACCAGTCCTGTTGTGTTGTGTAAAACCCTGGAGTGTAGTGAAAGAAATAAGAAAGAAATTTTCAAACAGAGGTTATTGTTACATTATAAACTAGAGCAGTGTAATTTTGAATACCAAAGAAGTAAACATTTTGATAAAGTGAGAAATTTTATTATACAAGTAGATATCTTATCAATTATGGGCCTTATTATAAACATTGATTAAACGTTACTTATCTTAAATAGGTAGCTCTTAAGTCACTTGCCCTCTCTATTCATTGAAATCGAAATGACAAGGACAGGTGATTTATATTTAATCGGTAGCTATAAGCAATACAAGTTTTTATAAGTAACGGGGTATGTCTTTAACTTTATTAACCGTTAGTGTGATAAAATCATCAAATGAGTCCTCCTACCCAGGACAGGGCAGGACGGTTTGTTTGACTGACACTAATTAAAATGTGTGGGTGGTCCACGGTGTCCTTCAATATAAATAAATAAATAATATTCCACAACTATCACACAACGCCATCTAGTCCCAAGCTAAGCAGAGCTTGTGTTATGGGTACTAGACAACTGATATACATACTTATATATTTCTAAATACATACATATTATAGATAAATTACACCCAGACACAGAACAAATGATCGTGCTCATCACACAAACATTTGTCCTGGGTGGGAATCGAACCCACGACCTCTGGCATAGCGGTCAGGGTCACTAACCACTAGACCAACAGGCCAGTCAAAATAGCCCTTTGTGTTCCCGAGTCACGTTAGCATGTTAAACCCGCGATCCCGCCAGGCTTATCAATATTTTACCTTAAAAGTGCGGATTCTCGGCATAACACACACAGTTTTATTAATACATCAATTTCTGTGTGGCATCCCTGACTGCGCGTGCGCCTCTCCTCAAGTCCTCATTGAATAGCGCTGTCTTCAAGTTACGCGCACATTGTCTATGTGTGCGCGTTTCAAATGATTGTCCCTAAGACGAGGCACACACAAGGCGAAACTTTTTGCGCGCACTCGGTAACTCAATCGTCTGCCAACTATGTAGTGCGCATTGTTCAACTGTAAATATTGAAACGTAAGACGAGTTCACAACCATTGCTTTAACGTCAATACGTTTTAAATGATTTTGTTTTCATTCAATTCAAATTATTATTATCAATTATATTATATAGCCTCAAAGAGCGTTAGCATATTGACGGGGTCCTCCTCTAGAGGGCCAATAAGTCTGCTGGGGTCGCGGGACTTATCTCATTACCGTGACCCCGAAACATAAAGGGCTATTGAAGGACACCGTGGATTTTATTCAGTACGAGTCTGACAGTCCCTCTCGCCCTGCCCGGGGTTGGGAGGACTCATTTGATGATTTTTAGCATGCAAAAAAAAAAACTGTCGTCTTAAATCACCTGAGGAGTCACCTATCTTATTCCTTGAGATAATAATAATATTCTACAACTATCACACCACTCTATCTAATCCCAAGCTAAGCAGAGCTTGTGTTATGGGTACTAGACAACTGACAAACATACTTATATATTTCTAAATATATACATAATTATTATAGATAAACTACACCCAGACACAGAACAGATGATCGTGCTCATCACACAAACATTTGTCCTGGGTGGGAATCGAACCCACGACCTCCGGCATAGCAGTTAGGGTCACTAACCACTAGACCAACAGGCTTGTAAATATGTCATCTCATATCCAATTATGTCGTCTAAAATCATCTGAGGCGTCAGTTACCATACCTACTCCTAGAAATAATGACAAAAAACATTGTAATTGCTAATCCCCATCCCACAACATAACAGCTAGTAAAGAGAGTATCATTCCATACCCCGGTCGTGCCAGGACCAGGTGAATCCTCACTTTTAAATTGGAATTCCTGGCGGGCGCTGTTTGTGCCTGTTGTTAATGAATGGATGTAATTGTTGCAGGGTTCCCGCAAATCAAGTCGCCGTACAGCCCCGGCTCGCAGCCCCATCTCACCGGTGAGTCAACTGTCTCTACGAATTACTAAAGTTACTTGAACCACGCACAGTTAATAATTAACCTAACCTAGTTATCGCCAGCGATTGTTATTAATAATCTATAGCAATGACTAGGTTAGGTTAATTCTACGGTTATTGATTGGAAAAAGCGTTCATCTACATAGAGAAAGAAGAAAGAAAATAAGTTTATTTGGCAAGCTATATGCACACAATTACAATTAAAAATTACGAGAATGCCAAATAGGCTCAGTTCAGCATAAAGTCAGGCCCCAGGGAGCCTGACGCTGGTTTTCAACTGAGCCTTGTGAGACGTCAGAGATGTAAATCAGCTTTACAGTGTGTGAGTAAAAACACCAAAAAAAAAACAATATATGTATAGAGATTTAAGCAGTACCGAAAATAGGGGTGTAGAAATGACCAGATCAGAACCACAACTGGCCAGATCAGGGTGCAGTTCATGAAGCTCACACAGGGTGCATATAAGTAAAGCGCCTCTGCTTTAAGGTAAAGACACTTTAAGGTTATTACCATACGAAATCACAACGTAAAAAAACATGTTTCTTTACATTAACATAATTGCCAATTCTTATTCCCATGTCCTTATTAGTTAGCTTCAGACAAATCTCACCCCCTTTGGTAGTGATGTCACTACCAAAACGGGCGAGTTTTCTTTGAGGCTTACCCTTCAACTCTAGGTACAGATAGGTCCAGGTGACTCTTGCAAGCAGATTACTGTTTTTTTTTCATCCCGCAAATTGTAAGTTAAATTTCCTTCTTTAAAGCTGTCTAAAAGGCTTTAGTAAATTTTACAAGGAACCTTTTGGAAAGATGCTGATAGATGATTTAGGTATATTGTATGGATGCGACATACTCGTAGCAACGTGGACAAGCCACCAGTTAGGTCCTATACAGACTGATATAATATGAAACGATGAGTCCGAAGATGGAGAGAAAATTCCACCACTTATTTAAAAGAAGAGAAAAGGTACATACCTACAGGTTTTTATACGAGCGTATCTGACCGTCCAGTAACTGTAACAGTGACAGTATTTTGATGTCATTGATAATTTTAGAAGGGACAATAATTGTAACAATAACATCAGTGTCTATAATAACAAGTTATAAATGCTATTTATACTAACTGCAACTTCCAAACAAATGTGTTGTCGTAATTAAAAGTCATGCTTACAAGTTCCAAGCTCCCCGCAGCACCTCGATCATCAAAAGTCAACGTAGATAGGTAATCCCAGGCAGGCTTATTGAAATGCCGAGACAAAGAACCTCGTAATGAACAGCCGTGAAAAATGATCGCCAAGTATTTTGATTAACAGAGTGGCTCGGCGATTAGTTGCCATAAATTAGAAGCGACGCTGAAACTATGGAGAACAATACATTTGCCGGTGATTTAGGAAAGTGGCTGTGTGCCGGGGTGCGGGGGGCTCGCGGGAGGGGGGGGGGCAGGGTGAGGGCATCCCTCGTGTGAGCCCCCCCTCCCCCGCGTCTAACACACCCGTGCACCTCACCCCCGTCTTTGTCTCAATAATGAATCCGGCAAACGCCAAACGTCACCGCGCAGCCGCTCGACCCAGCCAATACCACAAATCATACTCCTATCTATTAACAACCGGAAACTCAACTCTATGTATACCCTCCTAGAGCCCAACCTTCATTAGCCCTTATTGGACTTATTACCCTCTCAAAACAGAAGGACAAATTCGCTTAGAACGTGAGGTTTTAGAAAATATTCTGTTAAATGCAAATTAGTTTTCGTGATAAAGATATAAGTCGGGGCTCGAATTACTTAATATAACGAAGGTCATGGAGGTTCCCGGAGATTAATTGACGTGAAGGGTTGCAACTAATGAAAATGGATATTATCTGGTGCTGCTCATCAGAACATGTGTTTATCAAGTAGATTAGAATACAGCGTTGTTTACAAGTGTGTACACGTAACAGATAGCGACGTGTGACGAGCTCGTTTGTTTTTTGTGTCGGTAACCGCAGTGTTGCGGTGAGTGTGTACGACACAGTACCGCGAGTGCGGTGTGTGCCGTGTGTTCCACCCCAGCCATGAAAAGCGTCACAGAAAACAAACCTGGCTCCCGCCGGCAGCCATTTGTAAAAATTGCCTCCGCCGCCATTTCTGTGCGGGAATTTCATATTTGGAACGCCACGGGGCGGAATCCGCGAGTGGATTTTGACATTTCCATCATGGCGGCAAGTTTTATTGTTTTCTAAAACAATTGCAGCGCTGCTTGTGCTGCGATGCCCGCTTTGGAGGCATTGTTTAGCGGCAGACATTTTTAATTTAAAATTAGGGGTCTATTGTTGTGTGTGCCGAATAAAGTTAGGAGTGTAATAAGGCTGTGACCTCATTGGTTGCTGGACGAGACTCGACGGTGCTACATTCACTGATTAAAGTGGTTTTCATGTGATATTACGCTTTTAGTTTTTTCTGTAAATGTGTCGATATTCGCCAGCTTTTCATTTGATTTTTAGGGTTCCGTATACAAAGGGTAAAACGGGGCCGTACTACTAAAACGTCGCTGTCCGCCTGTCGGTCTGTCTGTCTGTCTAGCTGTCCGTCTGACCCCACACAAAAATTAATACACATATAGGTATTATAAATAATTAATGTCTTTATTTGAATAATGGCAATTCGTACGCGAATTCGACACGCACTTGATTTTATTTAAGTTGATAATAAAGTATCAGTAGTCTTGGATAGGTTAAATATAAGTGCTGTGTTTCAGATTGTGCACATCTCAGTGTTTGTTTAATCTAAAAAGGGATTACCAATTCTACATCACATTACTCATGAGTTCATTTCAATCCTCACATGGATATCAAGACATTATTTAATAACCAAAGTTTGAAATATATCGGAGAAAAATTGTCCTATAATAAATTCTTTTAAAGTAACAGACACACAGACACGATCAATTGCCTTAACAAATCTTCTTCAAAAGTCTCCTCAAATTAATTTCCATATTGTAAATCAGTTGACAGCTGTCACTTCGCTTGAGTGTTAACACCTCACTGCCGCGTCTACATTACACCAAACATTTGCCGCAAACGTTGGCGCCAAACACCAACGAACGTTGAGGAAATTATTTTTTTGTTTCTGTCAAACTGAGACGAGTAGCGCCTGTGGATACAACACTTCATCACCAACTTAAAATCTGCAGGCAGTTAAGCCTCTAGATCCTTGGAGTAAAGGTCAATGTTGAATGGCAGTGTTGTGGTTGTGGTGGAGTATCAAGTGTCAGAGGAGCCGCAGTGTTTAGTCACATTAAGTGGCGACAAGTTGTAACAACAAGCAGTATATGAAGTGCGCGGCCACTTGCCACTTTCTTCTGGTAACCAAGTGTGTCGGGTTTCTGCGGCGTATCCACAATGTTTGGATACAACGTGGTCCATGTTGCAACTTGTTTGGAAATAACTGAGTTGTCGACACGTTTTTGTCCCTGTTTTTTTCATAGTGGATGAGCAAGAGGAATCCCGAAATAACCTGATATGGTTGTACGTTGCGAACATTCTTTTTATAGGTCTCTGGATACGTAAAACTCCCTGATTTTTACGGAAATTGAATAGTCATTGCTACATTTAGCTTACAGAGGACAAGCTTGAACTTCACCTCATCTTGGTCTGTGGTCGAGAGACTATTGGATAAACGTGGTCCCGAAACATAAAGAGCTATTGAATGAAGGTCACGGTGTATTTTTGTCAGTACAAGTCTGACAGTCCCTCCTGCTTTGCCCTGCGTGGGATTAGTCATTTGGTTATTTTACCAAGGAGATAAAGATTTCAATGTGTATCATCTTCTCTTCTTCTTCTTCAACCTTTAGTCACCCAATGCTGAGTGCAGGTCTCTTCCAAATCTCTCCACTTCTGGCGGTTTTGTGTTATGGCTATCCAGTTTTTTCCGGCCACTTTCACAAGATCGTCTGTCCACCTAGTCGGTTGTCTCCCCACATTCCTCTTTCCCGTTCGTGGTCTCCACTCCAACACTTTCCTGCCCCATCTTCCATCCAGTCTACGGAATATATGGCCCCATATTCAATTGAAAACATAGAAACAAGTTAATATCTGTAACTGTATAATAAATTTTTATCTCCAGACCACCGTGCACGTTCTCAACAAGGATTACACTAATGAATCAATTCGGCAACAAATGTCAGCGGTGTCGTAGAGCTTGTAGAGCGACACAAGACACAAGTGTAGTGTAAACAAACGAGAGTGGCGCTAATTGCGCGGTGTTCGGTGACACTGCGGCCGACTGTCCGGTTTTTGTGGGACACCACATGTGTGATACGACAAGAGTATTTGTGTATACTTTTTTGTTTAGATATTTCCAACATAACTGTGGTACAAGTTCATTGAAATATCATCGTCTTATTTTAAGAGGATCGTCTAACGAGCGCTCGTCCATACTAAAAGAGAAAACGTTTTCCTACTCGTAAATGTTACTGTAATGTGCTATCTCAATGATTTTTAAGAATGCTCTTGACACAGTAAAAACCTAGGTTTATAGGTTATCTTTTTTTCAAAAGTAACTCTTAGGCGCCTGTAACTTTCAAACTATTATAAAACTTTTTACCAAAAAAAAGTCGCTCAAAGTCGCGTTGCTATGCAACGCTAGAAGTGCACTGAACAATCAACGTATTGACAACTCACAATACAGCTTCGTAGGTACTGTCTACTTATTGCAATAGATACTGATCGTAGTAGCAATGCAAGTGTTTGTCTTCTTGTTTTTTTTTCGTGTGTGGATGTGACCTGACTGGTTCTAGAGCCGGCTTTGGGAACACCAGAGAACTCTGACACGCACTTTCAAAGAGACATATGGTACTAGTCTGGGTTTGAACTCGCAACCTTATGCATGAACGAGGTACTAAACCTCCGAGCCATCACGACTTCTGCTTTGTTTTGCTCAAAATTCTCTTCAGTTTAACATCACGTCCTATGAGTGACAAAATTCGTTCTAAAAAGTCAAGTAAAACGTTATTTAATTTCCTTTGACCCCGCTACAAATAATGACCCAATCTAAAAAGTGAAAATAAACATCCAAGTTCTCCTCCTAACCTAAAAATATCACATAAATACATTAGGCGTTAATACAAATAATTTGTCGCTTAACAAGTGAAATGTAACGCGTTGTGAGGGGATGCGGACGGGATGATTTGGGCAGCTCTCATCCCCCGAGGCTCGTTATGCGGTACTTTCCGCAATTTTTTGAAAACGATATTGTTGAGCCACCCCTGGTAATGATGTAAGGATATCTTAGTGCAGTCGGTACACCGTCCAATTTGTTAAGTAAATAGTTGGTGGCGAGGCTAGGGATCGTAGAACATTGTTATTTTCTTAATGCTTTGATTTTTGCTGTCCAAAATAATCAAAAAGTCAAAAACTTGATCAATGAAAATTTAGGCTTACAATTTTTTTTTAGATAGCAGGCATGTGTATCTATTTAAAAGTTAAAATGGTTGTTGTTTGATTACTTGCTTGAAAATCATTTAAGTTAAAGGACCGGTACTTTATAGGCTATGTCGTGAGTGAAAACCTCTGCTGTACCTTTAAACGCACTCTCTCAACACTTTTCTGAATTTTTTGCGATCGTCTGGTATGTGAGAAAAGAGTGGGTACGATTCCTGGCTAGAAAAAATGATTGCATAATTATATGAAATTCTGAATGCAAAAAGCTTGTATCAAGTACCTACAATTATGTACATAATTATATTGGATAGGTATAGCAGTCTAACAAACAAGAGACAACATTATAATAATTTCAATAAATTGAAATTTTAACATCTTTTTGCCCCTGGTGAGGTGTAAATCCCAACTAAATGATCAGGCTTATTACATTTTCCACTCTTTAAATATTAAATTTTCAAGGTTTCGAAATGCCTAAAGGTCTTTTTTTGGGACCAACAAAATCGCAACTTTGAATTCGTCGTTTTCATAGCCAGATCTGCATTGTCTTTAGGGATAATTGAAGAAGCATTGAGTAAGTTTTCAGCGTGATTCGAACATTTTCGCAAAAAACCACGGAGCTCTCCAGCTAGAAGTTTCATTTTCAGTCTTTGCTGAAAATCCAGTTTCTTTCACTTATGACAGATGAGATTAAACTTCTAATTTCATAGTGTATGAAAAATGAAAATCGAATTCTAATTTTCAGACCAACAAACTCAATCCTGGTGACCATGACGTCTCAAAGCGCCCTCGCTTCTCGCGCCAGTCCCACTGTGTGAGCGGGATGGCGCTAGACGACTTGTATAGCTCTTTCTCTCTCCCACAGTGGCACTACTCTCGCTATAAGACCCCCTGGTTGTTTGACTATATGTTTCTGCATATATATAGCGTGGTGGGTGTCAAAAAGCCGATACAATTCCTCAGCGGGCACCCGAGAGGAATAATTTAAAAAGCCGCGACCGATCCATCGCACACACCCGCTCAATTACACCATTTTAATGCCCACTCTCTCCTCGCCTCTAAGAAGGTTCTCGTTAAGTGTTACATGCTTATTGTTCGGAGGGTGAGCACCGCCGAGGTTGTTCTTGTGGCAATTTTTTGCAAAAAGCTCCTGTTTTAGATACCTACGTATCTTCGCTAATGTATTACATACTTATTTATGGATTACACGTGTGCTATTTAGAGCTTGCTTGTCTCTGCAATACCTAGATTGATTGATATCGATGGAGAAGTACTCATTATACAACGTGTGTTAATAGTGCAAAACGTCTCGTGGGCAGTGGTGGGGTAACTCAGCCTCTGTTACTGAACAATGTTTGTTCTAAGACTTTTGGAAATTCGCAAAAAAATGGTTTTTCATACTGATGGGCCCGATCAATTTCTCATTTTGTAAGAAAAAGCTAAATTTTTGTATATCTCAGTTGGCTCTTTTTGTTTTGAATCTAGAGTGAATCGTACCGAAATAAATTTTTGTTACAAGTTGCTCTTCCCCGTGGCTACACCCCCGTGATGATAATTTATAGCCTTCCTCAATTAATAAATACATAAAAGATTTTTTCAATTCGAACCAGTAGTTCCTGAGATTAGCACGTTCAACCTAACAAACAAACTCTTCAGCTTTACCTATGATACTCGTATTTTTATTATTAGCCTTTACGAGGATAAAATGAGTTCTCTAAGTAACTTCTCAACATTCCTAAGCTTACTTTTCATCTGCCTAATTTTCACAACTATATTGTTTACTATCATTAGAACCCGATTCAACGAACACATGTATTTATCATATTCAAAAATAATAATCTAATTTTCACAAAAACGACTGACATAATTTATACTTACACACAGTAAGTTAAAGTTAAAGATGATAAATAAAGTATAAAAGATAAAAAAAACTCTTACACACATCAAAAAGTTTGTGCTCACTAGTAAAAGCTAATGTTTTATTTTTTGGAAAAGCAATTGAACTGATTTATTGTTTTATATTCTAAATCTATGTTTTTGAATAAAGAATCTAAAAAGAAGAAGAAATCATAGATTTTGAATTTTACATGTGATCACAAACCTTCTTGATGTGTGTGGACAGGCCCGTACAATACGCACTGCATTAAAACGAAACATACAAACTTTAAGCTAATATGATCAGTTCTTACAGCCCCCCCTTCCCCGCTTCCTAGTGGGTCGGAGGGGGGCGTGGGCGTGGCCTGGCCGGACACTGTAACTGCCACTTGGTTATTGGCCTCTTTTCATACCCGCTTGGTCGTTCGGCCGCTTGGCCGCTTGGCTGTGCGTGCTCTGCGGTCGCCGATGCGGCTAATTACATCGTCCATTTCATATGAGTTAATGGTATGGCATGGCATGTTTTCATAGCATTTTTTGTCTCATTTCCCATAAATGTCCTTACTTGATTGAAACAAACGGTTACAATTAGGAACAGCGTTTCCTCCAAAATAACCAAGTTATAACAAAGTCAGGCATCACCTTCACCACCGAAGTAAAATCGTGACAAAAAAAACAATGGTTTATCCTCACGTCAGATACTGAAAGTACAAAAACTTTCTTACATAACACCTCACTCACTGAATTATTCCGAACCTGTGCCAAAAAGGCGTCCACACTTAAAAGTAAATACATAAAAGCTAACGCGACAACTTTGTACACAAATCCAATTCCTATAAAAGCAACAGTAATATTTTACGACCAGCTTCTCCCGCGGTTTCACCCGTATAATCTTAAGCATTTGCCATTATGGAGGCCCCGTCAGTTCTCTTTGGGAGCGAGTGGAAATCGACGCGATGGCGTCTCAGGCCATGCCTTGGTCGGACGGCAAGCTGCCCTTGAGATTAGCGCGTTCAACCAAACAAACAAACAAACTCTTCAGCTTAATAATGTTATAAGTATAGATTAGAAGCTCTCTCTTCCCCTCAACCCCCCTAAAGGCCACTGATCGCATAATGACTTACTTTGCCAAACATGTACGTGCCGCGGGACAATCGACCTTATGACTTTGTGATAGGGAATGTTAAGTTGGGTAGGACGTTTTGTGGACGTCCTCCGAAATATCAAAGTGAAGAGAGGCCCATTAGCAATTATAATGGCTACTGTCCTGGGTTGAGTGCCTGCTCATTACTGCCGCTTGCCGCTCGCTTGCCGCTCGCTCGTCTGCCGCTTGCCGTCAGCTTGCTGTCAGTAGCCGCTAGTGCGGGCTGCGAGTCCGTCTTGCCAACTTTGTTAGTTCATTATTTGGAACTTCTACAACCTATTTCAATAATGCGAGTATCTCAAGTTTGAATGTTTTTACGATGTTAACGTTACCTACATGGCTGAATTCAAAAATAATATGGCTAATTCTTTTTATAGTTTAAATTGTCAATTTTGATTTTTTAGAGACTAAACATTTGTCAGTTTCTTCATTCATTTCAAATATGTGGATTTCACACTTACCTTACACGTTAGTACTCATTTGAGCTGCTCCCAAGCGGATATATCGCAATTTATAACGCTACTGCTTGCACACTACTCGCTGCTCTAAAAATCAATAGACAATAGACAAATCTTTATTATGAACTTCACAAGTGCAGATTTCAGGTGAGACTCTGACCTCCAGACTAGTAAGATAATCTAAAAATACACTCAATTTATACCAACAACCAACACATCATAAGGCCTTAAAACTTTAAAACAAGCAAATCCAGAACTGGTTGACCAAAACGGCAGGAATAAGAAAAAGAATCGCGTCAAGATCATAATATCTGTATTGTGTAGTCCGGAGTCCTGGCTCGCATTGTGGACCAAGCTTTGTGGACTTGCTCTATTTTTATTAACACCTGCGCACGAACAAGGACGTTGTAATGCGATAGCTGTGCACGCACTCATTGAACATTCGCGTGGTTTGGTGCCCGCGCATTGTGTGGGAAGTGTGTTAGATACGAGTGGGCCGTAACGGAATAATTATCCTGATCACAACGCGATTTTGATGAGATCTGTTTTTGATCTGAAGTTCACCATTTAGTCTCACGCTATTAGGATGGACATTAGGTACTATACCTACTTGTTTTCATACGAATTTTTGTTCTAACTCTATAATTATCGTCTTTCTATTGTCTGTTTTGACCCTCTAGATTTTTTACCTACATATTTCTATGAATATAATTTTTCTCTATTCTTCTATTTTTAATTATTATTTTTATTTGTTTCATGTAATTCGTAGCGGTCCGACAGTTTTATTCAGGTAATTTATGAATTATTTGCTTTTGTCTTTCTTATCCTAATTGCTAAAACTAACAAAATATGTACTACATATTACTGTGTTCATGTTCATGAAAATATAAAGTGCAGTTGGCGTATTTTAACGATAGATGCAGCTGAACAATATTATTTTCTGTGGTAAATAATCTGTGCAATTTGATCCTAGATTATTCAAAGACACTTCTGCCAAAATAAAACTGTAATCAGCCTGGAACACACTCTGTACACATGTGGCGGTGCGCGGCGCGACGCGCGACACTCGTGGAATCAAATAAGCGTTGGAACGCGCGTCAATTGGCTTGTCGCGACAAATTGGCAATTCGTACGCGCCCTAATTGCATCACGTCTTATCGCGTTACGCTAAGCGTTTTACCTGCAAGCATTCTTGTTAAGCTTTTTATTTGAATGAGATAGCGACTCGAGGATCCGTATCTGGCTTAAATTAGATCCTCAGGGATTTTATTTTATGTTTGGTTCTTCCTTTTTCTTGTTGAGAACGACGGGTAAATATTTTATCTTATTTTCTGTGTAATAAAGATTCGTTCTGTGGAAAGATAGGTGTTTTTGCGTTAGTTGTTTCGTTAAACTTGATGTGTGGTGTTTCTAAGTTGTGTCCGATTTAGAACGTCAACGTAAGTTAACAGAGGTCCTAATGCTTACTTTCTTTCTATAATTTCGAGAACAGTTTTTGAAGAACTACCCAGATGAATACCTTAAATGTTATACGGGAATGTAGCGGTATGATCGAGACCAGGCAAAGAAAGGAAACTTGGAAAATCTTGGAAGGTTTTAAAATAGGGTATGGAAATCACAATTGGGCCTGCAGTAAGCAGGTAAACGTCACAACACATATAGACTTTAAAAAAAAGAAAATAAATTGCTCCTCTAGTAAGGAAAATGTAGATATGAGAGACCCAAAATAACAAAACGAGGGGCATGCGTGAGATCGCGCTCCTTCACAAAACAACGTAGGCAAATACAGGCAATAAACGATTTCGTTTGCAAATCTCCACGACTGCTGACGTCACGTCTTCGCGGCACGTTCACGCACGCGTGCGACACCAACACATTAGTTTTTCAGAAGGCTTACTTTATATACAGATGCCTAGAATGTACCTATTAGTGTTGTAACTAATTTTGTTGATGTTTCACATTCGCGAATGCGAATCCGGAAGCGAATATTGAAAAGAAATGAAAACTATATGAGGCCGGTGTTTCGTACCTAACTATTCTGAGAAAAAACAGTCGAAACAAACTTCAGAGGCCATTGTTTCTTTTAAAGTCCAAACATTATATTGGTCATGTCGTACAATGGCCATGAATGTAGGTTAATGTGTGAGATGGTCTTTTGAAGAAAGAACCTCGCAGATTTGAGTGGACCTGTCCAGTCAGTGCAAGCGTTTGTCAATTATCGTATAGCTTGACTCATAACTCAAAGAGTTTAACGACACGATGAACAATACCAAAAAAACATTCACACATTCATCTCCAATATTCCGAATCGACTCCATGAATAATCTTCAATTTTCAAGAAGATGATTGGTTCGCCTTAGGTGAACTGCAATTTCTGATAGAAATAGTTAAATAATTATTAGCAAGGGAGAAAATTTATTGAACTGTTTCAATATGCGATGAGTTAAAGAAGAGTGAAAAAGAAAGTAAAATTTCCATTCACACGTTGCTGGATCTCGTAAATTACCTGAAAACTTATTGGTTGAAGATACCAGAAAAAAAATGTTCAGTACATACATTCATACAGACTATTCCATCTCCAATAAAATAACACTGATATGAGTTAAAAGCATTGAAAAACTCTTTGGATCGCCCACAACAACAAGACGCTACTTCTTTTTCGTTTTTTTTTTTTAAATTTCATGTTACGACACTTAATGCAACTTGTAACGTTAATAGCGCAAAACCTCTCGTGGGGTAACTCAGCCCATGTTACTGAACAATGTTTGATCAAAAACTTTTGGAAAAAAAAAACATACAAAATGAGAAATTGATCGTGCCCATCAGTAGGTATGAAAAATCTTTTTTTAATTTTTTAATTAAAAAAAGATTTTGATCAAAACATTGTTCAGTAACATGGGCTGAGTTACCCCACGAGAGATTTTGCGGTATTAACGTTACACGTTGTATATTCTTGCGATTCCTCAGTTCCTCACTTTATATTAAAACAATCCGTTTAATTCAACGACTTATTAGAACATATACTTATTTTATGGGTTCGGTATGGCTATCTAAAATCGATATAATTCTTATTGAATTTTGTCATCATAACTCGAAACGTTTGAATGTTATTGAATGAATCTGTAAAATTCAGGATAGGCCCTTATTTTGTTTTCAGTAGTATAGTGGACTTGTAGTAAGTGATAATTTATCATTATTTGGATTTTATTCAACATTTTTTACCCATTCTTTTCCATACAAAACTACCCGTGTAAATATGTGTAGAATCAATCCCATCACATCCCATTTCCTTTGGTTTAATATTCGATGTTCAAAGGTGACTCTTAGATGGCATAATTCAAATGATGATTTGACTTTGACTTTGGCCTGAACTAATTTGAAATTGACATTTTGATCTGTCCTCGAAATGTGACGTAATCAATCCAAGACGTACCTATGGCATATTTCCGACAGCTCCATGAACTGTGCCTTCTTTTGATATTATTGTAACATAACCTGGTAGTCAGACCGCAGAATAAATCTAATCGTCAGCAGATCTCGACAAATTGGCCGCGCGACGATTGGCAATTTGCACGACTCACGACGGTGCGATTGTCGCAATTGGCCCAATACGACGAATAAGTGTGCCCACTGTTGACGCCACCTGATATATTACATTTGAAATATATACAGAAATTCTTTGTGCTACGATTTTACAGTTCTCAATATTTTACCCTATCCGCAAGTCCCTAAATAGTTCTAAATTTTACATTGAAACTTAGACAATTGAGGTCAAGACTAATTATTGGAATCAATTCGAATTGTACTTAAACTCAACCTCAAAACAATAAATTCAATTTGACCATTGCAGGCACTGTTGAATTGTCAAAAGTAAAAAAAAAAGATGTGTATTACTACAATATTGATAGCATGAATAGAATAGAATAGAATAGAATAGAATTTTTTATTTGCTTAAACATGTGTATACATACAGAATTAAAAATAATACATGCATGCAAGATCTTAAATAAGGGTGAGTCATGACATGTCTGCCTTTCTCAAGGCGTGCAAATGTGTTAGGTACCTACAATTATTTTCAGTCAATAATCAATTACATATATTAAATTATTTCAATTTTAGAATTAAACTTTACTTAATATATAATTTACATCATTATTATTCATTCATTATTTAATTACAATATAATTATACATTCATTAATTTATTTATTCATTCAAGTAGACAAGGAGTCGTTCAAAAATTCTTTAACACTATAATATGATTTTTGAGCTAAAAACGATTTCATAGTTTTTTTAAATTGAGTTATTGTTTGCTCTTTCCAACTTTTGGGCAATTTATTGTAAATAGTTGGCGCCATGCAGAAAACGCTTTTGCTCATAAGTGCAGTTTTTGATGGATGTGCACATAGTTTGCTATCATCACGTCTATTTCTTGGGAATTTGTCTGCCATACGGGTGAATAGATGTGGATTAGTTTTTACAAACATTGCTACTTCAAATATATATAGTGAGTACAATGTTAATATCTGATACTTTTTGAAATAATTTTTACAGCTATCAGTAGTTTTAAGATTAAACATCGATCTCAAGCAGTACTTTTGTCTTTTGAAGATGATATCCCTGTCGGTTGAGTTACCCCAGAAGATAACACCATATCGAATGATGGATTCAACTAAACCATAGTAGGCAGTTAGTAAAGCATCTGTACTGAGATTTCGTGATAGTCTATATAACGCATATGCACCACTGCTTATTCTTTTGGCTAGAACTTCAATATGCGCTTTCCAATTTAAGCTTCTGTCAATTGTTAGGCCCAAAAATTTTGTAGTATTAGCTGTCTGTATTTTATTGTCATTATATTCAATGTCAAGACCAGGAATTACTGATGATCGTTGGCTAAAGTGCATAATCAATGTTTTATTAATATTAATTTTCAAATTATTATCATTCATCCATGTCACCGCTTCAATTAATGTATTTTTTATGTCAGTTTTATATGTGTTAATACTATGGCATGGTATCGTTATCGTACTGTCATCCGCAAACAGTGTCATGGGGTATTTAACGGCTTTGGGAAGGTCATTAATATAAATCGTAAACAAGGGCGGCCCGAGTACACTGCCTTGCGGAACTCCATGAGGGACGATACGTTCGTGTGACGTGAAAATCTCTTCACGTTTGGTGTTCATATTTATTCTATTAATTTGCGTTACTTGTTTTCTATTTTGTAGGTACGATTGTATTAGATTATATATGTTTCCTCGTATACCATATGCATAAAGTTTACTCAGTAATGTAGTATGCTGGACATAATCAAATGCCTGTGTCATGTCGCAAAAAATGGCACAAATTGGTATATTTTTATCTACGTTAGTCATAACAGTGTGTAAGAAATCGTAAATAGCTAGATTTATTGTTTTTTTCTCCCTAAACCCTTTCTGTTCATTACAGAGTATGTTATTTTTTTCAAAATAGGTATTTAATTCTCTATAAATATACTTTTCGATTATTTTTGAAATTACAGGTATTAACGATATTGGCCTATAACATTCTATTAGTTCCCTATCCTGTTTCTTAAATAATGGTTTGACGATAGATTTTTTTAGAGTATTCGGAAATATCCCTTCACTGATGCTTAAATTTATAATGTGGCTTATGGGGCCACAGATTTCAACTGCTACAGTTTTAACAATTTTTGTGCTTATGCCATCGTAACCTACACTGTTTGTGTTTTTTAAGGTAGCGATAATTTTTAATACATCGGGGGCTAGACTTGGGGCCATGAACATTGAGTCCTTTCTGGGTAAAATGTGTTTAGTTACTATGGTCCTCGAGCTAGTTATAGGTTTAATTTTATCTATAAAATAATCGTTAAACAGATTTGCAATAATTTTGTGGTCAGTTACTGTTTCATTATTGAAGCGAATTTTGTCTACATTGTGTTTTGGCAAGTTAAGTTTTGTTTGGTTTATTATTTCCCAAGTGGTCTTAGATCTATTACTTGATCTTGTAATTTTATGTATATTTTGTGCGCGTTGGGTTAAATAAATTATTTTTCTAAGCAATTTCGAATAATTTTTATACTTAAGTTTATGAATTTCGGTTGGTTTTTGTCTATATTGCCATAGTAATTGACGTTTCTTTTTGCTACACACCTTAATACCATTTGAGACCCAACTTGGCTTTCTTTTCACTTTTATAGAGACAATAATTTCAGGAAAGCATTGTGAATATAGAAAAGAGAATATCTCTGTAAAGGCATTGTAAGCAATATTTGGGTCTTTAGCCTCATATACTTCAGCAAATGAAAGACTATTGAGGTAGGATTTAAATTTAACTATGTTCTCTTTACTATAGTCCCGTCTTGTGGTCCGCCAATGACTACCAGCGCTAGCCATGGTGATCGGGCAATGAAGTAGCTGCGCCGTATGGTCAGACAAAGCCAGTTCCAAAATAATACCTTTACTGCACCTATCAAAATTATGCGCAAAATTGTCGATGCATGTTTTGCTCTTTATACGAGTTGGTTGACGTACAGCTAGTTTTAAATTAAAATTTAATAATATATTTTCAAACTCTAGAGACTGTTTGTTTTTTTTCAATATATCTACATTAAAATCACCCGCCAGTACAACATTTTTATATGGTTTTTTCATCAGAATACGTAATAATATCTCTAATCTTTTAATAAATTCATCAAAATTACTTGGATTTGGTACTCTATATATACATACAATTACAACTTTACAATTTAATAATTCTATGGCGCAACATTCAAAAATACCCGATATAGACAATTTAGCGATTTTTGGTAGTTCTCTCCACTGATGGCCATTTTTTATAAGTATACAAGCACCGCCTCTTTTATTATCTTTGCGGCTGAAGCATGCAGCTAGACAGTAGTTAGGGACATTGAGATGGACTTCATAACCTTCCATCATGAAATGTTCCGTAATACATAATATTTCTACTTGTATGTTTTTTTCTAATAACTCACACAGACATACTGTGAGCATTTCGGATTTTGATAGGAGTCCTGCAATATTCTGATGCATAATGTACATATTTTTATTCACGAAAAAAAGTATCCCTAGGTGTTTCTTCAAGGAGGTGGATATCTTCGCCAACCTTACTATAATCTTGATTGTAGTCAATTAATATGTTAGATTTTATCCGGTCAAAAATGTCTATCCATCCGTGTTTGTTAATTTTGCCTGTGTAGCATGAAAACATGTCAATTGTCAGAGTGTGATTACTGTCAAAAAAGAATGCATATTCATTATTTACTATGTCTAAGCTGAGAAGGTTGTTAAATATCTCGACTTTATAATTATGAATAAGTGCTCCTCTTATATATGTCGGTGTGCAGATAATAATATTTGTGTGTTTGATGTTTATTAACGAATTTTTCAGGCTTTTAAGGATATCTAGATACTCGCAATTTCTTAAATCATTTTCTCCTATGAAGATCATGCAGTAGTCTTGCATTGTGAAGTTTTTTAGGTTGTCTTTGACGGTGCTAAAAAAATCTTCCGTGTTGGCGTTATTCAGTAGATAGTGACAGTAATTAAATTGACTACCGAAGAGTTCGTCCATTAAAGGCAGTGTTCCTTTAGTACAACTACTACTCATTATAGCGAGTCTATTTTTTTGTTTTGATTCAGACACGCCTACGACTTTTTTTGTAGCAGCTTTACGCAAGTGTGAAGATGGTGTCTGGTTATTTTTTTGCGTTAACGGTTTATTATCATATGTCATCCTCATCTCTGATGTTTGAGTTCCTTGGTCCACAGCGATAACTTTTACTTCTTTGCAACAATCGGTCGTAGTCAAAGTACTCAAGTCAAAATCATTTGAAGTAATTGGTCGAATTTTGTTATTATTCATTTTTTGTTGACTCGATGGTGACGGTGTAATATTTTTAGTGTCAGGCGTTAAGCAGATCATTTTGGAGGTCTCGACTGTCCTCAAAGCTTCTTGTAAGTCTGATTTTAGTCGGAAGTTTTCGCTGTTGAGGTCATTTATTTCCTGTTGTGCATTTTTTAGTTGTAACTTAAGAGCATTCAATTGTTCCTTTAAATAATTAATAGTGTCGTCATTAGAATTGTCGTTCAAACTATCCGGTATGCTCATCATTGTGGTGTCTAGTATTTTCTCCTCCTCGTCATTTGTCCAGACAGATAGGTCAGTCAAAGAACCAGTGTTATGATTACGAAATGTGATATTATCTGTATCCATATTTATGATTGTCAATGGTAGCAAGTGCGTATGTATTTGTTGTCCTTGTATTGATTTAGAAATCTTACAAAAAGAGAAACATTAGCTGGGGACCGAACCTGCGACTCCTTGCGTTGACTCATGTAGGCTCATGTAGCCATTCGGCCACGACGTATTTTACTTTATCGACGAAATTGCTGTATGCGTCGTATGAGGTTTTGTTTCAAATTTTAAAAGTCCGTTACTGTGACTCATTTCTTTGGAATTTTTTCCATGTTCGGTGCACAGTAATTGTTGAACAACAGTCACTTAAAAAAGTAAATATTCACTTTTACCGGCACAGAACGCGCACTAATGTGATTTATTTTAACACAAATTAGATTGTTTTGATGATTATTATCACATAATTAGGATTTATTATTTTGTATTGTTTTTGAGTTCATTATTGTTTATTATGCACTGTGGTGAATATTTATGTTTGTTAACACTTCCACTTGTTTACTGTTACTTTATACACAGAATAGTTTCAGATATAGAATCAATAATTGAGTTTTACTAATTTTTAACAAATAAAAATACGGAGCGTTTCAAATAAGATTGTTAGTTCTACTATGCGCGCACGGGTGAGATGGATTTTAATTAATGTGGTCTGAGTTTATAAGTATACCTGCCGTGTTTGAAATACCAACATTTTTGAAATTGTCTTTGATTAATGTGTTTCAATATATTATGTGTTTTTTTTTTATTGAACGTGCGTATCTGAAACTACTGATTCAAATTGAAAAATTCTTGTGTTGGATAATTGAGGAAGCTATAGTGGGTAATATAACATCGTTACGAACATTAGGTGCTGAGCAGCGAAGGTAAAACCGCGGGATACAACTAGTGTTTTATTAACCAGAAGTTATTATAAGTAAGTGTAGACTAATCAATAGCCTATTTATTAAATAAATTACATAAAAACAGACAAACAATCGAGTTGTCAGTTTGATCTCGTTTGCTACGCCGTAGCCGTAGAGGGTCTACGAAAACCGTAGCAAGGATGGCTACGGTATCAGTCATCAATTACTAAGAAAATGTACGCATATTTACGCGTACATTTTCATTAGTATTTAAAAACATTAAACCCTATAGCAAAAATAAATACAAAACGTACTATTTTCAGTCACGCTACTGCCATAAAAACAATCATAGCTAAGTAAGTATTTACATACAACATAATTTTTTTACACATTTTCATTTGGAGCACAATGCCGCCGGCAAAAGTGGCAGTGTTCTTCACAACAAGTAGCTTTCCTTCAGCAACACTCGTGTCCCCTCTCCCCTGCCCAGGGGAGGGAGGGTGCCCCGCTGTAAATTATACTCGTTGACGAGTCAAAATGAACTTTATGATTTAAAAGTGTGAGTTTGTTTTAAATTGTGGGTAGGAATCGTGCATACATTATTGGTTCGTTGGCTTCGTGTCGTAATGATCGTTTTTTATAATGATACAATTTTTTTCTGATGGTGATGTCCTGTAGGGTACTAGTGCTCTCATGTTCATCATCAGTGGTGATGCTTTTTATCGTAAAATCTGAGTCATAAGTCAGGGAGGGTTATCAGACTTGTACATAACTAAAATCCACTGTGATCCTTCAATAGCCCTTTAAGTTCCAGGGCCACGGTTACTGATGAGACAGTCCCGCGACCCCAGCAGGCTTTGGCCCTCTAAGGGGGACCTTTGGATGCCCATCAGTTGTGATTATGGATAGTGGTTGAGGTCAGAGGTCGGACATAGTATCGGTCTACTCTCATGCACTTGATGAATGATGCGAAATCATTTGATAATATTCCATTGGTCTATTTACTATACTTGTTGAAATTATTCATAATGGGGACAGTCCATACGAATTCTGGTTTTAAAAAAAAAATTAATATAAATTTAATATTAAATTCTGGCAATGATACTCGTACATACCTTCGTATGAACTTTTGTCTGTATTTAAGTTTATTTTGTGAAGCGAATGTGGTGCCTAAATCGGCAAGCTGTCAATCATTACTTCGTTTAACTAGCATCTCACAGATAACTACTGGTTCTAGTTGTTTCATAAAAAGTTTTTTACAAATGGTTATAAAATGTGTAAGATTTAACAAATAAAACAATTCGCCTGTTAGTCCAGTCACTAAAGCCTAAACCCGAAAATAATTAGTAACACGCTGAAATTTTTAGGGGTTCTTAAGGAAGGTAAAATAACATACCGGGTGATTTTGCAGCGTTCTGGGGTGTACGGAAAGGGTTGAAAAGGGGTGAAAAGGGGTGAAAATGGTTTTTCGTTAATAACATTGCCAAGAAAATTAGTAACACGCTGCAAATTTGGAATTAGGTTGTTCTTACCGTTTTTTAACGTGTATTAAATTTGCAGCGCTTTGCGACATACGGAACATTGTTTTTTTTTTAAAAACAGTGATTGCACTGTTTTTATTGTAAAAACAGGGGTAAGAAAATTAGTAACACGCTGCAAATTTGGAATTAGGTTGTTCTTACCGGTTTGTAACGTGTATCAAGTTTGCAGCGTTTTGCAACATACGGAACATTGTCTATTATTAAAAAAACAATGAAATTATTTAATCACACAGGTGAAAGAAATTTGTAACTCGCTGTAAATTTGTAATTAGGTTGTTTTTACCGTTTCGTAACGTATATCAAATTTGCAGCGTTTTACAACAAATTGAACATTGTTTATTATTAAAAAAACAGTGCGATTTGTTAGTAACAAGGGTAAAAAAGTAGGAACACGCTGCAATTTTAGAATTAGGTTGTTCTTACCGGTTTGTAACGTTTTGCAAAAAACTGAACTTTTTTCATTCATTACCATAAAAACAAATATTTCAGTTAGTAACAATAGTGAAAAAGTTGATGAAGAGTTGCAATCTGGAGAAAATGTTGTCAAAACCTTTTTGAAACATTTTTCAAAGGACATCATTTTTTTTGGGCCATTTCTGAAAGTGCCAACGAAAAAAATTGGTACCTTTTGTATTATTGGTTGGTATAGGTAGTACTAGTCATTTGGAGCAATAGTTACTATGGCACAAAAGTTGTAGGATTGCTCTCGGCCAAGTTATACCAGTTCGAAGATTCGTAATTTTCATACATTTTTAATTTTTGAAAGTGCCGATATTCACCAAATAATGATAAGAATTGCTAGAACTAGCGACCTCAAGTAATTTAACATAACGCCTGTAATCCCTGAGGGGTTGGGCAGAGGAGTACCGAATAAAAATGAATAATAATCTGTTTCTTTTTATGAAAAGTAACAAAAACATTTTAAAATATACAAATCTGCTGGTAGGACCAGCATCGGGAACAGTATCGGGGTTGCCTGTGGTTAGGGGTCTTGGGAGAGGAATCTCCTAACAATACGAAACGTGATCAGCACTGCTGCTTGAATCAGCCCTTTTTAGGGGGAAATAAAATCATCAAATGAGTTATCTCGCTCTGGGCTGATCTCTAGAGTCTGTCCGACTCCTAGATGCCCTTTGCGTTCCAGATACTAAGATAGTCGACGAGCTGGTACCTACATTTCATTCATACATTTGTTGTTTTCTCAAAGAGCCTCATAGCTTTGGAACACGATACTTGTATGTTAGCGGTGAGACGGGTTTGCCTCACCGCCCGCCCAATCAACGAGACTCGACTGAAACTCGTCCTTGGAATCCCGTGGAACTTTAAGGAGCATTTCCGACGTTTGGATCAAAAACAGGATCGAGCCGGGGCTGCCATCAAGCTGTTACCCAACCTTGTAAGCAAACGCCGCTTCTGAAGGCTCTACGAGGAAGTGGTACTGTTAAAGCCCCTCTACGGGAACCCTGTGTCTGTCGTTTCCATACGGAAGCAAACACACAAGCCAATCGCACCAGGGGATCATGGCTATTCGGGCGATCCACTCATACACAAAGATGCTGGAGGATCTGCTTTCAGATCACACGTTGGCAATCCGGAAAGGAGGTTGCCACTACTTCAGCAGCAGTAATGACAGCGAAGGAAGAGGCAGAACACGCGAAAGGACGCCCTCGAAATCTCAATCCAGTCGCGTACGGCAAGTAATGCGGAGCTAGGTGTCTTATCAAGGATCAGGCCCAGGATGACAGCATATCGTGTTCCACCCTCGTCTAAAGAACCCAAACGCCTACCGGCTTGCGGGACCATTTCAGCGGGAAAGGTACCGTAGCACGGTCGATGATGATGATTCCTGCGTTTGGCCCCAAGGCTGAACCGGGCATCAGCCGCCCTCAGGCGGCTCCTCAATATCGGCGGGCCAAACGCCACCTGCAGGAGGTTGCACGCGCACTGTCGTGCGCTCCATGGCCCTCTACGGGGCCCCCGTGTGTGCCTTGAGCATTCGAACGCGGCCGGCAAAGCTGGTCGCATGCCAGAGGGTCATGGATATCAGAATGATCTGAGGATACCGCACGATTGCTGCGAATCGGCCAACGTTCTTGCCGGATCGCTGCCCTGGGATCTGGGGGTGACTGCCCTCCAGCGCGTCTATGAGTGGCGCGTAGAGGCGCAGCGTCGGGGTGTATCCCCGCTGCCTCGAGAAGTCGAGGCGCAGCGAGAAGAGCTCCGGCGCGATCTCAAGGCAGTTTGGAGAGAACGACTGTCGCAACCGAGGCACTAATAATTGGGATAATTGGGATCTGACAGTTCCGCGTACTGAAGGCTATGAGACTCTTTCAGAAAACAACAAATGTATGAATGAAATGTATCGGGTCGTCGACTATCTTAGATCTGGAACGCATATTGCAACCTAATGAAGGAGGTGGACTGTTAGTCAGCAGGAGTCTAACTTGACGATTTTATTACCCAAAAAACGGGTTGATTCAAAAAGCAATATTTTTGGTCACGATTCGTACTCTTAGGAGGTCGCTCTCCCAGAACCCCTAATACAGACAACTTCGATTCTGTTCTCGATTCTGGCCCCACCAGTAGATTTATATATTTAAAAAAAAAACCACAACAATAATGTGATTAATTATTATTCATTTTTATTGGGTGCACCTCTACCCAACCCTTCTGGAATAACAGGTGTAATGATATTTTATGTTAAATTGCTTGAAGTCGCTAGTTTTTATCATTATTTGCTTTATTGGTACTTTCAGAAATTAAAAAACCGGCCAAGTGCGTGTCGGGCCACGCACAGTGTAGGGTTCCGTAGTTGCCCATCAAAATACTTATGCGAACTAACTAAACTGATTCGCTGAATTTATTTTAAAAAGAAGAATTTTCAAAATCGGTCCAGAAGTCTTTGAGAAATCGGGGAAAATACATAAGAAAAAAGATTACAACGAATTTAGAACCTCCTCCTTTTTTTGAATTTAGTTAAAAATAGTAGACGATAAAAACCTACCTATCCCCAAAAAACATACCTAAAAGCTGTAAAAATAAAGTTGACAAACTTACATTTGCAGTTGTCTCCGATACATTTTGTTTAAGAAAATATGATATCAAGTACATTTTATAAATTGGTCGACTATTACTCGTAAAGTTGTAAAGCCTACTTAGTCATGATAATTTTCTTTTAAACTTCGTTATTTATACTACTATGGTGAATTTTTTCACACCCCCAAACATAACCGTTTAGCTGGTAGAGGGGGGGGACACTCGAATCGAGCAAAATTTAGCACTTTAAAGCTTAATATTTCACAAACGATTTTTTTTATCTAAAAATTGTTAATGGAAACTGTCATTATTTTTTAAAGGCCTATTTAATGATACCCCACACTAAGGGGTACGCGAGAAAAAAAAAAATCCTCACTTTACGTGTAAGTACTGGAGGTACCCTAAAAAAAAATATTTTACGAGATTTTATTTTACCACTTTTTCGGCACAACAAATCCGTATATTTACACCAAATTACAGCTCTCTAGTACTGTGCGTCTCTGAGCTAAACTGCGGACAGACGGACGGACGGACGGACGGACATAGCGAAATTATAAGGGTTCCTTGTTGACTACGGAACCCTAAAAATGTATGTAAATTACGAATCTTCGATCTTGTATAACTTGGCCGCGAGAGCAATCCTACAACTGTTGTGCTATAGTAACTATTTCTCCCAATGACTAGTACTACCCATAGGTGACAATTTTTTTCGTTCCTTTCAGAAAAGGCCCAAAAAAAAAATATTATTCCACAACTATCACACAACGCCATCTAGTCCCAATCCCAAGCCAAGCTAAGCAGAGCTTGTGATAGGGGTACTAGACAACTGATAAGCATACTTATATATTTCTAAATACATACATCAAAATATAATAGACAAATTACACCCAGACACAGAACAAATGAACGTGCTCTTCACACAAACATTTGTCCTGGGTGGGAATCGAACCCACGACCCCCGGCATAGCAGTCAGGGTCACTAACCACTAGACCAACAGGCCAGTCAAAATGTATGGAGCGTGAATGTTCTCCTTTGAAAAATGTTTCAAAAAGGTGTTGACAACATTTTCACCAGATTGCAACTATTCACTAACTTTTCACCATTGTTACTAACTGAAATATTTGTTTATAATTATGGTAATGAATGAAAAAAGTTCAGTTTTTTGCAAAACGTTACAAACCGGTAAGAACCATCTAATTCTAAAATTGAAGCGTGTTCCTACTTTTTTTACTCTTGTTACTAACAAATCGCACTGTTTTTACCGACTTCAAAAAAAAGGAGGTTATCAATTCGACCCGTATGTATGTAATATTATCAGAACTGCCCAGTTTTCGCATATGTTAGTCTATATCAGCGTCTGAACAAATGTACCAAATTTCATAAGTGTATGTATGTATGTATGTGGGCATTTCTACGAAGAGGGCATATTTTTTGTCCTTTTAAAAAAAACATGGTTAGAAGTTACATACACATCCCAAAATTTTTAAGCGTACGTCCCAATCTATATTCTAACTGGAGAGCATACATAAATTCCGTACTACTTCTTAATTTTCCTAAAAAAAAAATCGGAAGTGAAAAAACAGGGGTAATTTCACTGATTTTGACCTGTCCCTTTTCCGAAATCGAGTGTAAAATATTTTATATTTTTTAATGGAACTGAATTTCAAGCAAACTTTTTTATTCTTGGGTATATGGATAGCTAACCACGAGACATTGACAATAAATAAACCTGTAATTGCTTATTTTGTTATATTTGTGGATGCGTTAAGATTTGTCCCAGTCTAATGAGTCATTTCCGTGTCATACAAAAAATCAAGTGTTTTTTGTATTCCGATACTAAATACCAGCGAACTGGACATCACCATCCGATTCTTGTAAACTGTCAGGTGCTCCCGAGCAGGCCATGTGAGTGCATGTGTGGTGTGCTGCTGATTTTTTAGATTTTCGAAGGTGAGAACCTGTTTCCGTGTCTTTAGTTCGGAGTCTTTTCTCAATACCGTGTCAAAGATATCTTCTGACAGTTTTATTTTTTAAAATGTTTTGTTTCCCTAGACTGAAGTTTAACTGGACACCAGCATGGTTGTTTCGTTTAATTTGTTTGAAGTCGTAACAGTAATAAGTTATTTTGATTAGTACGATATTTTTTCAATTCCGTGACCCTCAATTTTGTGTCCTGGTGTGCACGGAATTGAGAACGATGGTTTACCCATGTTATTAATCTCGGTTTATATGAGGTTTAAAGTCACTTGCTTCACAATTCGTCATGGTAAAGTAGTTAACGCCATACATTATGTGTCTAAGTAAGTTTCATAAGTTTCATCAAAATCGGTTCAGTAGTTTTAGAGATATGGACTGTTTTCGTTGTGACGGATTACAAGATTAGTGCACATCATGTAAGAAAACTTTGTATTTTACAAGAATTTGGGTTGAATATTTAATAAATAAACTAAAAAGGATAAAATAAAAACTTAAAAAAAAGTACCGACTTCAAAATAAATACAAAAAAGTTTAAAATAACCTTTCTTTCGGAAGTCGGTGGCAATAGTTAATGAAATATTAAAAATCAAAGCCACCGACTTCCGAAAGAAAGGTTATTTTAAACTTTTTTTATTTATTTTGAAGTCGGTACTTTTTTTTAAAAAGTTTTTTTTTAATAATAAACAATGTTCAATTTGTTGTAAAACGCTGCAAATTTGATATACGTTACGAAACGGTAAAACAAATTAATTACAAATTTACAGCGAGTTACAAATTTTTTTCACCCGTGTGAATAAATAATTCTAATTCTAATAATTTCATTCTTTTTTTAATAGAAGACAATGTTCCGTTTGCTCCTTGGAGTTCCACGGGATGCCAAGGACGAGTTTCAGTCGAGTCTCGTTGATTGGGCGGGCGGTGAGGCAAACCCGTCTCACCGCCCGCCGTATCGTGTTCCAAAGCTATGAGGCTCTTTGAGAAAACAACAAATGTATGAATGAAATGTAGGTACCAGCTCGTCGACTATCTTAGTATCTGGAACGCAAAGGGCGTCTAGGAGTCTGACAGACTCTAGAGATCAGCCCAGAGCGAGATAACTCATTTGATGATTTTATTTCCCCCTAAAAAGGGCTGATTCAAGCAGCAGTGCTGATCACGTTTCGTATTGTTAGGAGATTCCTCTCCCAAGACCCCTAACCACAGGCAACCCCGATACTGTTCCCGATGCTGGTCCTACCAGCAGATTTGTATATTTTAAAATGTTTTTGTTACTTTTCACAAAAAGAAACAGATTATTATTCATTTTTATTCGGTACTCCTCTGCCCAACCCCTCAGGGATTACAGGCGTTATGTTAAATTACTTGAGGTCGCTAGTTCTAGCAATTCTTATCATTATTTGGTGAATATCGGCACTTTCAAAAATTAAAAATGTATGAAAATTACGAATCTTCGAACTAGTATAACTTGGCCGAGAGCAATCCTACAACTTTTGTGCCATAGTAACTATTGCTCCAAATGACTAGTACTACCTATACCAACCAATAATACAAAAGGTACCAATTTTTTTCGTTGGCACTTTCAGAAATGGCCCAAAAACAATGATGTCCTTTGAAAAATGTTTCAAAAAGGTTTTGACAACATTTTCTCCAGATTGCAACTCTTCATCAACTTTTTCACTATTGTTACTAACTGAAATATTTGTTTTTATGGTAATGAATGAAAAAAGTTCAGTTTCTTGCAAAACGTTACAAACCGGTAAGAACAACCTAATTCTAAAATTGCAGCGTGTTCCTACTTTTTTACCCTTGTTACTAACAAATCGCACTGTTTTTTTAATAATAAACAATGTTCAATTTGTTGTAAAACGCTGCAAATTTGATATACGTTACGAAACGGTAAAAACAACTTAATTACAAATTTACAGCGAGTTACAAATTTCTTTCACCTGTGTGATGAAATAATTTCATTGTTTTTTTAATAATAGACAATGTTCCGTATGTTGCAAAACGCTGCAAACTTGATACACGTTACAAACCGGTAAGAACAACCTAATTCCAAATTTGCAGCGTGTTACTAATTTTCTTACCCCTGTTTTTACAATAAAAACAGTGCAATCACTGTTTTTTAAAAAAAAACAATGTTCCGTATGTCGCAAAGCGCTGCAAATTTAATACACGTTAAAAAACGGTAAGAACAACCTAATTCCAAATTTGCAGCGTGTTACTAATTTTCTTGGCAATGTTATTAACGAAAAACCATTTTCACCCCTTTTCACCCCTTTTCAACCCTTTCCGTACACCCCAGAACGCTGCAAAATCACCCGGTATGTTATTTTACCTTCCTTAAGAACCCCTAAAAATTTCAGCGTGTTACTAATTATTTTCGGGTTTAGGCTTTAGTGACTGGACTATGTAGTCAACTGCAAAGTTTATCTTCCAAACAATTTTCTTGTGTGACCTTACCCATAATCCATGGAGTTTCTCGGCCATTCTTCTCAAAATAAATCTACGCATTGAAATGCGCAACTACAGTACGTATATACACAAGTTATTATGTATTGTGATTGAGACTGTAGCTATGCACAATTATTTTATTTTTTGATAACTCAAAAGAAGTTAGTTTGACTTTAAAGCCACACAGTGGACAAACGACACCTTCACGGAAGGTAAGACAAGTGCAGTATCATAAAACGCACATTTAAGAGGTCCGTCCCCATCGCCTCTGCCTGCCGAAGACCCCCGAGCGCTGCCGACCTCCGCCGAGTCCTCCCGAGGGACAGCCGAGTGTATTGCGGCACAGTTTAAGTGATTACCTCCTCACGAAACAACTTCACTTACTCTGACACCACTGAGGAGCTGGTCTGTCGTTGTCACGCTTATCTTTATCTTCTTTATCTTTACATATAATAAAATCGTAGAGCTGTCATTCCTGTACATTGAATATTTTTTTCTTTTTGTATTTTTTCGAGATAAGGGATCGATTCTGATGCCAAATCAACTTTTTTTTTCTTTCGAAATTTTTTATGTTTTTTTGATTTGATCTATCTCTGAAACTACTGTAAAGTTGTCGATCAAATTTTCCTCAAATATTCCTAATAATATGCTTCTGTTGATAGGCTATGCATCATTACGCTATTTTTACTGGGAGATAAGCAATTTTAAATTTTGTTGTTTTTATCTGTTTGTTTTTAGTTGGAAGCTAAACCACTGGATATTATTTAGTCAATTTTTCCCCAAATATTCCTTCAACTGCTCTTCTATTAATAGGATATGTATAATTACGCTATTCCCTTTGGGGGATTAGCAATTTTATAATATGTTGATTTTCAGTCATTGTTGACATTTGTATAAGAACCGCTATTTGAAAACACTGTTAGCGTACTAGCCAGTCTGGTTGGTATCCTGCTTGACTTTCGTGCAAGGGGTCTCTGGATCAAATCTCGCTGTTTCTTTTTTTCACTTTTTGAGTTTTCTTATATTTGTCCTGAGAGTTTCAAATAATTAAAAAAAATATGTATACTTTTATTTCAATATTATTCGCGATTTTAAATTATTACTATTTTTTTTTCAATAGTTTTCTTGGATATAAATCTACACTGATTTAAATTGTAGGTAGTAAGTTGGATATTTTTTTTAATTGTAATTGTTTCGAGGTGTGGAATTTTAAAGATTAGAAAAAATTGTGTTTATTTATGTTTTGAATTGGTGTTCAAACCAGTGCATAGATTCTGTTTTAAACGACGACAAGTTGTACTCATCGAGTCAGATAATTAGTTATTTTTTAGGTATCACGCGGAATGCTAAAGGGAGAAGAGCAATGCTATGGTACGTTCAATTTGCAGCGATACTGTAAATCAACCCAAAAATGATAGTCTAATGTTTAAAATAAACACGGTTCTTTGAAATTAATGTCGCTCAAATAAGGACGTTTCCTATGCAAACTATGTACCTAGATATAACATTATTGATCTAAACTAATAATAAAAATGCAAGTATGTTTGTTTTTTACCTTTTCACGCATTACTACCTACTGAATCGATCGTCCCAAAATTTAGCTCATACGTTGTCAGGAGTATAGACACGGATATAAGGTATCTTACATCCCGAATAACAGAAGAGAGCTGTTGCCGAGAAAACAATTACGTTCATATTCCAGATGGCGCCACACGATCCGTATTGTTTCTCAAATTCTAAAATAACGCAAGCGAAGCCGCGGGCAAACACTAGTTTTGTATAAAAATAAACTTTATTGGTAACGTAATAAGACAAAATTTACATTTATGGATTCTACAATTTTGAAATGTTCTGAAATATGTATACTTGTCTCTGTCTTTTAACTAAGTCCGTGAACGAGCCCACGGCGACAGACGTTGCAGGACGATCTCCGGCAACCGTGGCGCGGGCATGCGTTCGGCGAGTATTGGGTGCTTGCTGTCCGACCATGGACCATGCCCGGCTCGACGGCGTGTTGTGTTCCACATGTGCTACAAAGAGTGTCAGCACAATGACGGGGCCCCTCTTTAGAGGGACAGAGCCTGCAGGGGTCGTGGGATTATCGAATATCGTGGTCCTGGAACGTAAAGGGCTTTTGAAGGACACTTAATTTTAGTCAGTATAAGTCTAACAATCCTTCCTAGGGCAGGAGGGACTGATATATATGATAGGTGTTCCCCGTGGTTTGACCCCTGCTGCTCGGCTCCTTTAGGTAGCATAGGCAGCATAGGTAGCATAGGGGTAGCATGATGTTATATACCCTTCCTCGATAAATCTATCCAACACAAAAATATTATTTCAATTCGAACCACTAGTTTCTGATATTTTCGCTTCCAACCAAACAAACTCTTTAGTTTTATAATATTAGTATAGGTTTTTGACTACGCATCTTTGGGTCAGCTGCCAGTCCTATAGAAATAACATTATTTTACATGGAGACCCTGACTATCCAACCTTGGCAAGGCAACTTGTACTAGATAATTCGACAACCCTTGGTATGACCGGTTGTCACAGTTTCAAGCTATTATGTTCCTCCCTATAAAGACTGTTAAGACTTCAAAGGACAGCTTCCATTCTGCTTTTTTATTGATTAATCATAATCAAGACAGACATAGTGGCTGAGGGATCGACTTGCTGATCGATTGCGCTGCGTTTCGACGGTTCAATCCCCGTATGGAACAAATATTTGCATGATCTGCAAGTATGTAGTTGATTCGGTTTGGGTGTTCGTATATGCGATTTTTAATATTTGTAACGGTTATAACCCTTATGACAAGGCAATAGAGCCTAAGCCAGCTTTTACTTATTTATAGTGTACTTTTCCATTACTATAGTGCTTATGTTGCATTTTTACCCACAGCAATATTATGAATAATTTACTCAGTTAGATTCTGACCGTTGCTGCATAAACTATAGTTGCCCAAATTAAAGGACCACTTAAGACTTTGCCAAAATTATACGTACTGTACCCAAGAAACTGTGTGGCCATGATTATGTAATTGTGGTTCCAGAAGAATCATTGTTTTTTTTTTAAGAAAACGGGATACGCTTAGTAACAGTAACCAGGATACAGGAAAAATGAATAGTGTGGTGCGAGGTTTAAACCAAAAAACGGTACACATTTGTTGTCAACGGTGTCTTTCTCTATAACATATAACACCTCTGCCAAACCCTTTAGAGAATACAGTCGTGATGTTTTACTTATGTTCATTGCTTGCCTTTTTGGAGCGCTAGTAGTGGCGGGTGCCGGGTGCACACTGCACAGTAGTCCGCTAGTGTGACCAATTGATTGCGCGGACACATCGGACACACCGGACACCTGACCAGGGTAATTGGACACATACTACTACTGACAGCTTTATAGACTAGTGTTTGTTAGGACTTTTATTCTGTAGGTTCACTTGTTATAGAGACTAAGGATCGTGTTTTGGTGACAACTATTTAATTAGGTAAAAAATATAATTTTTCATGTTGATGAATAAGTAGTTATAGCACAAAGCCAGAGTAGGTAGTTACCTACTTACTAGCCTGGTTAGGATATATGATGTCGTTACAGTTTTATATCGATTATCCCGCTGTCCAGCTGTAATAAAAACGATTACTTTCGAAGCATTAATAAAATGAACACATCTATTGACCTCATAATGTGTCTGACAAACTCGCACCCTTTACAAAACATACCATTCGCGATCCGTCACGCACCCGGCACCCGCGCAAACAAACAACATGTGGAGTCACCAAACTGCCCGGCACTGTACATTACCGCTCCTTCATGAAATATGCACGGAGTTGTAGCTGTGAGGCAGTAATGTACAGCGTGCAACAGGGTTGCAACGTTCAGCAGTTTCTCGGCAACTACGTGAGGGAACCGCTCTAAATTTAATAATTCATTGTCGTATTCATTGGCGCCAAATTCAATTACCCGTGGTCCCGAGGGCTCGACTCCCCTCCCCCCCCGGCCGTCAGCCCTCCCCCGCTCGCCCCTGCCCGGTGTCCCGGGGGATGCGCTCGATCTATTCTATTAACCCGCCACCGCTCGCCTGTTTACTAATTCATTTGGTAATCACATTCGGTAATTATGTGACAAATCCCCGGGCGAGTGTTGTGTCGTGTTGTCACACTACTTGTTAAGTGGATTTGGGAGCGGGCGGCGATTTGTGTCGATTACCTACCGCCTGCGCGGGTGCAATGGACTGGTTTTAACGAGAGCTTTCGTTTTCGCAGGAGTGTCGTCGTTGGAGGCGGCGAAAGATTTCACAGTCGACGGCCTCACCGGGTACAACGGCAAGAAAAAGAAGAAAAAACGTAGACATAGGTAACTAACACTTTTTCCACACAATAATATACCTACTATATATTAAAAAGGAGCCCATTTCAAAAACGAACATACAAAAGTGAAAACTTTTCTTTCGGAAGTCGGTGGCAAAATCAATAAATTAAAAACCCAAAGTCATCGACTTCCGAAAAAAAGTTATTTACAATTTTTGTGTTCGTTTTACACCTGTTTTTGATGTGAGTTCCTTTTTGTGAAAAAAGTTTATTATTTAACCTTTATTTTTAGTTGAAATATTCAACAAAAATGTTTATATTAAAATCGGCGTCTTTGAAAATCCGCCATCTAAGCAAGCAATAATGGATCCATGCAGACGTCATGGGATATCCAATAATGGTGTATAGTTAAAAACCTTCTCCAGAATATAACGTATTTTTCTGAGAACCACATAAAAATCGAACGTATTATTCTGAAAACCACATGAAAATGATACGAGATAATCTTGAAAAACAAACATACATACAAACATACGGGTCGAACTGAGAACCTCCTTTTTGAAGTCAGTTAAAAATAAACCAACCTGCACTAACGACCCGAGTTGCTGCTAATTAGTTCACACTGAAACACTAGTTTAAATTATATTAAGTATTCAGTCATATATTTTGCGCTTTTATACATATTTTTTCCAGTTTTAATTACCCTCCTCTGCGCCGCGCAATCGGGTAAAATTACTTAAAACATTAACTTTCTAAACGAAGATTTTTACGAAAGAAAAATTCAGCTCCGAGTGAGACTCGAACCCTTACCTTCCCTTGTTTTTTGAACGATCATAAATATTTATAAAACTTTCAAAATGTATTTAAAAACATTTTATTTTTGCGCCGGGTGACAGCCGCACGATCTTCACCTCGTACCAGCTGGACGAGCTGGAGAAGGCGTTCAAGGACGCGCACTACCCCGACGTGTACGCGCGCGAGATGCTCTCCCTCAAGACTGACCTGCCCGAGGACAGGATCCAGGTGAGTCACTCCAAGCCATGAATGAACTAAAAATTTCTTAAAACCAAGTACTTTGTTGCCCCACGAAACTGCTTCCGCAGTTTAACTGTGAGATCGTTGAGCCATGTCACTGCGCTTCGTTGGTGATTGTATTGTATTTTTTTTTACTCGGTGTTTATGTAACGTGTAACGTTTAATGCGCAAAACCTCTCGTGGGGTAACTCAGTCCATGTTACTGAACAATGTTTGTTCCAAGACTTTTGGAAATTCGCAAAAAAAAAAAGATTTTTCATAGTAATGGACCCGATCAATTTCTCCTTTTGTATGAAAAACCAATTTTTTTTGGGATAGTTGGGATGTCTGGAGTCCAAACTAAGCCTAGACCTGTTTAATAGAATTCCAGTCTCCCCAATTAACACATACGTAGTAAAAACCGTCATCGATGCCGATGGTAGAATTACGATTCAATGTTGAAGTGTATGTAAGTGTATAAGTGTGTGTTTGTGAGATGATTAGAAGGTGATGATAAACAAATCCAACAAGTTACATCTTTAGGACAAATTAATTAAACTACTGTAGGTATTCATTGCATTGATTAGCGTTTCATTGCCAATAGCATTCGCACAGTTTGTTCGTATTTAACAGCCAATACCGAACGAATTTATTATTACCGCTTCAATAACTCCCTTTTAACGTTTCAACAATTAAAATAGGATCAAAACAGTCGTCCCACCGCCAACAATGGTGAACCAAAATAATAATTTTACGACAAAGGCCCACGGAGGCTGGCGGACGAAAAAAAACGTGCCATTATTGAATGATCACGTCAATTGCCATCGATTGATGTCGACTAGTAACGTGACACCTCCTCAGCTAAATACCCGACGATGAAGCAACCGTGGTTAAATAATTTTTCGAATGCGGGTAATTAGTTTTTTAACGTAAGCTTATTTAACCTCCTGACAAAAACGTGAAAACTCGGGATAAGCCCTCACGAGTTTTAATGTAAAAGTAAACTGTAAGGCCTCAGTTTACAACCGGGGTCGCGGAACTGTCCAAATAGATATCTAACCGTGACTCTGGAACGTAAAGGGTTATTGAAGGACACCGTGGGTTTTAGTATGTAGGACGAGCCAGACAGTCCCTTCTTCTAGGTGTGAGGACTCGTTTAAAAAACACAGTAAATCGGTATCAGTAAGGAAGGGTAATTTTTAAGGTATAGCTAGCTATGACTAATAAAATAACCTAATAACGATTGATTGTTAAACTTAACTACACAATAAATTGGTCACGCACAACTAATTCATCGCTAAATCTCTTAATCCTACATTTGCTACGTAATTTTTTGCCTAATAGTGCAATACCCGTCAGCTCACATCAATCGCCGTTGACGTGAGTTCGACACCCGATCCTGGCAATACGATATTTTGTGCAAACAATTGCTTCAAGATTTCGCGGAAGGAAGTTTTTTTTACACAACAATTAAAGACTGCGCAAACGATTTAGTTTCACAGTTTTTGTGCACGATCAATCAAAAACGGTTTAGTAATGCGAAAGCATTAAACCATATTTATTTTTTATGTTTCATACTTTTGGATTGCAGAAAAATATTTAAAAAGGCATTATTGTAGTTATCCTAATTTGGAAAAAAGAACTAAATCTTTGGTGGCTATAGGCGTGATGTTATAAAATTATGTATTGTCTTGATAAACTTAATGAGTATAGTCAACTCAACACAACAAGGATTAATAACGGCTTTATAAAGAAGAGTCTAAAGCCAAGATTGAAAAGTATAACATAGTTAACTATTAAAATAAAATAACCACAGATTAAAATGTTGTCAGTTATCGTAGATATTTTTGTCGTTTAGGGCCCCGTAGTTTATTGTTAAATCACGGTGCAAATAACCCCATAGTACAGGCACATGATTTTCATCGACCAGTTTGTAAGATTCCTCCACGTGTCGGTGAAAATTCTAGATAAATACGTACCTAGTTTAAACATAACATACAAGGTAACGTTAGGTAGTTGTTGTCAGTAATTGCTAGTCATAATTATTAGGTATTAATAGTTTTTCCGTTCGTCGGTAACACACAACAAGGACTCAAGTGTCGCGCCTTCCCTACTCGGAAGCTGCGGGGAAAACACAAATATGGCCACCCCCTGAGCTACCCCAGGCACACCCCCCCACTCACCCGCAACATCCCCGCACGCACCCCGCGACCACCGCACATTTATGAAAATTTCATTTCCAAACTCACAGTCCTCATAGCAAACTAAAATAAACCCTAATCTGACCGCGTAGGGTTTATAGCCACTTAATTGCCTCAAGCAGGAAAATTTTACGACTTACACCAAAATGAAATCTATTTCATACGTTTCAAAGTATGTTTTCCAGTTGGAATGTAAAGTTATGAGTGATGGTAGTTGCAGGCGCGGTCGCAGCCTGAAATTTTGGGGGGGGTCACTCATTACACTAATAAAAAATGTACTGCAAAATAATATGATATTGCACAAGATGTCAGCAAACTATTTTATCGCCGTTAGGGGATAAGTAGTTAGAAATTTCCTTTTATTTTTTGGCAAATTTTTGAGAATTTTCAATGTGACCTTAGATTTTGGGGGGGGTCATGTCCCCTGTGACCCCCCCCTTCGGACCGCGCCTGGGTAGTTGAATTTTCGGTATAATAGCTTACTGGGGATTAGGTTTCCCCAATTTTGGGGCGCGTAGTTTGTGAGACGTTGCAATAAATGGATTATTATGCAATCAAACGTCTCGTAGGTACTTACGCATACTTTAATATTCTTATAATGTACATTTTGCAATTCTTTTGTGTTTCTTGTTAGATAATTACAATTTGGAATTCCACTTCGGAATCAAACTGAAAGTTCTTTTCAGTTTTAGAATCATGATATTAACACTTTTCATCTGTTTCTTCTCTGTAAAGTGTTTGCAAACAAACTCATGAATATGTACATTTCGGGTATATAAGCTAAGTATGATCAAATATTCATTGATATTACGTAAAAATACAGACCTTTTGTCTAATTAGGAACATTGTGTGCCGTACACTAATGAAGTTGAAGTGAACTCAAACTGATTACCAATTAATTTTACAAAATTCACATTGACACAGTGGAGAGGATCTCGAAACTATTTCCAACCCATTAATAGTATGGTAAGAGCGAGCAGTAGCCAGCGCCATCTACCAGCCACTCGCGACTACTACGCGTCGCTATGGCAACCGCGCGCTGATTGGCCACTTCTGTGCAAGTAAAACGAACCAGAACGTTGTAACCACCACCTAAAGCTACTCAAATCTCAATCCTAAATGTAAACCGTTAAGGTTTATTTTAATTAGTTATTTATAAGGAGTTGTTGTATTCGGGTTTCGTGCATTTGTATTATTAGCTCCGCCCTTATTAGTGGCATGGCGGACTGGGTTTTGTCTTGGCACGGTTTGTCTTTTTGCGTTCGTTTTGTTTGTGTAATGGTAGTGCTTGTATACGTATGCACAGGTAACTGAACCGAGGAAACTACAATTAATTATGTCTCTACGACAAGCGAACAATCTAATTTAGGTGGTTTCCATACAAACACCTAGAGAATAGGTTTGTGATCACCGATGTTTTTTTTTTTATTGAACTTTATCATGGAAAACTTTTTGTTGTGTGTTCTCTTAAGGTATTAGTACCGTTATCATAATATAAAAAAGTAGAATATGTACATAAATCTTTTTCATAATTAGAAAAATCTTACGAACGAATCTAAAACGTATATCGAAATCTAAAACGTATCGCCATCTTTTTTTTATAAACGTGAATAAAACAGTGAATAGGTTAGGTTGCCTTTTTACGTTATATATTGTTATGTTACATTTTTTTTTTACATATTCCTGCAATATAAAAATGCTTTCAATTTTAAATATTACAAATTGATTTGAACTCGTCAAGATAGTATAATTATTATCAGCTCATGAGTAGGATGACTATGCGTTGCGTGCTCACCGTATACCCGTGCTACTATCCTACTCGCGAGAGATCCGCAAGCCGACGGGCGACAGTTAATATTAAGTTCGTAACCATAATGCGCTAAATAGCTCAGATCAGATATTTTAGTTAACAGGTGTTAATTTCTCATAATTAAATAACTAACATAGTAGTATTTTAGAGATTTCGCTTTGGGTACGGATCCCTAAAAAATTATATTAAAGTAATCCAACGAATGCTTCGCCATTAACTTGTAAGTACGCCGACACTAAGTACTTTCTTCCTATCTGTTTCAAACTATTAACAAAAACAAAATAATTATAAAGTAGTCACACTCTCGTAAACCGGAAAAGGAAGCGACTGAAAACATGAAACTGATAGGCGGATAATATCAAAAACTGTTGAAGAATGTCTACTTTAGAACACCACAATAAAGTATTTATCCAGCAACTACAATGTCTGGTTACCGGTTTTTACAATTTCTGTTTGTCTGTTTGTAATGACTAATCTCTGAAATGGCTGGGCCCATTTTAGAAAAAAATCTTTGTTTAAAAAAATACATTGTTGAGTTCCGACATCCACGCAATCGCGGGCACAGCTAGTCTAGTATATTTATAACTTAGCAATAGGTAACAAGGTAAAAGCATTGTGCATCCAAACTTAGGTATAGTAAAAAGAAGTGTAGATAATGTATTTGACGTCGAATAGCTTTATTATAATCTTACATAGCAATAACTAGCTAGTACGTCGGTAACTCGGGAACAGCGCGGCCGGCGGCGGGCGGCGATCACATTTCTCGCCAATTACGCCCCGATAGCGGATATATCCGCATCTCCGCCGCACACTGCACCTCTCTAATTTGTGCCGTGTTCGATCCGCTGCGGATGTTACAGCAACACTACTACGTAACATGGCTTCATATCACATTACTGGGTTGTAGCTTGTTGCAGTGGTCGGTAAAGTACTAACTATGTGTTTGAAGAAGGGATTTAAATCAAATACTTGGTTTATTTTTAGAGAAAGCTTATGTCTTTAAGGTTATGTACATCATCATCTACCTAAACTTTTCCTAATGTAGGAGTGGCTCCCAGTCGATCCCGATTTAGTGTAATATCAGTATTAACATAAAGCGAAAGCTTATCTGACCTACAGAACCCAAAAACTGAGTAACACATTCCCCTTGACTGGTTGTCAGACTTTGTCGAGCTTCTAACAGTAACGAGTATCAAAGATGTACAATCGACAAAGTGGAATCATGACCCATTTTGACAATAAATCGTTTGAATCCGTCAAATTGACAAAGATCAAAGTCGTTACCATGGATATGATAAGTTTACGGGAATGTGGACCTAATTGTATTTGAAAGTCTGTAGGAAAATATGCTTATGGTGGGTCATGATTCAACTTTGTCGATTGTACATACTACCAATGACAGCCGGGATCAACGGCTTCACTTGCTTTCCGAGTCACGGAATGAACTCGCTGTGATAGATGAGCACTTGAGCACCCATCCACAGAGCAACCTCGGCAAGCGTGGTATATCCTTGAAGATCAGCCTTCTGTTATTATTTAACCACGACCTCCTCCTATTTAAAGTTCGTTAGAACAACCTAAAACGCAAAGTCATATCAATAATTATGAATTAATATTTTGTGTACTAAGTGGTTAGTTTTAGACAGATTTTTCTTTCATCAGCAAAAGAAAAATCGCAAGAAAAAATTATATTTATCACTAGATATTTATTTTCTTTTCATCACAATATGATTAGGTCCACCCGCAAGGTGGAGAGACGATTTGGATTTTGGGAAGACCACATTGCAGGATCGTGCTGGATGCAAGTCGTTTCCAACAGACTGGTCCTATTGGAAATCTACATATAGACCTCCAATTGGAAATGAACTAAATCATCATCATCATCAGCCGGAAGACGTCCACTGCTCTCCAACATAGGCCTCTCCCTTAAGTAGACCGCCACGCCGAACGACAATTCTCCACTGAACTAATATGAGCTAATTAAGTCAATTGTAATTTTACTGTCGAAATGAAAATCCGATGAAAAAATATATGACGTAACGTAAAAAACCCGTTTAATGCATGATCGTATGCCAACCTGTGATGTTTAAGGCAAATGTATTTATAATACAAAATGTTTTTCCTTGTTTTAAAATGAGCAAATATTACTATTCTTTATTTCCTTATTCAACATATTGTTTGCGAAAAATATTATACAATAATACCCAAACTGACTAACACCGATAACACCTCCCCTTGTTCCAAATATATACTTGTAATCAGAATAATTTTGTTTCAACTAAACAAACAATCAAACGAATATTTATTATATTTATGTCGTTTTCTCACAAATTCTGTCGCTTATAGTAAAGTACATAATTTGAAGCCTTAAAGAACTGTATCTGAAGTAATATCACTATATTATACATATAAACGAAAACTCAAAATGATAGAGAACTTGTAACATTTCAGAAAAGTTTCAATAACTCAAAATCCGTAACATTTTGTTGAATATATTATATTGTGTGTTGTTTTGGTACTACGTAATGAGCCAAGCTAACACCTTAATGCAGTATGACGCACTATTTACTGGACATCCTGTATGATAGATATTATTTATGGAAATAGGTATAGTTAACGTACACTTATAATATTAAGGCTCTTGAATATTATTTATTTGTTCATTTATTTGCATTCCACAGCAAAGGTTTTGAGCTAATGAACCGTTTTTAAGTGTCTGAGCACAGCTTAAGTGTTCAAATATATTTCAATCAAGTACAGTATTATTTCGAAAGATTTCAGTGTAAAGAGTTCAGTGGAAAGAGTGGAGGGAGGCCTTTACCTAGGAGTGGGACAGAGCAGGCTAGTAAAAAAAAAAAACAGTATTATTTATACATAGCTTTAAAAATGACAGTCATAGAATGTAAAAAAATAATTTTAATTACAACTCAATGACTACATTCGCATAAAAAATCAATCAGAGTAACATGAATAAAATTCTGTCCATAACCAGTCCTGGAGGAAGGCCGCCTCCTTGGCTGCCTCCCGGTCCAGGCGGGTGAGAGCCCAACGCGGGAAGGATAGGTAGCTGTTTTCTTAAATTGCTAATTATCAGTGCGTTTATAAAACGTTCAAATAGTCTTAAGAACTAAAATAACTTAGTTACATTTTACACTCATTCGAGGGCCGAACGGGAAGTAGGTACAAACATTATTGTCATCATTAACACCTGAAATGAATTGAATACAAATAAAACATGCAGAGCTGTTTCACTATTCGTAAAGTTTTGTATAGTAATAGGAACATTCGTTAGACAAACCAGCAAAAATGAAATAACATTCTTTACATTGATACGAGTATTAGTAAAATTGATACGAGATTTCTTGTACAATAGTATGATGATTCCAAAATAAAATAAAATGTTACACGTCATAGCGAAGACTAGTAATCCAACGTAAACCTTTAAATACGTACTCGCATATTCAGTTATTTCAAAGCAAAAATAGATGAAGTACAACACTGCTACAGGTGACGTAGACAACGAAATAAGAAAAAATATAACGGAGTAGTCCCACCGTCGCGACGCGCGCGTGGACAACATTTTGTCACGTAAGTTGTTCGGATACGAAAATATGAGGCCCACGAGCACTGTCACCATATACAGGTACACGCCCCCGAGAGCATCCTTCAAGTCTTTTTCATACTCCATGTAAGTTGTGCTCAATGTGCCAAATAGCTCTATAAAGGTGGTCATCAACCTCGCCACTGCCAGCTGTGTGAGGATGGTCTGGTCCACGTGTGCCAGTGTCGCCCGCTTGAATGAGAGGAGTATGCCCTGCATTATCAAGCATAGCGTGGTGGTGGTGCCCGCGATCGACACGTACTCCAATGTGTCGAAACTGCCGGCAGACATTACGCGGCTGTGTTTTAAATTGTTGTGTAGCTGAACCAAAGATCGCGGTACGACTAGCTATAGCTACATAGCAATTAGTGTAGTTAGTGTGTAAAATGGGCAATTTTCAGTATTCCTTTTTTCCTTATCCAGCACATGGTTCATGAAAAATATTATACAAAATATCCAATTTAAATGATAACAGCGATAACAACTTCCCTCGTACCTACTTGTAATTAGAATAATTTAGAGATAGTTAACGTTCACACTTCATATATTAAGGCTCTTGGATATTATTTATTTGTTCATTTATTTGCATTCCACAGCAAAGGTTTTGAGCTAATGAACCGTTTTTAAGTGTCTGAGCACAGCTTAAGTGTTCAAATATATTTCAATTAAGTACAGTATTATTTATACAAAGTTGAAAATGACAGTCATAGAATGTAAAAAAATAATTTTAATTACAACTCAATGACTACATTCGCATAAAAAATCAATCAGAGTAACATGAATAAAATACTGTCAATAATAAGTAGGTAGCTATTTTCTTAAATTGCTAATTATTAATACGTTTATAAAACGTTCAAATAGTCTTAACAACTAAAATAACTTAATTACATTTTACACTCATTCGAGGGCCCAACAGGAAGCACAAACATTATTGTCATCGTTAACACCTGAAATGAATTGAATACAAAAAAAACATGCAGAGCTGTTTCACTATTCGTAAAGTATTGAATAGTAATAGGAACATTAGTTAGACAAACCAACACAAATGAAATTACATTTATTACTTTGATATTAGTAAAATGGATACGAGATTTCTTGTACAATCGTATGATGATTCCAAAATAAAATAAAATGTTACACGTCATAACGAAGACTAATAATCCAACGTATACCTTTAAATACGTAGTCGCATATTCAGTTATGTCAAGACAAAAATAGATAAGGTACAACACTGCTACAGGTGATGTAAACAACCAAATCATAAAAAATATAACGGAGTGGTCCCACCGTCGCGACGCGCGCATGGACAACATTGAGTCACGTAAGTTGTTCGGGTACACAAACATGAGGCCCACGAGCACTGTTACCATGTACAGGTACACGCCCCCGAGAGCATCCTTCAAGTCTTTTTCATACTCCATGTAAGTTGTGTTCAATGTAACAAATAGCTCTATAAAGGTGGTCATCAACCTCGCCACTGCCAGCTGTGTGAGGATGGTCTGGTCCACGTGTGCCAGTGTCGTCCGCTTGAAGAAGGGGAGTACGCCCTGCACTATCAAGCATAGCGTGGTGGTGGTGCCCGCGATCCACACGTACTCCAATGTGTCGAAACTGCCGGCAGACATTACGCGGCTGTGTTTTAAATTGTTGTGCAGCTGAACCAAAGATCGCGGTACGACTAGCTATAGCTACATAGCAATTAGTGTAGTTAGTGTGTAAAATGGGCAATTTTCAGTATTCCTGTTTTCCTTATCCAGCACATGGTTCATGAAAAGTATTATACAAAATATCCAATTTAAATGATAACAGCGATAACAACTTCCCTCGTACCTACTTGTAATTAGAACAATTTAGTTTGAACTGTTTTCATGTGTTAGGTAATTTTGTAGGTTATCGTAGTGTAGAAAACTGGTTATTTCTTAAAACTTTGGGTCCAAAAGACGGCTGGTAGAGCTGTCTCTTTAGCTATATATGCACATAATATAATATGGGTAGTTAATCAAGACACTCACTTGATTAACTTTCAGTAACGAAAAGTTTGAATAACTCAAAAATCCTTAACATTTTTCTGAAAATAATTATAATTATAGTGTGTTGTTTTGGTACGTACTGAGTCAAACTATGCCCATGTGCAGACGTACCTGCTATTTACTGAACATCCTTTATGATAGGTGTTATTTATGGCAATAGGTAATAGTCAACGTGCAATGCAAAATAATTATTCATTTATTTGCATTCCACAAGGTAAAGAGATGTGTTACAAACGTTTTGAGCTAAGAACCGTTGTCAAGTGTCCGGCACATCAAAGGTGTTCAGATACATTTTAATTCCAGTATTATTTATAGTTGTTACCGCTAATACCCGAAGTGCGGCTACACCTAGTTTTAGCCGGCTAAAACTAGGTGTAACCGACCACATGCAGTTAAACTTAGATGTATCCTACTTATCTTCGGTTAGAACTAGGTTTAGCCGGCTAGAACTAGATGCAGCCTCGGGACTTGCTGCCATCCCGACTCGGACAATTCAGGTTAGTAGCGGGGTCGCAAAAACCCCGCTATCCTCTTCGTGGTTATATTTTTTCAAACCACCCAGAGAGTAGGAGTACCGTCAAGCGGGGCTCCGTCGATTTGCTCCTGTGAAGGTAGTATACATCTAAGTTTAACCGCGTGTGGTCGGTACTTCGGGCATTAGCTGTAACAAAGTTAAAAATATCAGAGTCATAGAATCTATTAATTCAATCTTAATTAAACATGAGAACTGAATGACTACATTCACTTAAATATAATCAATAAGAGTAACACAAATAAAAGTTAGGTGGCTATTTTCTTATATGCTTTTATTAGTTCTTTTATAAATCCTTCAAATAGTTTTAGCAACTAAAATAACTTAATTTCGTTTTACAATATTATAATTATGTAAAGCTTATGTGAGTATTCAATCAATCGAGCAGAAGACCAAATGTGTTACAGTGTGTCACACCGCATTCGAGGTCCGAACAGGAAGCACAAACATTATTGTCATCGCTAACACTTGAAATGAATTGAATACAAATAAAACATGCAGAGCGTTTTCACTATTCGTAAAGTATTTCATAATAATAGAAACATTAGTTAGACAAACCAGCACAAATGAAATTACAATTTTTACAATGATATTTCTTAAATTGATATGAGATTTATTGTACAGTCGTATGATGATTCCAAAATAAAATAAAATGTTACACGTCATAACGAGGACTAATAATCCAACGTAAACCTTTAAATACGTAGTCGCATATACAGTTATTTCAAGACAAAAATAGATAAAGTACAAAATTGCCACAGGTGCCGTTGACAACCAACTCAATAGAAACATAGTGGAGTATTTCCACCGTCGCGACGCAGGCGTCGACAGCACTTGGTCACGTAAGTTGTTCGCGTACAAAAACATGAGGCACACAAGTACTGTCACCATATACAGGTACACGCCCCCGAGAGCATCCTTCATATACTTTTCATTCTCCATGTAAGTTGTGCTCAATGTGACAAATAGCTCTATAAAGGTAGCCACCAACCTCGCCACTGCCAGCTGTGTGAGGATGGTCTGGTCCACGTGTGCCAGTGTCGTCAGTGTCGCCCGCTTGAAGAAAGGGAGTGCGCCCTGCACTATCAAACATAGCGTGGAGATGACGGTGCCCACGATCCACACGTACCCCAGTACGACGAAACTGTTGGCAGGCATGACGTCTCTTTATCTAGATGTGCTGCTGTGTCAACACTCGTGATACGACTAGCTATACCTACATTGCAGTTAGTGTAGTTACTACAGTTCATTTTTCCTCAACACATTCTAAGCGGAAAAAGTTCTGATAAATTGTTACATGCAAATTATAACATAATCCATATTTAAATAAATTTTTATTCAGGACCATCACGATGAATGTTTTCCGAAATACACAATAATAGGGTATACTTACTTCGACATTAATTATCGATTACATCGCGCTTTCATTCGAGGTTTACTGGTCCCTGCAGGGATCACAAACATAACAGTTATCGGTAACACTTGAAATAAATTGAACACAAAGAAAACAAACACTACCATTTTACTGACTGTGAAATATGATGTCATTATAACACTTATAGCCGTTACATAATTTAATAAGAATGATATGATGAATTTGATTATGACATTGGTGAAATTAAATTGTATACTTACCATTTGGTAAATAATTTCACAGTTAAACAAAACGTTGAAAGTCAGAAGGGCGACTTTTAAGCTCAAGAATACTTTCCAATATACTTTTAAATAATGATTATAATTATATATCTCCTCAGCTAATCTTAACACAATGGCCGCTCCTACTAGTATCATGGATGACCAGATCAGTAGAGACACCACAGTTACATTCCACTGCTGCGACACAGATTTGAACAGCACTTGGTCGCGTAAATTCTTCGAGTACACAATCGTCCAGCATGTGATCACGAGGTCCATGTGCTCAAACAGAGCCTTTAGCACTATCCACGTGATTGAATCAGAAGATAAGTCTACGAAGTATTTTTGGGCGATTTGAATGCAGGTGGCCACCAACCTCGCCACTGATAGATGTGTGAGGATGGTCTGGTCGTCGTGCCTCAGCGACGGCTTGATCGCGGAGAACACGCCTTGCACTATCAAACACACTGAGGATACCAGAATGGCAATGATTAAAGTGTAATCTTGTGCAGCCTTCAGGCTCTCGTCGTCGTCGATATACATGGTTTCCAAGTTCTTATTTAACTGTGGTCAGATAAACTATGTGTTATTGTACCGGCGTTCAATTTGAAACTAATAATTATAATGTTTTTCCTTAACTGCAACCGACACATCAAAGTAACATGTTAGTAATAACAATGTAATTAATTTAATTCGTTAGTACAACGTTTTACTACTTACATACAGTAGGTTACGGAAAAATGACGAAATGTCCATAAAACTGTCGGCTTTAAGTTTGACATACAAAACACAAAAAAATAACTCTTTATCGTTTGTTATAGATTGGAGGACTACAATAGGATCAAATTCGGTTCAAGTAGCATGCATCTTGGTGGTGCACGACATAAATGACATATTTTAGGTTCACACACATTGACTATTTTCACTTCTAAAGAAGTAAAATAATTGCTTCCAATTGGACAAAATTATAGCTCAAAAATTTAGATCAGGAGAGCTCGAGCCTACATTTGAGAGCCATAGAATAAGTATCAATACTCCGTGAAGACATGCCTGCGGAGTCCCGGACTACCGGTTACGGCGCGTCTCCATACCGGATCGGTCTCGAGCCGGCGCCAGATCGCGTTTCGCGCCAATTACGCCCCTTCAACCGGTAACGAAAAGCCGATACGACGGTATTACGTACCTCGTGAGTACCCTTCTAATAATATCGTAGTGGTTCAGTATTTATATTGAATTGATGATGCAGTTAGATAGCTGTGTAAAAGAGTAGGCAAGACAAAATGGTAGATAGGTAAAAACAGAACTTAACATGACCACACGCCTTTAATCACTTAGGATTAGGATTCAACATTTTTCAAAGTTTTTAGATCAAGAATGAAGTTTCATCAAGAATAAAATAGACATGCAGGCGGCTCTCCAAGTTTTCGTTACCAAAACCTGCGGCACAAAATGATTTCAAAGGTCGAATTTGTCCCACGATCTTATCTATATCTATTTCAAGAAAATTACAGCTGGAATTTTCTGTTATTACATTGATTTGTCAATAAAAAAAATTACTGTTATAAATATTCTTCAAAAATCACCACACGTTGCTAGCCTACTCAAAACATAAAACACCTCATTACGAAAATCCCGTAACTTTAATAACCGAAACAGTCAAGTATTCCGGGAACTGAATAACCGATAAACACGTCTTTAAGCAGGAGGGCAGCTCGCAATAAGCCAGGGCCAGTGGGGGGAGCTGGGGGGAGGGGGCCGGGGTGGCCCCCACCTCCTTCCGGGGCAAATTTAGCAATTAGCGTGCCGGACACAGGGGCCGGCCCGCGTCCGGTAATAGCCACCTAGCCGGCCGGCCGCGTTCCGTCGACTGATCACTCGCAGTATCAGCCACATGCAGAAGGTACACATCCTCACAGCATCGTGCAGCTTAAGCTAAACTGTAAAAAAATATACATATATACTTTTCTTCCAACAAACAATCAACTTCCAAATTGTTTGTCGTGGAATAATTAAATTCTTTGAAAAAATATTAATCTTAAACTTGAGTTCCTATTATACAACGTGTAACGCCAAAAGCGCAAAACCTCTCGTGGGGTAACTCAGCCCATGTAACTGAACAATGTTTGTTCTGAGACTTGGAATTCGCAAAAAAAATGTTTTTTCATACAGATGTGCCCGACCAATTTCTCATTTTGTATGAAAAACCATTTTGTTTGTGTATTTCCAGAGTAACATGGGCATTTAACGTAACACGTTATATATATTACAGCTAATGTGCCTTATTATAATTAATGCGGACGTATATATACACTATGTGTAAAAACCACTTCGTCTTTATTTCGTTACTCGACTAATTAACAAACTTTGATAATAATCTGTATTTTTCCCGTTATTGTGGTGTATTGTTAACTTGTTATCCTTCTGACTTTCCTGGTCAGTGTGAGCCCGTATTTGTACGTTTATTTGCGTGCGGCGTGTTGTGTGCGGTTATTACACCCAGATGTAATTGATTGGAACGTCTCGTTTGTGACTGTGCCTGAAACCCTCCATGTTCCTGTATTTGTGCTGAATGTATCCGTTTCAGGCTTAGTTATCTATTATATAACATTATCTTTGAAATTAAACGTAATGGGTTCCCAGCTGTTAAAAACATGTCAATAACAATTAATACTTTTACTAAAATTAAATTCGCTCTGTTTGACCATCGGGTATTTACATTAATCTATTGGCCTACAGTTAAACCTGTCCAAATGAGAAATTCATTCCTATACTTCTGGCGCAGTAGCAAAGCGATTAGACTGCTACGCTGCGAGCCGCGGGTTTGATTCCTGCAAGTAGTAAATAATTATTGTGTAGTCTTTATGAAGTTGTTTCGGGTTCACTTGTATGTGAGTTTATAAGTTTGTAAACGCACCCACGGCACTGTCCTATATAGTGTGGTAGAAAGTTATCGACAGTATTTGGTGTGCGTTGCAATTTTGTATCATGAGTGTATTATAATCGGGTGTAATGTCCCCTCCGGTCCTTCACTAAATCGAGTGGCTACTGATTGAAACGCCTTATGTTACAATTTCATACAACTAGCCCAGAGTTTTACTATACCATAACTTTTGGGGAATCATAGGTATCCAGTGGATTAATTAATTTTTAAATAGTAATTTTTACTAACTGTGATAAGCATTAAATATCTGAACTTCGTTCAAAATTCACATAAAATCGGGGTAAAAACTATCCTATGTTAATCTATCTATAACTTTTCATCCCAATCCGTTCAGTTGTCTAGGTGTGAAAGAGCCACAAACATACAAACATTTATCCACACAAACTTTCTCATGTATAATGTTAGTAAGATTACTTCCAAGTCATAGCAGCTATTAATATCAATTACACAAAACTAACAAACAAAATGTTAAACGATAATTTGGTTACGTGAAATAAATGGCGTCTCTCGGCCCGACGAGCGCCGCCATGTGATCCTATAGAAACAATTGAATAACCGCAAAACATCACAAACAACGACTCGATACAATCGCATTACAGCTGATTTATATCACCACTTGTACTATAATAATCTATTTATAAGATAAACTATAAATTATCTTACTACAAAAATAACCATACACTTGTACACACCCTTCTCACTTGCTAATAGAGCTCAAAATGGAATATCCCAGCTTCTGGTTTAACGTGGTACAAGCACGCCCCTAAGCATTTTGGCTAGGGCTCGGCGCCCGGCGCTGCCTGCTCCCTCATCCCTAATAATGAACTGGTCCAACTTAAACGCTGTAATGTGTATTAATGGATGTTGTCAATGACTGCACGAGTTACTTTTTATAATTCATATTTATTGGCAAGTTAGTAGTGGAATTATTCTGTTAAATTAACATTATTTAAAATGTAAAGGATGGGAAAAAGTGAAGCTTTTCAGAAACAGTTACGGTATGTGCATCTAATACCCCAATAATGTTAAAACTTGAAAGAGTTGGTGATTATTTTTGCTAGATATCGTTCGTGGTCGCGGGACTTATGTCATTACCTGTTACCGTGACCCCGGAACATAAAGGACTATTGAAGGAAATCGTGGATTTCAGTCAGTACGAGTCTGACAGTTGGGGAATTACGGAACCTACTTTATGGAATGCAAAATAAAACGAGCTGTTCTTTCAGCGTAAAAGCTTTAAATATAGGTACGTCTATCCTGATGATTAGAAAAATACCTGATAGTAGGTATACCATTAAGATCTTTATTTTTCGTTATAATTATGATACTACTCGTGAAATCGAAAAACGTTAATAATTGGTATACCAAAAGTAATGTGTTTGAAATTTTGAATTTGGCAGTGTTTCTATTTATTTTATTGATCGTAACTGTCTTTCTTAAAATATTTGCTTACAAAATAGTAAATAAGATAGAAGTAAAAAAAAAGAAAACTTAATAATGTTAAAGAATAAAAAGTCACAAATGGTTTTCACTTTTAAAAATCACTACGAACACTTAACTTTGACTACAAACCATTAAACTTTAAAGCTACAAATAACCTAATAGTATTAAACCAAAAAGCACTTTATTAAAAATTAAACGAAGTTAATATGACAAGACAAATGACCTTGCTCCCGCGCATGGTGCTCAAACAGCCCATGAATATGACGACCCTCTTTCACCCCTTACGACAGACTAGCGAAACTAGAGATGTCCGTTATAACCGTTTTATTTAATAAAAAATAAGCGAGCTTGGTCATGATAAGCCGGAGGAGCTCGTGGCTAAATAATCACAGCCGCACAGGTCGATCTTCCGGGTTAAGCCGCGCTTGCCGAGGTTGGTCTGTGGATGGGTGATCGTCTATCATAGCGAGTTTCCTCCGTGCCTCGGAAAGCCCTTAAAGCCGTTGGTCTCTGCTGTCATTTGTAGATCTTTGACAGTCGTTACTGTTAGTCAGAAGCTCTAAAGCCTGACAACCAGTCTTACCATGGGGCACCGTATTACCCAGTTACTGGATTATGGAGGTCCGACAGGCAGTCGCTCCATGTAAAATACTGATATTCAGCTGCATCTGATTCGACTGGAAGCCGATTCCAGTATATGTAATTGGGAAAAGGCTAGGCAGATTATGATGGTCATGACAAAAGTTCGGAGCAAGTAGATTGATTTGGAGTCATAAACCTGAAACGTTTATAATATGAACTGGTACCGAGTGAAGGATACAGCCCACTCTCTTTCATAGAGAGAAAGCATGTGTCCCAGCTGTGGGAACCTTATAGGCCGATTTTGGTAAATAATTTTGGTTAGTAAAATGCTTAGCTATCGAATTCAAAATGACTAATGATTCATCATCATCATATCAGCCGTAAGACGTCCTCTGCTGAACATAGGCCTGCCCTTTAGACTTCCAGTAGGACCGGTTGTAAGCGGCCAACATCCAGCGTGATCCTGAAGCCTTCATAAGATCGTCTGCCCACATAGTGGGTGGACGTAATACGCTGCGCTTACCGGTGCGTGGTGTCCATTCAAGAACCTTACGGCCCCTTCGGCCATCAGTTCTGCGTGCTATATGGCCTGCCCACTGTCATTTCAACTTGCTGATTCGTTGGGCTATGTCGGTTACTATGGTTCGTCTACGAATCTCCTCATTTCTGAGTCGATCGTGCAGAGAGACTCCGAGCAGCAACTAATGATTAGTTAAGCGAAAAACTGTAGTGACTTGAAAACACTATAACATAATTCATAAACATCCCCATTCTATTAATTGATAAAAAACCACGAACTTAACCACATATAGAACAATTACCACAAGTATGGGCACAGCCCCTAATCCACCATTAATACAAAAACACGACAATAACGTGCCCACGCGCATGTCTCTTGGATCGGGGAGCTTCGGTTCTCGTCGGGGTGCTTCGGACAATAGCCACGTGCTCATAGCAGATAATGATGATTTAATACAATGGCCTGAGGGAGCTTTGTGGACTATTTTATTGTAATTATAGTGTATTTAGATAATGTTGTGTTTTATTTATAACACGTTAAAAATAAGAGGGCTTTTAATATTGATAGGAGATTCTGAAAGGCCTAGCTAATTAATTATTACAATATTTTATTTAGTTTCACTTGTCCCGTTGTTTGCCTGTAAGAAACTTAGACACACTTCCCGGTTTCCGGTTGAGTTGTAGTTTTGCACGCATACAACTGCGTGCAAAATTTCAAATGTAGAAAGAAAGGTTTAGGTACATTGGTTAAGTACGACTAGTTAAAAATATACTATCTGAAGACAAAATCCACTCAAAATTATAGGTATGTAAACAAGTAAACCAATAAGGAAGTTTTTACCCACCCTTCAATAAGTTTTCTTTTCGCTACATTTGTCACATAAAAATCTCATAACTAACACTGAGTAGGTACCAATCGGTGCAGGCCTCAGGCGCTAACACGATTACAACAGACACTATCATTAAAAAGTGCTCATTTGTAGTAATTGCCGCGGCACGTGCCGGCCGGGTGCCGCCCGGTCGCCGGGTGCCGTGTGCGGGTCGGACGCGGCCGGACTAACGACGGAGATTCCCGGACACCCGCTGCGCTCTTGTTGAATGTTTTGTTGCTTGTCTACATGTTATTGTAGCGGATTTGTTTTTGTAACTGATCACTTGGATTATTGTATTTTTTACTGTCGAACCTATGAGAAAGACTTTGGAAGAGATGCCAAAAGGACACAGATAACTTAAATGTCATAAATCGGAATACTAATCAATGCTAGAAAGTCGTTCAGAACTAAACACTGGGAATAGTCGTTAAGTTGATTATGAAAGTTTTTCAAAATTTCTAAACTTTAGACCACTTGAAAGAACCAATTTAGGAACTAGAGAATTTTTCCTGTGAATTGCTTAACAAACTTTTAGAACTCACTTATACAAACAGCCAAGAATAACTACATGAAGATCATACAAATATATTTTGTTCCTACAGAATCGAACTGGTGACACGCATTACTCAATCACTCAGCCAATCCGCCAACAATGAAAAAATATTTATCATTTCAACATCTCTGTGCAGAGGATTTCGTTAAAATGTTACAAAGCCATCACTTACAATTTACTTATGTGATAAAGTTGATCAATCTGTCCATATTACTGGTCCACCGATATAGAGTAGTGCCCCATATTAGTTGACCCCCGTATAACTTGACCCCCGACCACATCAGCCCTCACTCTCATTGAATCACGTAATGGAGACGACTCACATTGTCAGCGCCACCGTTCATAAGCACGTTACGTAAGTACGTTACTTATGTACAATCGACAACGTGGAATCATGACCCATTTTGACAATAAATCGTTTGAATCTGTTAACTTGACAAATATCAAAGTCGTTACCATGGATATGTATGTTTACGCGAATGTGGACCTAATCGTCTTTGAATGTTTCTAGGAAAATAAGCTTATGGTGGGTCATAATTCCACTTGGTCGATTGTACATAAACTAGTACGTTAACATGCAGTGCTTTAACTGGAAACAGCAGTAATAAATTAGCGGTTTAAATTCAAGACAAGTAAAACCAAGGATTTTAGTATGAACCAATTACTGGTTGTGGAAGTTTTAACTAAATAAGATGATATTCAAGCGAATTTGATAAGATCGGAAACCTTAACACCATTGATTATTAATATTAGGGTTTAAAACGGGATATTTACCATGTTTATTATTTGTTTTGAGTTTCATCCGTGATCATGGTGCTTGCAACAGTGCCGAAATATCGGAAACCCAAAACAAATAATAAACATGGTAAATATCCCGTTTTAAACCCTAATATTTATAATAGTGACCATGTCAGTTTAAAAATTTATATTGATATTTGATAATTTTCTACCGGAGCTTTGAATGTCTCATCAACCATGATTAAAGAAACATTCGTAAACTACTCCTGCTTCCTGTCTCTCACTTCAGGACAAGAGAAACTGACCAATCAAACAGCCGCGTGTCTACCACACCACACTAACTTCAGGTGTCCCCCACAGCACACGCCGGGTGTCATCAACCGCTCTCCTTGATTGCTGACCACACTGCCCACTGCCCCTCAGCTCACTTAGTTATTTAACCGATGAGTCGCCAAAACGCAATGTATTGTGTGCGCTCAATTGTCGTCGCTCCATTTGATTGCGTCCGATATCTTAAGTGGAATTTCTGATTTAATGATATTAGACGGCAGTGGTTTATTTTCGATTGAATCAGGGATATGTCTGCGAAGGATTGGAAATGATTACGACTTGTATCAATAGTTTCTTTCAACTGAAATGTATTACATTATTACTTTGTAGAGTAGGTCAATACTTTCTTATTGATTATTTTCTGGCATCGTTACAACTATGAGCTGAAATCATAAAAGTGCGTCTTTTAAATAGTAAAATATTCGATCATAGTTTCGAGAATAATAGCTCAGTAAAATGATTATTTTTTTATTTTGAGCTTCGCAAAGCTTAAAATATTCTTAGCATTGATATTTTTAGCCAGTTTACTATTTAATGTAGCGACTACATACTCACCTGATCTCTAGAGTTACAGGTCACACGATCATTCTTAACTACAAGCATTCTAACACGAAATCAAAGATATTAAACTGCTATGCAACGCTAGATAGTGCTACTGTCGCACGGCATCAACAATTTTGTATGACCATTTTCCCAATAGGTTCTTTTAAATCTCTTTGCATGAAATGAACATTCTTCTACTTTTTTGACGCCCCTTCCCGTCACTCGGGATCAACTACCTTAATCCTTTCGCGCCATTCACTTCGTTGGTAAACATGGACATCTACAAGCTAGGCCAAGTCCATATAATGGAACGGGAGTATTCTATTCAAATCTTAATGTTAAGTAAACTTGTCATCTCAGTTTCACCTCAAACTAAATAAATCGTAATCGATCAATAAATAGGTCAAGCTCGACCAGGTGCCTCCACCTCGCTGATAGCTGGCAGTAAATACTCCACTCACAAAGGTTGAGTTGAGCTCAGCTCGCTCCGCTCAATTATAAAGTTGAGCGTAGACGTACAGCGGGGTAGTCGTGTAGCTGTCTAGGATTCACTGATACTTGGGGTATATTGGGGAGCTTCCTTATTTAGAAAATACGTTATAAATGAACGGATCCAAAAGTTTGTCAGGTATGTGTGTGTGTTTATTACTCCTTCATGCTAAAACTACTAAACAGATTTGGATGAAATTTTGTACACAGATTGTTTATAACATGGATTGACACATTGATAGTTTTTTTACTCCATATTTTTTTTGAACCTGGGATAATTATCGAGTTGTACTATTGTAGCGGTAAGTAAGCCGCTAGCTGACATAGTAGGTTGATTTGATTAGCATTTCTCGCAATCGTATTTGTTGCACTGTTTTAACATACCTACTTCAGATGACTTGTTAGAGTTTATGGCAAAGCCTAAATACGAGTAATACTAAGTGTTGCAAACAACGCAGTTTAACTTGCGGTTATGTTACGTAGGTTACGTTCCTACTTTTATAATATGAACTTTGAACGCTTGAATGATGATAGTGGTTACATAAACAAGCACTACAAGTAACAGAAGTTCGTCGAACTCTCAAAAGTAACATAGAATTAGAAAACTTTATAGTTGAGACGTAAATTGACTTGTGCCTAATGCGATTTTAATGTTACAAGATTTGATTTAAAATCAAACATAGACTGAACTTTTAACTTGAAAATTCAATAAAAATCCTATTACCTTAGCTACGTAGTATATAGTTGTTTGAGTTTAGAGCGCGCCTCGTCTCAGGACAAGTTTTAACAGGCGCGCTAAGTTCGCAGACTGTTTACTGCCTTCTTATTCAGAGCTGTTCAAACCCGTTCAGAGTCGTTCAGAGTCGTTCAGAGCCGTTCAGTCGTTCACTGGCTCCTGCAGCTCCACTACACGAACACTACCTACTTACAAAGAGTGCGGTCTATTAGCGGATTTGTAAGATTGGATGTTACGAGTAGGGAATTTAGATGCAAGTTCATTTTGTTGCAGATTGTCATCTTTATTTTCTTTCTATTAGTTTATACAGGGTTACTGGTAACTCGACGTATTCCTTGCAGGACGTCATAGTACGGCTAAAATGCAACAAATTAAGCCACCAAATGTTCTACCGAAGTTCAGTAGTTTTTGAGTTACTTCGATTTTTAGTTTTTTGTGAAAAATCCCAGATTAAATCGTTTGGAGCCAATTTAAAAATGATATACGGCGCGACTGTACTGTAATTTAAGTTAATATCATAGCTGATGCCGTAGCTAATCTTTTATAATAATTAAAAGTTCAAAAATGCCTAAAACCTTCGCAAATATCATTAAACAAACATTCCATTTTTAGTAATTTTTGCTATTACTCCATAAAAAATGTTGTCTAGTGAAACAAAAAAATACTACGCCTGATGTACAAATTACTAGGAAAATATCCTTGTCTTATCAGCTATTCAGAAAGGTATGATTGTCAATACTTTGGCATGTGTGACAGAAAAGGGAAGAGTTTTATGAGGAGCAGGTAAAATTGCAAATCATTTTTAAATTGACTCCAAACGATTTAATCTGGGATTTTTCATAAAAAAACTAAAAATCGAAGTAACTCAAAAACTACTGAACTTCGGTAGAACATTTGGTGGCTTAATTTGTTGCATTTTAGCCGTACTATGACGTCCTGCAAGGAATACGTCGAGTTACCAGTAACCCTGTATATAATTTAGCCGGGAAACTTGGAGAGTTAGCAAACTGAAGTAATAGTGGGCTAGCCATGTTTCTAGAAGGACCGACCGAGAGAAGAGAGAGAAGGTAGAGACTGAGTTCGGGAGTAGAAACTGAACCCGGCAACGTGCAAGTGTAGTGAGGGATGCCTCCACCTAAATCGACCGACGACCATCCCGGTAGCTAGGACAGACTGGATGTAATGGACTGGGTGATGTAGTGCAGCCTAGGAGAGGCCTATGTCCAGCAGTGGACTGCGATAGTCTGTACCTATTGTTATTAGACCCGTAGAAGTACGAATCTGCGCTTCAATCCCATTGCTTACGCAAACATTGTAAGCTAAGCACATGTGGTGGTCGTAAAACGCCTGTCATGTGCATTTACGCACAGATACAGTGATACAAACGCGCTGTAATCGCTTATAACTAGCTGTCAACATTATTAAAAAACCAACCTAAACGCATTTCAAACGAGTTTCGAAAGCGCTTCATACGCGCGTTTGAGTCTTTAAAAATATTTTGCATCCGTACCCGCAGTAAATGCCAATTCCTATAACGCGCGTCATCGGGCGCTGTTAAGATACGCCATGTGCTACGGTAAAGCTTTGGGCCTTAGTTTACTAAGCTGTCTACAAGAAAGTAGACTACAATGTTCCCAAACTAAGGACGCTTATGGCGCGATATAACAAACATTGTGCCAATAACAAAACCATAAACATCCGACGTATTCCCCAACAACAAGTCACATTATCATCCAGCTTAAACAGACAAACACAAGTGAACATCGAGTGTATCTCTTTATTGAATCATTTATGTAAAGCAGCCGGTAAATGATGCGACACTAACCTGATAATAACCCCCCGGCCCCCGCCGCCACCCCAGGGGGTTGGGGGGTGAGGGGGTATAGACAAATGATGGGGCTAAGCAGAGCTGATGGCGCGGCCAAGATGTAGCGGACGAGCCATTGTGATGTGGTACGGAAATGTTATGGGGTTACTGCTGGCACTTTGTTGTGAGGAAAACTTGGGAACTATGAATAATATGGAAGATAGACATGGATATTGGAAGCAAACATGATAACATAATTTGATTGCTGTGTATCACATTCGACCATTGTAAAGTATTTTTAAAAAAATCTTTACCCCATTCTAGAAAATTATTCATCTGCATCTAAGTGCGTAAAATTAAAAAAGTAAGTGATAAGTGCAAAATAACTTATCTTTCGGAAGTCGGTGGCAAAAATTAATTAAAAAATTAAGTTACTTCTAGGCAAGCGTGCCTCACCGTCGCGGCGTCGACCACATCTTCGCTTACATCTTGCTTAAAAAAATAAAAAGCCACCGACTTCTTAAAGATAAGTTATTGCACACTTTTTGTGGTGGTTTGTATAGGTATAGGCGGTTAGTTTTTATTTGAAAAAGTTTTCATACAGTTTCTCGTAAAAATGTAGAACCGTGAACAAAATCTATGACTCATGACTAAGAAAATCTAATCGCCTTTAGCAGCTAAGTCTGTGCACAAGGGTGCTTGTGGCCATAAATTAGAAAACTCCACCCTCCGCCATTTAAATCACCAAATGAAATCAAACCTCTAACAAATGGATCACATTTAATTAAGTTACGACTCGTAAAACTGCTTTCCTAACTCGATTAACAAAGTGAACAATAACACGATTGCCGCATCGATTATAATCGATTAGCGGGACCGCGGGACAATGGCGGGACAGCGGCGGGACAATGGCGGGGACTGTCACGTCTGGCACGCTGTCACGCAGGTTCATTACGTAATGTATGATGATGAATAATGGCACCGTGACGGGAGCGGGTTTGATTTGCTTCATTTAGCATGTGTATCTATTAATGTTTTAGTAATTTCCTTGTCTATTTAAGATCACAGCGCATAGCAATTGGTGAGGTTCGTAAGTTCGAACTGAGGCTGGTATCACTGCACATTCAGTATAGTAGTAGCGTCAGGGGACAACTCGTCGCAGTTGCAACTGGGACGAGTTGCCCCAGGCACCAGTTCTACTTGTCTTTTTTTTAACGTTACAAAATCATCAAATGAGTCCTCCCACCCCGGGCAGGGCGGGAAGGATTGTCAGACTCGTACTGACTAAAATCCACGGTTTCCTTCAATAGCCCTTTATGTTCCGGGGTCACGGTCATGGAGTAAGTACCGCGACCTCGGTAGGCTTCGGCCCTCTGAGAGGGGGCCTCGTCATTATGCTGACGCTCATTGAGGCGAGGGTGGAACAAAACGCGCCGTCGTCGACGTCCGGGAGTTCTACTTGTCTTAGTATGAGTAAGAGTAAAGTAGCTGGCCATAAGAACTATGGTCCTCGTCTGATGAATAAAAAAAAGATATCGATCAGAATCAATGTATTTTGGTTGGTATCACTCCACTATTTTTTCTTTCATTGCGACATCTGTGGTGAAGCTAACCGTATGGTAGACCCATTCAGACAAATTCATTCTCATAGATCGAGCTTCATTGTCAATGCTTTTCTGGTTGTCGTCTTTGTTACCGGTGTTAAGATTTTGTAAGTCGTATGCGAACATGTCCCAAAACAGAAAAAAATACCATTTAATTCGACTAGACGGGCTTCCTGGTACAAACGGACACCATCACAAACATTTAATCGATTAATTAATCAAAACCAAATATATCCCATGCCATTGTTGGTTACAAATTACGAACAACAACAAAAGCAACGACACTCGTGATGAATGCTACTAATTACATCTGTGTAAATAAAATGGTGATATCTTTACGTACCCATGCTGTTTCATGAACATAAAAATGTTTTTTTTTTTTGCACAGATTGATACTGTGTGGGGTCAGGATTCTTGGATCAAAGCCTTCTGGATAGGTATCCAGAAGACGCAGAATCGAACCCTGCTCGCAACTGAATTTTTCGTTTCTTTAAAAATATCTTTTCATAAAAATTGTATGTTTATTTGCACAAATTTGATACTGAGGTCAGGATTCTTAAATCAAGGCCTGAAGAATAAAACTTCATTGATCAATATTAAACTGCTCTACCTACACACAGATTTACAATTAATTTCAATTTAACTGTGCTCCTTTATTTAGTTAATCATCTACTTCTACTTACAAATAATTTCCACTTTCAAGTTGGTGTTTTTATTGAATGTGGAACGAATAATCTTGGCCGTACACGACCCAAACCCCCTTACCTAACCTAATACCTTAACTCTTTTTTTCAAAAGTAACTCTTTGGCGCCTGTAACTTTCAAACTATCATACATTTTTAAAAAATGAAACAATATGAACCTATTTTTTTACTGTGTAGTAAATCATTGATATAGGATAACATTTAGGGGTAGGAAAACGTTTTCTCTTTTAGTATGGACGAGCGCTCGGTAGACTATCTTAACCACAAATATATGAAAACAATCGAATAAATAATAAACAAGGATCAGTCGCAATCCAATAACGAACCAACTGTCCGTGAGGAGCAGTAAATAACCGTTTAATATAACCGGATATCCTCGTGTACTCGTATCTCATAAACTCATGAGAGCAAGATCTCGCAGCCTCACTGCAGTCCGGTAATTAGATTATGGTAGAGAAGCCCCCGCCGCGAGATTTGTGACCACGCTGACATTGTTTATTTCTACACCATCTAATGTTCCTTACTATACTATGTCGTGTTGTGAATTTTATTATGTAATAATAGTCTGAAGATGCTCGCAGCAAGACATTGTATATGAGCGGGTTTTTATGGTGAAAAAAGGACCTATTCGTAGATATCAATATTGCTTACTGACCGTTTGATATTGTGAATTAATAAGGAAAACTAAAGCTTCTTCATATTTTCATTGTGATGCCGGAACTATAGGATTTTTATGACAAAAAACAACTGATTGTTTAACTTGAGTGACAATGGTCTATTTAGGGACATTGAAACTTAAAGTGTATAGCCTACGACGCGGAAGCAAATATGATGTTTTACAATTTTTTGTTATTTCTTACTGAATCAATTTTCTAAAACAATTTAGAAATGTAAGAAGTCATGGGGACAGGCCTTTGCCCAGCAGTGGGATGGTGTAGGCTAGCAGTATCAGTATCAGTATTACTTAGAAAGGTTTATTCCGCGTTCAACCCCTAAGATTTTCTACCCTCTTCCGCGTTCGATATAGATGTTTTCTTTTTCCTGATATAATCTTCCTGTCATCGAGCATTTGTGGCCCAGTAGTATCGGTACCAACCTACGAGTTGTAGGCCGTGGGTTCGAAGCCCGCCAACCAACACATTACTTTGGGTAATTAATTTCATCACTAGTGCTCTCAAAACGGTGAAGGAAAACATCGCGAGGTAACCGACATGTCCTAGAACCAATAATTCGAAGACATGTGACATCTACCAACCCGCACTGGCCCACTCCCTCTCACAGAGAGGACGCCTGTGTCCCAGCAGTGGGAACATCATAGGCTGAAGTGAAGATGATGATGATGAATGTTATTAACTGCCTATTGTGATAATGACTTGAAATGCAATAGAGTCAGGTACGATATTGATTCCAACCAAGGTAACCGTTAATTGATTACGATCAATTAATAGACTAGCACCCTGCACAATACAAACATAATGTTAATAGCGTTAAAAGCACGCCTTATTATTGAATTGTTCTTTATTAAATACTAAGTACTTACCTCATTATTATAATGAATGATAATTGCTGTCTTATCAACAGCAAAAGTACTTATTGTAATGAAAAATACAATGAGCAATATTGGTTTGAGTTCATGTCATGTTCAAATTCAATAATTAGAAGAGAATGATGTTCACAGAAAGTTTCGTAGCACAAAAGGTAATTGCAGGACTGTCTCATTAGGTGACCATAACCCTGGAACTTAAAGAGCTATTGAAGGCCACCGTGGATTTTAGTCAGTACAAGCCTGACAGTATCTCCCGCCCTAGATGGGAGGGCTCATTTGACTTTACCATAAAAAAGTTACCTTTTTTTAGTTGGCAAATCATCAAATGAGTCTTTCCGCCCTGTGCGAATGGGACTTTTGGATCCGTATCGCCTAAGATCCACCGTATCCTTTCAATTGCATTTTACGTTCCAGGGTAAGTAAGGTCTCCGTGAGATGGCACATGATTTACCTAGTTTGTACTCTTATTATACTCTTAAATTGTACCATCCATCTGCATCGTTTCAGTTTCCACTTGGTTTCCACCATATCTTTCTATTCATTCGTGTAATATTCCAAGTTTCCAACTTTATCGTTACCCTAAGAATCGTATAAATTTATCTGCGAAACATATTACATTGTAAATAAATTGTCAGTATACCTAATTATGTGATCTGTGGTACCTATAGCCACACTAGTATAGATGAATAGTTTCAGTTCACTGCACTCTTTTATAAAGTTGACTATGATCTACGACTTATACGTGAAGTTCAACTAATATCATTTCGCAAGTCCTCAGACATGCATAATTGCATATCCATGCGGACATTTTATAACTCATAACATTCTCAAACTGACCTCGTTATGACCATTTATTACCATTGTATTGCATATAAATAAAAGATGCAAGACGTGCTTTCTCGTCAATGCAATTGAAAACGAAGTGGTTCCGAGGTGTTCTGACAGGCCCCGGGGCCCAGCGCTTAAAATCGGGGCCCATCGTTTAAGGCCCGAGCCCGAGGCCTCTCGAGGGTCCTCGCTCGAGATGTTTGTCCAGCCACCAGCGCCTTTTAGACCCACACAGATGTTAGGTCCCGGCAAACTGTTTGTTCGGGTTAGAGTTCAATATTTGAGCGTTAACATTTGATACTGTTTGTGGTTTGAAACGTTGGAAAATGTAAATAAATTTCTTTGGCATATCTTGTGTTTAGTTGAACGTTATGTATACGTAACGTTTACGTAGTTAAAGAAGAGAATAAATATAAACTTAGAATGGTTGGTGGATTCTTAGTTGTTACTCTTTTATTTTACGAGCTGTGCTTACGATCGTCAGCGAAAGTTATATTTGGTTGTCGCCTCTTTATACTTTTATTGCCGTACATCTTTGTTTTAGTAACGCTACGAGTACTGTAGTCTTCGATAGTTCGACCAAAATAATTTAGAGTTTACTTATCCCTTAGTTTAAGATTGACACGGTATCAGCAGTCACATCGTTTGACACTTTGACCCGACCCTTCCACTCACAAACTGCTATGATAGTAGCCCCACACGACAAGTACCTGAGCTTGTACATTTCACATTCACGTGTGACTGTACAACTTTACAAAAAAGGTCGTGTCCAATTTGTGGCAGCTCTTCAAATTGGACGGCAGCTGAAGGGTTGTTTGCTCCAAAACTATTCAGCAATTGGAGCCCTTTCGGGCCCGCGGGAGGGACCCGGTCATTATTCTATTTTCTCATCTCTTGACGGCACGCACTCGGACTTCGAGACGGGTTCTGGAGCCTTCCAAGTGTTCTCTACACTTTTCTTGAGGATAAACAACGTAATAGGGATAGGTGTGTCCTGTAGTGTGAGCACTGTGTCCTGGGAGCGACTGGGACTGAGGTTGTCACGAACTTTATGTCGATGAGAATGTTAAAGTTTTTGTATATATGGAAAACAGCAGCTATTTTAGTAATAGAATGAGGAGGCGGTTCGTCAACTGCAACAACGCCGTATTACCAAGTTTTACCTTAATAAATCTACCGAATGCAGCCCTACTTGTCTGCTAATGCATACATAAATTTACGTTACCGTTTAAACTGACTGTTGTGTTTTCACCTCGTTACAAAAGAAAACCGAACACAATACTGTCTTCACACAATTTAACGCCCAACTACCCGCCATAGTTATTTTTCTATTGTGTGCTGAAACTACAGGGACAGCAGTAGTTACGTTATTAGGTGCGCAGGAGTCGTTAGCTGGCGCATTGCGCATGACCGCCGCCATTACTGGTTGTTGTTGCAGCCTGCAGCGCTGCATGGTTGCACATCCAATAATAACATGCGTTTCCCACAATGGTGGGTGCGATTAGAAGCACCTAGAATTATTATCTGCATTTGGTTCTTCCATGTTATGTAAACTCTAATTAGACAAATTCAAATATTGAATGTTCATGAATTTGTCGTACTTTAGGATTTGTTTACTACAAAATTTGTGTTCGGCGTTTCAATACTTCACTTGTTTAAATTTTCATTTCTTTATATTATTGAGAGTTCAGCTTTGTTAACGCACAAAATCGTACTTTAGGATTTACATACTACTTTGTGTTCGGCGTTTGATAAAGTAGATGGGTAAAGTAGAGGTTCTAATATATTTGTAAATAACGTATGTTGCGAGGCAGTTGCTTCATTTCCGATCGATCAGCTTTACTCAACACACACTTATCCAAAAATAGCCGCTCTCAAGCGATAGATAACATTACGTGTACTTCAGACTTTACATAATCTCCGGGCCTAATAACACAACACTCGACGTATCGCCCGGGTCCGCCCGGCCAGCGGGCCACACACGGCATTCCTCGAACACTCGACAATATTCCACTAATAATAATTACACATTTTATTTTCATTCAAAACTTGGTCTGACACCAAGAGATGCACCCCGTGTCACTCCTTTGTCCGATCAAACCAACATCACTACACCACTCTCAAACAATCACGCAGCTTTAACAATACAGTGTAAGGTTGAAAATCGAATGGTTCCGACTTTATCGGTTGTAGCAATACGTTTGTTGAGTAAGGTGCCTACACGCTCATTAGTGTGTAGGATAAATAATGCGCGTCAGTTATTGTAGTATTGCAACAATATTAAAATAATATGGAGATAATAAGGCGCTTTGTGCGGACAGTGACGGGGCGCACAATGTAGTGGAGTGGGGCCCGGCTGTGCTGGCCTGTTGAGAGTGTTACAAAAACTGACAAAGGGGATAAGTAATTTGAATTTGAGATCGTAGACTAATTATTATCATTTAATTTATAATGTTAACATCAACAGGCGTGCTAGTTTTTTTGTGGATACTTCTTCAGCTTAGAAGAAAAGATGTACTTATATAGGGTCTCTTGGATTACTTATAAAATATTTGCATTTTCTTTTCTTGTGGTTCGGCCGATTAAAAAAACAATAATTGCCGCTGTACGCGAGGTGTTTCGATAGGAATTTTGTTTCATAAGCAGTTTTGTTGATAAAATGAGTATATGTAAAATATCCTTTAAGTATCGGTACCTAATCGAAAATCAAACAGCCTGTATAATGCGAGAACCAAAATAAAGTATCAAAATTTCCTCAACAATTAAACCCACGTCGTCCACACTTAAGCCAATATGCCAATGTAACTTGTCACATAAAAGCTTAACTAAAAAACTTGTGTTTGTCTACAAAAGGCAGTTAGGCTAATATTGTAACAATGTTGGTGATTATGTTGGCTCAAGTGTTGGGCGTGACAATCGCGTGTGCGCCCAGCATTCCGGGCATGTTTGCCCGCTTGTTTGCCCGTGTGTTTGCCCAATCATATGGTGGGTGTTTGGATATCGTTACTGCGGCCGTGAAGCTTTCACTGAATCAGGTCTAGTCTTATAAGGATGATATTACACGTGTTCTGAGCTATATTTGAGAATAGATAGATTCGTTTTAAGTCTAAATGTGTCAAAACTCAAGGAAATGGTGGTGATATTAAGGACCTATTTATTTTTTGGACGCCCTGGAGATTTACCTAATTTTTTGTAAGCTAGATTGAGGCGGGTCGACTGCGCGTTGTGTTCCACGAGCGCCTGAAAGAGTGTCGGCATGATGACGGGGCCCCCCTCTAGAAGCCTGCCAGGGTCGCGAGACTTATCTTATTTCCGTGAACCCGGAACATAAAGAGCTATTAAAAAACACCGTGGGTTTTAGTCAGTGCAAGTCTGACATTCCCTGAGCTCTGCCCTGGTGCGATGACTCATTTGATCATTGATGACGTTACCACATAAAAAAAGCTAGATTGAGACGAAAGCAGGTCTCATTTTCAAAAAATTATAAATGCGGATAATTTTACCAAAGTAACGAATTATGTATTTGTGCACATCCATTCAATTAATCGTTTTTAATAGATGTTTGATGACATTATGCCCTTCAGACAGTATGCCAATATGAAAACCAAAACAACATCACTTGACAACCGGCCAATATTTCCAGCCGCTGCAATAATAATCCAATTGGAACATTTGTAACAATTTCAATCCTCAAAACGAGCCATCACAGTAATCTGCATTAATTAATTCCTGTATCAATTCCCGTAATCTCTCTGGAACTATTCAATCGTTCCGTTTCAAGCAGATCCTACTGAATATATCATAATCGCGTATGATATTCAATGCGAATGCTCACGGATGCCAGTAATTAAAAAACATATTAGACATCGTGTGGGGGTCCCGCAGACCCCGGCGGGGTCCGTGGGGAACTCAATCTGCTTGGACTTAAGTAATCCGATTGCATTGCTTTCAAGTACCTTTTTAAAATAAGATTATGGAAAATGCTGAGTAGTCCACCGATTGATAAAAACTTTGTATGTGACTGTACGTGTATTTGGTTTGCATTTTTCCGCGTTTCTTTTAAGAAGCGATAAATCTTTCTATTTGATTTAATCAAAAGGAAGGTCTGTAATGGTTGTCGAAGATACTCGTCGTTCTCTAGGTCCTGTTAAAGTTTCTTGGATTTTTTCAGTTTTAAATGGTTATAACGATTCCTATAGATATCTGGCTCTAAAGCTAGTTTTTTCTTGGGTCAGATTTTCCTTAGCCTTATTAAAACGAGAGAATTTACAGCTATTCGTAGTTTTGCGAAGACTTGTCTAGTGTTTAACAATGAGTTCGATGTTACTAATAGGCCCTGCGCATTACTCTTGATCTGACAGTCAAATTGAGTACGTAATCATGTCGCCGAGCAAATTGCCGGTCCGGTCGCCGCCGCGCCGGACACGGACCGGTGCAAGAACCCCTGCTTAGGCCGAAGGCCTGCGCCAGAGATTGCCATGTATCCCTATTTCTTGCTACTGTTGCCCAGTTCCTGCCGGCTATCCGAATGATATCATCTGTCCACCGTGCTTGCGGCCTGCCTCTCTTTCTGTGGCCTGCCGGTCCTGGCCATGCCGTGACTCGTATGGTCCATCTATCGTCATTCATTCTGGCTACATGGCCCGCCCATCTCCATTTCAGTATCTGTGCGTAACTTAAGGCATCAATAATATCTGTCTTTTTGCGGATTATACTATGTGGTATTTTCTGTAACTTGCTTATCTTCAGCATGCTCCTTTCCATACTTCTTTGACTAGTTTTTATTTTGTTTTTTGTTTTATGGTTGAACTTCCATGTCTGGCATGCATAAGTCAAAGAGGGTAAGAGGCATGAGTTCATTATTTTTCTCTTCAGATGTATGGGAAAATTTCCTTTAAGCACTTCTTTATAGCTCCAAAACTTGTTCCAGGTCTTTTGGACTCGTCTCTCTACTTCTTGTTGGTTATTTAGTGCGCTGAATGATATTTGAATTTTTTTCCTAAGTAGATATAGTTACTCACATACTCTATTTGGACATCTTCAAGTTTTATGGGGTCATGTCTGTTGTTTGTCATTGCTTTCGTTTTCCCTAGATTTATTTCCAAGCCGACTTCCTTGCTAGCTCTATGCAACGTGGATATCATATATTGCAGGTCTATAGGATTGTCAGACAGAAGAACAATATCGTCGGCAAACCTGAGATGTGACAGGTAATTTCCATTTATATTGATTCCCAATTTTTTCCAGTCTACATTGCTTATGACCGACTCTAGTACTGCTATGAAGAGGCGGGGGGAGAGGGGGTCGCCCTGCCTGACTCCTCTTTCTATCTTTATCGGTGGCCCTACGTTGTCCAATTGTACTCTACTTTGGCTCTTTCCATAAAGATCTTTGAGTATTTTTATATATCTCTGGTTAACGTTTTGAGAAAGTAGAGTTTGCCAAATTGCTGAGTGTGATATTGTGTCGAATGCCTTTTGATAATCAATAAAAGCAATATAGAGTGGTCTCTGAAATTCTTGGTATTTCTCAATAACCTGTTCCAATGCGTGTATATGGTCTGTAGTGCTGTACCCTTTCCTGAAGCCTGCTTGTTCTATTGGTTGTTTGCTGTCTAGTATTTGACCAATTCGTTTTTCTATGATCGAAGAAAATAATTTGTATATAGTTGGTAACAGGCTTATAGGTCGATAATTAGAAATATCTTTTGGATCACCTTTTTTATATAACAAAAGCGGTTTGATTCCGACCATTGTTTGGGGGTGAAAAACAAAGTGCTTACTTCGAGAATCATATTAAAAAGTATTGTTAGTGGTTTTGCCAGTAAAAAGTGACCTGTTTTTATGTCTTCATTAGTTATTTTGTCTGGTCCTGGGCTCTTTTCTATTTTCATCTTCTTTATCTGTTCGATTATTTCAGTTTCATCTACAGGGTTTATGTCTTCGGTGTGGTCCATTTGGGGAGCGTCCAAATTTAATGGTTGAGTCTGTGTACAGCAGCTATATAGGTTTTTATAGTATTTCGTTGCAATGTTTAAAATTTCGTCTCTATTTTGTGTACTTTTTCCTCCTTCAATCCTTCTATCCAGTGTTTGTGCGTCTATAATTCTTTAAGTCGCTCGTTTCATGCTTCGCGGTTGTGTTTAAATGTCTTTCTATTGTACGCGACCTGTAGCTAGTATAATCTCGTTTAACACGGCTGGTCAATTTGTAAAGGGCTTTTAATTCATTTTTCATACTTCGGGTTTTAGGTTTTATGATTGTGTTGTAGTTTCCTATAGATATCTGGCCCTAAAGCTAGTTTTTGCTTGGGCCAGATGTCCCTTAGCCTAATTTAAACGAGTGAATTTACAGCTGTTCGCAGTTTTACGAAGACTTGTCTAGTGTTTTACAATGAGTTCGATGTTACTAATAGGCCCTCTGCGCATTACTCTTGATCTGACAGTCAAATCGAGTACGTAATCATGTCGCCGAGCAAATTGCCGGTCCGGTCGCCGCCGCGCCGGACACGGGCCGGTCGGCGGCGCCCGGGCGTGCGCCAATTGCCCGAAATCGCTTATTCACGCCCGTTAGTTGCCCAGTTAGCGCAGCTGTCGGGCAGCGGAATAGGCTGACTCGATGGTTACTGCTCCTTTACAATAATGTGAGTGTTTCATTTAACTGACATTAATTATGTTGCATTTTTGTAGTGCAGAAACTGATTATTATTTTGTCTGAACTGAGAATTTTCTTTGCCCTTACAAGTTAGACTAGACGAACTTAAAACGGTAGGAAATAAATTATTGCGGAAAAACTTATTGACTAACAACCTACCAACAATTGAAGGATCGAATCGCGTTCCGTTACCATATTTCTCCACAATCATATCACTCGCTTCCGCATCGCGTAGCGACCCCAAGTATGTAATACCGAAAAACAAAGCCCGCACTAGCGTGTAACACGGCGACATGTTATCTTATTTACTCTACCCGCCTCATTTCTCCTCGCACTATGTTCTACAGCTCGCTCCCTCGCTCGCGGCCGCTCGTCACTGAGCCCGCAGCTCACAAGCGTGTAACACGGCGACATGTCTTGTTTACTCTACCCGCCTCATTTCTCCTCGCACTATGTTCTACAGCTCGCTCCCTCGCTCGCGGCCGCTCGTCACTGAGCCCGCAGCTCACAAGCGTGTAACACGGCGACATGTCTTGTTTACTCTACCCGCCTCATTTCTCCTCGCACTATGTTCTACAGCTCGCTCCCTCGCTCGCGGCCGCTCGTCACCGAGCCCGCAGAGCGTGTAACACGGCGACATGTCTTATTTACTCTACCCGCCTCATTTCTCCTCGCACTATGTTCTACAGCTCGCTCCCTCGCTCGCGGCCGCTCGTCACGAGCCCGCAGCTCACAAGCGTGTAACACGGCGACATGTCTTGTTTACTCTACCCGCCTCATTTCTCCTCGCACTATGTTCTACAGCTCGCTCCCTCGCTCGCGGCCGCTCGTCACTGAGCCCGCAGCTCACAAGCGTGTAACACGGCGACATGTCTTGTTTACTCTACCCGCCTCATTTCTCCTCGCACTATGTTCTACAGCTCGCTCCCTCGCTCGCGGCCGCTCGTCACTGAGCCCGCAGCTCACAAGCGTGTAACACGGCGACATGTCTTGTTTACTCTACCCGCCTCATTTCTCCTCGCACTATGTTCTACAGCTCGCTCCCTCGCTCGCGGCCGCTCGTCACCGAGCCCGCAGCTCACAAGCGTGTAACACGGCGACATGTCTTGTTTACTTTGCCCGCCGCCTCATTTCTCCTCGCACTATGTTCTACAGCTCGCTCCCTCGCTCGCGGCCGCTCGTCACGTGAGCCGACGCAGCTCACGCAGCGTGTAACACGGCGACATGTCTTGTTGGCTCTACCCGCCTCATTTCTCCTCGCACTATGTTCTACAGCTCGCTCCCTTGCTCGCGGCCGCTCGTCACTGAGCCCGCAGCTCACAAGCGTGTAACACGGCGACATGTCTTGTTGGCTCTACCCGCCTCATTTCTCCTCGCACTATGTCCTACAGCTCGCTCCCTCGCTCGCGGCCGCTCGTCACTGAGCCCGCAGCTGACACGCGTGTAACACGGCGACATGTCTTGTTTACTCTACCCGCTACATTTCTCTCGCACTATGTCCTACAGCTCGCTCCCTCGCTCGCGGCCGCTCGTCACTGAGCCCGCAGCTCACAAGCGTGTAACACGGCGACATGTCTTTCTAGCCTCATTTCTCCTGCAAATTTCATATGTTATTACGTGATTATCAATAAAACTGAGACATTCAGTAATTGCCATAATTGTAAAGTGTCCTTTATTAATTTTTCTCTACTTTACAATTTGAATATTTTACAACAGCGTTCAGAGCTCCTGCGAAAGGAACCTCCTAACAATCCCATGAATCCCATCGTCTCTAGAAGAACTGCTTTCTAAATCAGGCTCTTGAACCAGCAGCCTAACAAGAGCCTTCTGATTTTGATCGAAGCTCTTGTCTAATAAGCCATGGGGTGACACGAATATCAGCACAATGATCGCTGATTCTACATATATCCCACAGTCGACAACCTTGTACCTAAGTCAAATTAAGATACCTCAGTTACTTATCATTCTCAGCTTTCACGAGGTTCTAGTCATGCGGGATGGTTATTTCAACAATGATTGCGCGCCGCTCTGATCGATCCACTATGTCAGGCCTATTGGCTACAATAGTAATTTCAGTGATGATAGTATGACCCTAGTACAGTGTAATATTATCACTTTGGATCGGGCATATACCTTTAGTACGGTCCTTCGATTGCTCAAGGCTGTTTATTGAGCATGAGCAAGTTCTTGATGGATAGTCCTGGCTACAAGGTTGTGTCAATACAAGTATTTTCCACTACCTAGATGAGAACACCCGGAAATAATGTGACAGATTTGCCTGGGCGGTGGCATGCCCGACATATGTCAACCGTGCCATTCATCCTTCCGTCAAGTATTATTGAGGTGGACAGACCAAACTATGAAAAGACCACGGTATAGGTGGATGCAACTCGTTTTCAATTAATCACATTGGTAATCTATGGGAAAGGTGTGTTCAGCAGTGGACGTGATGATGATGATAATTGACAAATAAACCTTAATCGTAAACCGTGATATAACTTGTTTTTCCCTTGTAACTCACGCTCCTTATTTACTGCTAATAATGGGAAAACATTTCATGTTAAAATAAAATCAAACATACTCGTATTTTATTTTTAACAAAAGTTATTTCCAATGTAGGTAATATTTCGTTTTATAAATATAAGATTATGAAAGGCCAGTTCCCCGCATCTTTCGAACCATGAGCCTAATAATATAATGTGAAAAGATTTAAAGCTATCACTGGTAGAGAAGTAGAGGCCGAGGGGACGTTGAAATTCAACTCAGTTATGAACGTATAAACGAGTATTGATTTTGAACGGAAGGACGGAAGAGGATGCGATATTTGTGGAAAAGTTATGAATTGGTCGTTTTGGGTCACGCGGAGTTTAGGAGGTTGAAGTTGAAGCCGACGGCCTTTACACTACTTACAGGTACTTTAATTGTAATGATTGTAACTATGTTATTGAATCCTAAGTATATAATATTTTGTATGGGGTTCGGAAAAGATATCGGGATAATTTACAAATATTGCAACGTATATGCACACTTAGGTACCTACTACTTACATTATCAACCAATAAATCATTTCTTTCTTTCTTTCTTCATATAATATGGTGGGAAATCTGATGGCAACTTATAAGACTAAAATGCTATAAAAGAGTACCCATTAGCGTGTCAAAGTAGCACTTAAGCTAGGAGCAATTTTGCAAGATCAAGAACTTAAAAAAACCAATTTTAATTTGTACAACAATAAAACTCGTCAGTCTTCGAACAGCTGTCGGTGCTCCTTAATCAACGTAACAAATGAACGGTTAACACAGCCGGAAATCACCCAATAAGTAGTAGGCGTGCCTCCAGATACAACCCAATTACTAGTGAAAGCAGTGAGTTAACCTGCCGCAGCTAACCACGTATTAACTTATTGCCTAATCAAAATGTGTCGGACGCACCCCAAATTGAATAATAACCTGTTAAGGCGAGTCGGCGACAACAGAATGACGGCATTGTGGCGCAAATTGCCGCCAAATTGGGAACAGACTCGGCTCTCGCAACTCCATTTAGCCCGCGCCTGCACGTGATTGGTCGGGACGCCTCCCCCCCTTCTACCTCGCCCGAACTCCATTGAAACACGACCAAAGAAATGAAATTATGCACTACGTAAATAAGAAGCCCTTTGTGGAGCTCACTTGCTTTATTTAAACTGTCAGTGGTTCGCGAAACGGTATTTGCGCTTAAGGGGGATGCTCCAACCAGCCCGCGAAATTCAAATTTTTTTACGTTTTTTGCAATTTGCAGGCCAGTGACATGTTGTAACTTTATAAATATTTGTGTTGCGCAAATAACAAGTATAATTTTAAATATAAAAAATATAAAAAAACTCGCTCCATCAGCTCTCACATAGAAAAGGTGCATCATGTTAAAATCTCCGAAATCTAACTACGATGCACCTTTTCTATGTGAGAGCTGATGGAGCGAATTTTTTGACAATTTTTATATTTAAATTATACTTGTTATTTGCGCAACACAAATATTTATAAAGTTACAACATGTCACTGGCCTGCAAATTGCAAAAAACGTAAAAAAATTTGAATTTCGCGGGCTACATCGACGCAATCACCTTAATGACATCGTCCGCCTCGTCATCACTCGTCACGAGTCGTCATGACTCGTCATGAGTCGGCCACTGCGTGACTACCCACCTCTGAGTCCGATACGTTGTTTAGATGATTGGTGCTCGTATGTATTGGCGTGATAACAACTTCGTTGAACGCTAAGTGAGCGAGGAATGTTACCAACACTATGTCATTGAAATCGGTTCATTAATGTAAATGATTTTCATGTTTATGTATTGAGTATGACGGCAATTTAGCAATAGTTTTATTGATATTTTATCATTCATTATATGAATAATGACTTAATTTATTTTGTGTTTTGAGATACTATTCAACCTAACTCTACAATTTCACAACAAAACACACATACACCGACACGGTCTCGTGTGCACCTATATCGAGGTCATTTTCACGAGCATTATTAAACTTGTATTAGATTTCATAGTGCCTTGTTTACATTTGTGACGAAAAATTCATAAAATAAAAGATATTGATTTAAACTTTAACTTCAACTTTCTCACTAGATTGAACTTCTAAAACCAGTTTGTCCAGCGTCATCATTTTAACAATACAAACAACTGGTAATCACTGGATTACAATAAAACGCGTTAATAGTCCCAAATATTCGTCACCCCTCACCCCGTCCCTAAGGGCCGGCGCTCACTGCGACTTACGTCACGTTATCCCCTTTATTCACTTGTTGTAAGGATTAGCGAACACTGCGGCGATGTGGGGATCTGTGAGGTTGTAACAGCTTGCCGATAATTATCTCAAGTGTTACCAGTCCGGTGGGATTTGTCTGTTATGTCGTATTGTTTTTGGGGTGTGTAATCGGTTTTATTGAAGTGCTAATGTTAGATTATGTTGTTGATAGATTGATCGAATCAGGTGCAATCAGATGGATCTAGATTCTAAACTAAATCATCTAAGATGCAGACTTAAAATAAGTTTACTTTTTTATTTCTTAAAATTTTCGTGGTGTAATCGCCATTGTCTGCAAAATTTTAAGGCGCCTGTGAATGCTATAGATTTTGAAGTATCTAGCCTTGAAATCTCAATCCAATAAAGAAAGCTTTGGAATGTAAAACTTATTCATTCAAAATTGTATAATTAGCAAACATTTCAAGCAGCCAACACTGAAACCTTGCACATACTTCGTGAAGGTAACTTTAACGTTAATTTCACAAAAACACACCTTAAACGAAATTACCAGCTCATGTTGGAAACAAAACTGTAATTTTAAAATTAGTTTCCAAACGAAAGTAGCACTCAAAACATACGAGCCTACGCAATCACACAGGCGGCCGACAAATTGTTTCACAAGCAACATTACAAATACTACCCTAAATGCGACCAGCTGGGTTAGATCCTTTTCGGGGGCAGGCCCACCGTCTGTTTAATCCATCTCGGGTACATTCACAGGGAGGTGTGCAGGTCAAGGTACGCTGGTAGCTGCCACATACGAGTAATAAATTGTTGGAGCGCGCAATTCCCCGCGCCAACGTTACGCATCATTAAAGGGCGCGAATGTGCTGCCAAATTAACAATTACGACGAACCTTTGTGAGTGTATGTTAATTAGGAAATTCGGAGATCCGTCGGAATGCGGGCGTCGTTGGGCGCCGAATTAATTAAATAGTGCTGAGTGTTGTGTGTTGTGTCTACCTGCGACCTGCGAGCAGTGTGTGAGATTTTAATTTACTGCCGATCGATAGAGATGGTCTCGTGAATCTTCTTAATAGTTGTAAACGAATGAGTTCATTGGCCCAAGAGAAGCAGAACCGTTATCTGCTTCAGGGTTTCAGGACTTGCATCAATCTGACTTCGACTTTCATCATCATTAATGACAGGTCCCATGCTACAGACAACCAATGAATTGTTTATTTTCCAGGTAGTAAATTGTAACACCTTAAGCTCTTATACTTAAGCTGAAGAATTGGTTTGTTTGTTTGGTTGAACGCGCATCTAAGGAACTACTCGACGTCCGACCAAGGACAGAGCCAGAGTCGGCAGCGCACCGTTTCCCCAAGGGTACTGACAGTGGGGTCTCCATAGGGCCAAACGCCTATAACATGACTCGGCTGAAACCGCGGGCAGACGCTAGTATCTTATGAAAGTATAAATCTTGTAGTGGGATCCCAGGCTTTTACTTGTTAAAAATAAAATTAATCAATAGTGAAGTTGCAATTGTTTTTAAACCGTAGGTATTCCAAATGAAATGGCAATGACTTCCTAGTGCAACAATAGTCCAATAACTAACCCCTTCGTCCAAACTTGGCAACTCACCCTCACTTCACTTAAACCCTAGTAACCACAGTAATCCCGATAAGTTCTCTAATTCCGTGCCAATAAAACAATCCCGGTCTAAGCCGGGTGACGCCGCGGGCAAGGCTAGTAATTGTCCACAAGCAATCACCACTGAAGCTGGTAATCGCCGGATTACGTGGACTTGATGAAGGCTACGGTCGGGTTCACCTAATTGGTGATAAGTTTTGGATTGAACTTGCTTGGCAACAGTTGTAGTTAGAAAAGCTACAGTTAAAACCCATTTTCGGAGAGAACGCACTTTTTTTTTATCGTTGTAAAATTATCAAAAATGTGTCCTCCTACCCTTACTGTCAGACTCGTACTAACTAAAATCAACGGTGTCCTTCAATAACCCTTTATGTGCCGGGGTCACCCCGGCAGGCTTTGGCCCTCTAGAGAGGGGCTCCGTCATCATGCTGATACTCTTTGAGACGCGCGTGGAACACAACGCGCCGTCGACCCGGGCATGGTCCATGGTCGAACAGCGAGTCGCCCATTACTCGCCACCCATGCCTACCTACGGTGGCCGAAGATCGTCTGCTGACATCCGACGCGGTGGGTGTATACCACTGCGTGCTCAGCTCCTCTTGGTTGGAGCGTGATGTTATAACGTTAACAAATATTTGTATGATCTACAAGTAATTGTTGGTCTGGGTGTTTATGTATTGGAACGCAGTTCCTTATCGCGCGTTGTAAAAGGGGGCTAGACGGAAAAAATTCTTACGAAAAGTTGGCACGACACTTTTTGCCTCGCCCCGCACCTCGCGCCTGCACCCCGCGCCCCGTACCCCTCACTCAACCCCCGTTCCTCGTGACTCTTGTCGTATTACGGCGTGCACATGTTTCTCTGTCTCTCTCTCTAATAGGAAGCAAGCCAGATATTTTTGTTTCGTCTTTCTATTTCGCATTGAACAGTTTGGTGTTGCGACGATTATTTTTGTTAACTTCGTTCTATCCGGGTGTCCCTTGACACCTCTCAAGTTTTTTTTTTTTTAATTTCTATGTTCCTTAACGCACGCTGGATGCAGGTCGCTTCCAACCGGTATCTGTGGAGATCAAAAGGGGAGGCCTATGTTCAGCAGTGGACGTCCTATGGCTGAGATGATGATGATGATGATGAACGCACTTTTTTTAAAAACACTGTATTCTGAAATACGAATGCTTTTACTGATAATGCTAAAAACTATTTCACTGTATCCCTCTAACCACTCATCTTTTACGGTTTGATCCGTTATTCCCCACACTCCTCTCAGTGGGCTCGCACATCGTTAATCTGCGGAGAACAATTAGTAGTGGTCTGTTGGCGCAATCAATACTAGAAACTATACGCGAGGCAGTATGGTAGTAAGTATGACCCCGAGGATTGTAGATTAGAAGAGTTCGTTCAACGTATACAATAACACTAGTACAAGTGCAATAAAATCAATAGATTTAAAATATTGTAAATATTTCTAGTGATTTATCACAAAATTACAAGCTGTAGAACGTTGTGTAATGTAATCACAGGGATCTACTCACTTAGCCCAACTTTTGAGCGAAACATACTCCCTTTTAGTAATGAATTCATAGTTCTGGCAACATAATATAATATAATTTTACTCCTTGCTTCTTGAAAAAATTCAAAAAGCGTTTCTTAGATTTTTATTTAAAAAAATATTTGGGTACTATCCATTCCTTTACCCAACCAAATATCTACTTGGAATGTTAAAATTCAATTCTCTTGAAGTGAGGCGTAATTTTTTCTTACTTTTGTTTTCATGTCGTGTCCTTCGTGGTGATTCTGATTGCCCGGAATTAGTAGCTCAGCTTGTGAGACTGTTTATTCCTTCTGTGCCCAAATACGACCTTAGGCCGAGGGTTCACTGTCTGTTAGACGTTCCCCCTGCACGAACAGTCTCACACGCGAACTCTCCCCTGGTTCGCGCACTTTCCATGCTAAATGCTATGCTGACATCAACACCTGAGTTGGATTTGTTTGCGTCAAGATGGATGGAAGTATGTCGTGGATGTTTGAGCTTTTGTGAGAAGATGGATGTAAAATGACAACTGTTATATAATAATATTATTAGTATTTTTCTTTTTTCTTTCTCTCGATGTTTTCTGGCCTAGTGATATATATATATTTTTTTTATAAGTACAATTTTTTAGACTTCCGTCTGTTATATTGTATATATTCTTATCTAATAAATAAATAAATAAATAATAAAATTATCGGAAGTCGTGACAATACTGACTGTCCAATTATGTAGTCATCATTTTTTAGTTCGTATCACTAACTAATCTTATGTTCGTAAGTTTCATACGAAAAGTCCGAAACGTCTGCCGAAATATCAAGTGTCGTGCTTCGATAGTAGTCCCCAGGGGTACGAGATTACATAAGTCGGGGAGGAAAATCGAGCATTACAATACGCAACTTTTAATGATACAATGTACCTTATTACAACTTGTAACATCAATGCGCTCTACTTGTAATTAAATGAGTCAGGCGAGCCGCATACGTTACATTACGCGAATGTTCGTTAGTCGGGGTGGAAGTATTTGTATGTAATACTTAAAGTCGAATCTACAACATGTAACATAATTAACGCACATCCTGAAATTAGTTTGTTCAGAATCATTTACTGAATCGATTTCTAGCATTTTTAATATAGGTATTTTTTTTTCAAAAATAATTAAAACTACGGAAATTCCCCCTAAACGTTTGTAGTACAGTCAAAACAAACTGAGATAGACCGTAAATCAAGGCAACAAGACTTAAAAGTGCAATTTTATTTGTATTGATACAAATTCCGTCATTCATTCACAAAATAAAGAAAAAATAACCTTACTGCAAAATAAAGACTAATTTAGTTAATAACAATGAATTTACATGTTTTGCAATGATATTCAAAATTATTAGACTAAAATTATGTACAAACTATAAATAAAAACTTACTAGTAATATGTACACAAAAAAAATAGATAAAAGAAAAAAATATACTGACATGTTAAATTAAAAATTCAATATATGTATTATGATTATAACATAATATTCTAATTGGGGTGTCTGAGGGTGTGCGTTAATTACGTTACATGTTGTATATAATGTTACATTACACGTCATGCTCCTGGTGAGGAAGCACCTTTAGAAACATAACAGTCAGTTCTAGACCATTTCGGTCGGTGATCTGCTGCAAGCTGATCTCTCACAATTAGTGAGTGGTGAGGCCGCGCCGGCCAATCAATATCGCACCGCTACCGGCCACTACCATACGTGTGTATCATGTAGTAGGTACATTGAGGAGTTTTACAATGTAATGACGATAATAAGTTTTGAATGTGGAAGTGTATTGATAATATATTATGTGTAGGGAGAAATTAAAATACTGTTGGAATGGATTATAATTAAGTATGGAAGGACATTTATAATGAAGTTGGTAGCTATATGCATAGAAAAGTCATGACTTCTAATTAAGTTGTGTGTGTAGCTAAACGTATTCTACATTGCGTTGACTGCATTTAATTTAGTAAATGGGCTGATAAACACTATTCAATAAGACATGATAAACACTATCATCAGCGTCTAGCCCTTATTATGAAATGGCAAATATATGCAAAATTCAAGTCAAACGCTTTACTGTACATTACTGGTCCATCATATTTAAAGTTTGGCTACTAATCTCACAATTAACCTCGAAATGGTTAATTGTAACCAATGGTGTATTACCCCGAATCTCTTCAAAATTAGGGTGAACACTGTGAACTGGCTTCTTCTGGGAAAACTCGGTATGTACATCGCAGGCTTTGTCTCTCTCTCGTTGGCTTATACTAGAATCAAGAGCAAACCAATATCAAGTAAAAAATAAAAAGTAAACCAAGGATACAAAGTATTGGGAAACGCCTACGGCGAAGGACATAGCAGGACGATCTCCGGCCACTGTAAGCACGGGCATGCGGACGGCGAGTAATGGGTGACTCGCTGTCCGATCATGGACCATGCCCGGGTCAACGTCGCGTTCGTGTTCCACGCGTGTCTCAAAAAGCTGTCAGCAAAATAACACCGCTTAGAGGGCCAAAGTCTGGTGAGGGTCGTGGGATTAACGAGCTACCGTAACCCCGGAACGCAAAGGTATTTTGAAGGACACCGTGGATTTTATTCAGTATAAGTCTGACAATTCCTCCTGCCCTGTCCTGGGTGGGAGGACAGATTTGATGAACTTACCACGTAAAAAAAGGATAAAAATCACAGAACAATTACAAAACAGCGATACGCTGTAACAGTCAGTGAGACAAAGTGATCCATATTCAGGGCTCTCCAGACGTCCTCAGTAAGCGCACACCTCGCTCGTCTCCCCCACACGTTCTGAATCCACCAATTCGGGTGCATCACATTATCATAGTCAACATGTTCCCTTGCTAAGTTGTCGGCACCGACCACTTACAACACTACGACTGCTTACTGCAATTGTGGATCATGGAGAATGATGCAGTGGTACTTGTGAAGTAAAACAGATTGGTAATCAATTGACGCTTGCTCTTTCTTTATACGCTTTACTACTATAATGAGAAATTAATGATTTTGTCACGAAAATATTATCTTTAAGGCAACTTGTGGGTCTTTATGTGTGTCTATGTTTGTAAACGCACCCATGATACAGGAGAATTTCCACATTTTTTTCGGTTTTCTTATTCTTAATTTACAGGAGAATAACTTTGCTCATAATAATTCAATATAACATAGCTTTAGCCCTCGAGTTCCCTCGTATTGATCTAGTCCACTCGATACATGTGACACCATCTATTAAGTATCATAATAATATTATCATTTTTGTTATCCTCTACTGTACTTTTTGCGTGTTTCTGTACACATAACAAAATTAATATAAAATTTCTGTATGATTTTTTAGTGGCTTGGGATTCAAAAGTAAACAAACAAACTTACTACCGCATTTACTATACATTTAAGGAAGTTAGGATTACAACAGTATTTACGTAGGATTATTCAGAAAACATTCGTTTATCGTTTTCCTGTTATCATACCATCACATACAGTTAAAGGTCTGTGTTACTGTTATCCAATAACATGTAGTTACCGATATTTATACTTGTGCGAGCTGTAAACATGAAAACAAAGGATAAGAATATATCCCATCCTACTAATATAATAAAAGTGTACGTTTTTTTCGATGGATGAATGTTTGCTACTCTTTCACGAAAAAAAACTGCTGAACGTGTTTGGATAAAATTTGGCAAACAGATAGTTTATAATGTGGATTACCCCGAATTATTGTCCAAATATGTTCCCTTTATCATAATTTTCGAGTTGTAAGGGGCGAAGCTGGAACAGATTGTAAATTAAAAATAATATAGCATTTCAGTGAACACACAGTTTTACTTATTATACGAAATGCTTGTACACAAACAGTGAAGCCGTAATGAAATCCACGGAAGCCTTCCTCCCCACATAACACAAGACATACATACATAACATACATAAGACACACATAGGAAGACAGTGCTCATAGTAATATAATAGGGGCGGTATTAATTTACGCGGAGTGCGCCGTTATCGGGCTTAATTAACAAATTTAATTAGAAATTAACTGTTTTGCGCGGCGTGCGGTGCGCTCGGGCCCACAGACGTAGGGTTGCCACGTTGATAAATATAATAATATATCGGGGTTTAGTTTTGTGAAGTTAATATAGTCAGCCTATAGGTTCCCAATGCTGGGACACAGGCTTTCTCTTTGTGAAAGAGGGAGTTCGGGTTTAATGTCAACGAATTTTGTTGTGAAGGTTAATTATCTCATGAAGGTAATATTTCCAAATAGTTTGTCCTACATAAAGTTATTGTGACTGAAGTACCGAAATAAACTTTTCTTTAATCCTATTTCAGGAGTTTAAGTGACGTGACTTTAACTTACAAGATTACAACATTTATTGATATTTTTTTCCTAAATGCTGACTTTTATTTCTATTGATAAAACCTATCACCTCAAACGAAAAACTTACCTTTTCATTACTAACGATCATAATGTTTATAGGTTCACATATTTTCACAACAATAAAATGTTAGGTAGGTGATAATATTGAATATTGCACACAACTAAATAAATAAGTAACCATACCTCGTTCTGTTCGCTGCCAGCCCTAGAGGGCTGTGTGTACAAACAGCGGCCGCTCGGTGGTGAATTTGAAAATTTAATTTAGTTGCGTTTTGTTCCCGATAATTGGTTTGTTTTCTATGCTTAGTTATCTCGCGAGAGGGAGCTAGCTCGCTGCGCTCTAATGGTTACAACCGATCGCTCATTCTAATTAGAATCAAGGCTTTGTTCTGGATAAATTGCAGCGAGCTGATTTATAACATGAGGTCTTGTTGAGAAAGGTTTTACCTTATCAAACCATAGAGCCTCGCACCTATCTTATATCCACCACTCGTCTTATATCATTGGCATACTAAGCCTTGTGAGCTAGGAGGTTAATCGAAGTCAGGAGTACTTATCTTGAAGAAATCGTGGCAATCAGACATTCTTTTAAAATTTCATTACATAAATTTCGCTATAGACATTCAACAAGGGAATGTCTAAACAGGTCACTGATTCTGGAATGTAAAGGGCTATTGGACCAACACCGTCGATTTTACATAACACGAGTCTGACAGTCCCTTCTGCCCAGCCAGGGTGAGAGGACTCATTTGATGATTTTACCACTATACGAAAGGTGTACTACTTCTTGCAGAAGACATGCCTATCAGACATTCTTTTAGAAGTAAACCACTATGTTTATTAAATATTCAAAGGATATTTCTAAGAAGACATTCCTCTCACAGGTCTGGTTCCAAAATCGGCGCGCGAAATGGCGTAAGACGGAGAAGTGTTGGGGGCGGTCCACCATCATGGCGGAGTACGGGCTTTATGGCGCCATGGTGCGCCACTCACTACCACTGCCGGAGACCATCCTCAACAGCGCCAAGGAGAACGACGCCGTCGCGCCCTGGCTACTCGGTGAGTTCGGTGAGACTGATTCATGTCACTTACACGCTTATACACACCCAGGTAGCCTGCCGCATGACGTCTTAAAACGCGAGTAGTTAGGCTGTGGGAAAGATACAGAGCTATACAAACCGTCTATCACTATCTCGCTCCCTGAGCGGAACCACTCACGTTTTAAGACGTCATGATAGGCCACTAGCTCGTATTAGGAAACCATTTGATATCAAAAACAAGTAATTTATTTCAAGTAGGTCAGTATAACTAAAATGTCCAAACAGTCACAAGTTTTTTTTTTAATCTTGGTAAAGTCCTCAAAGGAGTCCTCCCACCCAAGGCAGAGTTGGAGGGACTGTCAGACTCGTACTGACTAAAATCCGCGGTGTCTTTCAACAGCCCTTTACGTTTCGGGGTCACGGTAATTAGTAAGTCCCACGGCCCCAGCATTTGGCCCTCTAAAGGCATTATGCTGACACTCCTTGAGGCTTTCGTGGAACACAGCGCGCCGTCGACCCAAACTGTAAAAGAACCGTAGGTGTCCTTTCCAAAGCATAGATCTCTATGGAGAAAAACGGGCGGGAAGATTTGATGATATTTTAATGGCGAGATAAAAAACATTTGAAAGAGATCTGTGCGAGGAATTGAATACCTACCTTACTAATTAATTTATTATAGCCTCAATAAAGTACTCATACCAAATAGCCACCACTAACATCTTTCATGGCAGTCATTTCAGACTTTCAGTCAGATGCCAATAAAATGACTCGCTGTTAATGATAACAATAAGCTCTTTTATTGTGTGAATGGTTCTTTTTTTATAATGTTAAATACAGATGTCTGATAATTATTTTCTAAAGAGAATGGTTTCTTGATACGGGTTTAACTATAACTTAAAAGTTCATCACAGTCAACCTTTCAGCCCAGATCTATCAAAGGTCTCTGATCTCATCTTGTATTAGATATTATTTGAAGAATTGGGTCGCTCTTCTTAAATATCCTTGACTGACAGATAATTCTAAAACAGGCATTTTAGTATACACATTCTTAAGTATCTGCTTGTCTTGTCTTACTAATATCAGGACCGAGTGAGGCCAACACTGAAGCCCAATATATTTTCATAAAAAAGAGCTGGCTTGATTTAGGGAAACAAATATAACGGGTTCGATTCCCGTTAACTTCAAATCACTCATATTCCTAATACAGCACAGTATAATTTATATTTCTATGTAATGTTTATGTGGTATATTAGCTTGTTGTGTATTTTATTGAAAGATGTAGTTGTAGATAGTATTATAATGTGTATTTACTTATAACGACGTGGTGACGTGGAAAGGTAAGTTTGTAGTATATTTTAGATAGAGTCCCGTTAGGATCATCCCTAAATACTTACCGTACAAGTCTTAGGCGCGACAGACCTGTAGAACACATCTTTTAAAGTACCGTTTGACCAAACTTATAGCTTTATTCAAGTGCAGTCTTAAAGCCATTATGGCTGTGGCTATTCTTAGCCTATCGCAGTCCTAGAACTAGGCCTCTCTCTCACGCCCACGATACATACTGTAGGCCATATGAAAGCCTCACCTACCCGGTGTAGCATGAACTATGAACAATGTCTTACCGTGATGATTTTGTTCAAGAGACGAGAGCCGTAGCCGACGGGGGGCGGCCGTAGCGGCGAGCCGGCCCCCCTCCCCCCCGACCACCACGCCCACGTGAGTCATACAAACATACAAGCTATCATACAAACATACACTAAGACAGTAATTAGCCTCGCATCTTGAACAAAATTGTCACGGAATTACAATGAGGTCGACCGCCGCTTTCGGTTGAAGCTAATTTAGCTGCTTGTTTATTTATTTTTTTGGCGTTTAATGAAACGAATCTTTAAATATTTATGAGGTCTTTTGAATATTTATATTGTCATGGGCTTTAATTATAAGCTGTGTAACTAACTGGCTTTGCTTAGTAACAGATCAGAAGACGAACAGCATACCATCTAAGGTGTAATTTCAGATTTTTGTACAGATTTTTGTTATAGTAAAGGATCATTAATAATTACGGTTAGGACACATGAAATGATATATTATTATTATTATTATCATGTACTGAATTTTTCGACTTTTAAGTGCCTACTTCAGCCCATGTAAAATAAAACATTTTGATGTTGACTGAGTTTCATCAGTGAGCTACTGCACAGTGAAAAAAACTGAGTGTTTCTAAGTAAAATGTCTTATTACCCTGTGGGTGAAAAGATAAGATCAATTTATTAAAAATTTTACTTATTGTGTCTTTTCATAATTAGTTATTTTTAATTGCCTTGCTTTTTGCACTAGATATTACATCATTATAACTGAATATTTTATTTGAATTAAAACGGTGATTTTTTTTAAAGTTGATACCTACCGTAAAAAAATCTCAGAAATATCATCCGATACTAACAAAGAAACATTACGATTCAGTAGTGACACCGCTTTTATTATTTCACCTCAACCACGTTACCCGAGCTACGATACAATTTGGGTCAAAACGTAGCACTTTTATTCCCAAACTAATCTAAACAGTCAAAGGTAGAACAAGAACAAAATGTCTTCACTAGCCGACGTCGACGTCGACGCCGGGACTGAAACAAAGCGACGTATAATTTTTAATCCCAACAACAAGAGATGTTCATTTTTCACTGCGGAAAGGCTTCTCGGGAAAACAAAAATAACTTTACTATCTCACCACAGAATTTTAAACCTTGTGCCGGAGTGATAGCGGTGTAGTTGGTTGCGCAGATAAAATTGTGTTGGGCATGAAAACAAGAATCCGTTGACAGCTTATGAGGAGGTTTTATTTGTTTCAGTGGAGACGTAAAGGACGGTTGTCTGTGTGGAGATGTTTGTTTGTTATTTGGAAAATATCTGTTCACTAATTTTATGTGGGTGAATTATGTTATTTTATGGCAATATAGGGTTGTGTGTTAGAATATCAATCATATTTTTTCAGAAGTTTTTATTGTTGTTTCACGTTAATATTATTATATAAAAATATTTTACTGTCTACGCAATATAAATAAAAAACGTAAATCAATTATTTATAATTTTACTTTTACAATAAAATAACATAAATGATTTCAAACAAACACAATAATCATGCACAATTAGATATCAGTTTCGTAGCATATTCGTAGACATCTCGTAGCCGTCGTAGCAGGCTGCTACGAAACGACTACGGCTTATTAAAATCCAAACAAGCCATCAATCCCACTCGCTCACTATTCGTCAAGAACCAACAACTCGTTCACAAAACTCGTGATTGTACAACATAAATACACCATAATTTGAATAATAAAGACGCCATACAAAAACTGAAACGAGATCTACAGATATGAATTAATAAAGCCTAAGTTCTCCCCTAAAGCCTGCGTCGCGAGTGGGGGGGTGCTGGGGAGGGAGGTGGCGAGCGCGGGGGGGTGGGCGGTCCGTGGGAGGCAGGGGGGGAAGCAAGATGGCGGCCGTATTGTCTAAGCCTTGATTAACGTTGATTTAAGGGTTGCCATGTGGCTTACATATTAATTATGTACTTAACTGTAGTCGCGCGCTGTTTTTCTACCTGACTGTATTTACGTGGCTGCCGAGCTGGTGGTGGTTGTAATGAGGGCGTTTTGTGGCCACTGCCACTTCGAGTATTGTTGTCATTAACGATCTGCCTGTATAGCTACGCAGTGAATTATTAAAAAAGGAGGTTCTTATAAATCATAATTAAGTAAACACTTTACTAGCATTCAGGATAACATAATAATTACATCACTAATTTATAATCTCTTTTAATTTTTTTAAATTTTTTTTTTACACTGTACATGAAACTTGTGGGATTTGTTTTGTAATTACTGAAGTAAATGTCAAATATTTTTATCAAGATAAGTTTTTTTTAAAAACTCACAAGTAGTTTTGTCTTATCTAGGTTACGTAGCTAACAAAAAATTGTCCTAAAATTCCAAAAACAAACACTTTCATGTTCCTTTTTAATTTAATATGTTCTACAAACAGCATAATTATATTAGATCCTTAGAATTTAAGTTGTATTTGTAACAATACTATGTTCACAAAATACAGAATCTACAAACACAGCATGGAATTACTGAGTGGACATAAACAAACCAAACGATACCAGCCATGTACCGTGAGTACATGGCTAGTATTTTATTTAATAATTAATTGAGTTTTAAAAACAAGAATATGTGATGTTGGTATATAACCTATAATCACTTATTTATAAACCTTTGCTGAACTCGAGTGCTTAACCTGACGTGGCCAACAAATTCCAGCCAATAGAATGGAATTGGAAATAGAACCAGGGGATTTAAAAACGCTACTTGAGCAATGTTGCTAGTAGAATTGCGGTAAAATTGTTCTTTAACAATTATCTACTCAATTAGTGGAGCAATAGAATAGTTTTTTTTAATGTTTTATTGAAATGCATATTGTGATGTTGCAGGTAATCTGTATTTATAACTAATTATTATTTTTTAGGTAAATATAATTTAACTAATAACAAATTATAATGAGAAAATATATAAACAAAACATTACTACAATCAGTTCAAACTATCGTGCAATTAGTAATTAATTTACTACTCATTTAAATTAACTATTATGCTTCAACTCTAACTTAATTTATTTTTAAATCATTTTAAAACAACACACATTCTAAACTAAAACAAAACACAATCGGAACACCAATCAGAATAATAGCCTTAGAAATGGATGAAATATGAAAATGTACATTTGCATGAGTTCTGCTTGAAGCACGCGACACATTGACAAATGGATAGTAATGCACGCCGAGAACGTTACTGAATTATCTGCCTATTACCCACTCGCTTTGTGCAGCTTCCTTTCATCTCGGGACGACACTAAACCATTATCTAAAGTGAAAAGTATGGCTGCGGCGACGCGAGAGGACACCCGCCTTGTGCCATTGAATTTTATACTTTATACCTCGCAAACACTAGACTAAATCACACGAGTGTGTAGAAATGTGGCTGATGTCTATCTGGAGACATGAAGTGACGATTCTGAGTGGCTTGCCTTTGATTTGGACGCTCTTGACATCTTGATGATAAGTCATCATTATTTAGTTGTGAAGGAAAATCATCCAGTGCGCGAGAGAGGGCTCTTCAAAGATGTAAGCTAGAGTTTCTAAAAGGCAATTTGTGACTCCTTTTCAAAGGTATGAAAAAGACTAAAAGTGCATGCAAATGGACAATAATAGTACTCAAAATATCCATTATATTCGGCATGAAAATGGGCTCCTGTAAGCCATCTAACATTTTGATTGCCACACCAAATGGACTTGGGAATGAAATGTGAAGTACCCATAGTTGACTAGATGATAACTAGGTTCATTTCATTCCCTATAGGAAAAAGGACAATCACAGAGTTATATTCTTAACAGATTAGTGCTTGATCTTGAATCCCATATACCTATAGTTTGACGAACCTTTAAAATAGAAATTTGTGATTTCATAACTGTAATTTAGACAAGTTTGGTAAATGACTACCGGTAGACAACTGACACCTAGGAAAGCATTTGTAGATCTTTGACAGTCGTTACTGTTAGTCAGAAGCTCTACAGTCTGACAATCAGGCTTACCATGGGGTGTCGTAATACCCAGTTACTGAATTTTGGGGGTCCCGTACTGCCTACCGGACCTCCAAAACCCAGTAACTAAGGCCCCTGGGTCATGGAGATATCATTCAAACCTTTATTATTCTTTCTTCAGGGTACCCCTTTATAAATCGCGATTTTAAATAAACTTTACAGCTGAATTTTTTCAGTGATTCTTTTCAATGTTCCCGACCGGGTAACACCGATCTTATCTAGTTACAATCGGCGCTGAATATTTTAGCTTGTAATATTGTTTCATTGAATCCTCGATATCTGTAATAAGATGATGCTCAGGGTGTCTCAACAGTAATCTACGGAACAGATTTATTCTAGGAACATAAATATGCAAGGTTTGATACAATTTATATAAATCTGCATCGTATTAACTTGGTTTCGATCAACTGGCATTCGTGACATTCTAAATAATAGTTGTAGTCTAAGATGATACCAGTATAGCCGGTTAAGTCAATGACGGTATGATAATAAATTGTTTTTTTTTATGGGACAAACCTACCACACTATTCCCAACCACTGCAATTCCTGAAGCCAGAATCAACAGTGGCAACCACAAGAAAAGCGTCGAGACGTGAAGCTCGACGTGTCCCGGAGAATGAATTTACCTGTCTTGGATCCTGCACGAAATTAATCAGAAAAGAATTGTGGAGGAATAGGAAAATAAATAGTTTACCACCCGTAAGGCCAAGTATCTCGTAATTGATAATTTCTATAATATATTTCAACACCACTGAGTTTAAAATAATGAAAGAATACCTATATCGTAAGGAACCTATAAATCTAGAAATGTGGTACCTTCTACCAACTCGCGTTATTATAACTATTACTTTGCATAGAGAAGAAGACAGTGTCCCATCAGTGGGAACAAAAAGTTGATTATATTGTACTTATAATATCGGAAGAATTTACTTATTTCGCCATTGGCAGAGAAGAATAAAGAACTCTATAGGATATTAGACATGAAATGGTAGAGTTTGATCTTGAGTCTGAATATAGTAATGTCTAGCTTAGCACTTGATGTTTGCTGAAAATTAAGTACAGTACCCCTTAGCACGAATTTTCAGTATTTGAGACGTAAAGTAAACTGGAACTTTGACAATTTAAAATTGACAATTTTTAAGGAAAAAATTAGTTTCTGCTTCGCACACTAGAGGCGCTGTTCCATTTTTCCATACAAGAAACGCTGTAAATACTGTAAAGTAAAAGAGTGAAAATTCGTACTTAGGGTACAGGTTCCTATGCTACACTTCGAAAATCTTTTACTGAGACAGAAAACCAGATTGCTTGAACTCCGTCATCGATTCTCTTCCTTGTTTGTTCCAATACTATTCGTCCAACAATGCGCATGATATCTCCATGTATTCTTAATTAATCTTCATTGTATGTTATATATACTTACATGCAGCTTAAGTATCTAACTCAGTTCTAAATCAAGTGGATTTACAGCGCGGTGGGGCGCTAATGGACAAAGTTGTGCTAATGGCACACAAATCACACAGTATTGGAACCCCGCGCCGGGTGCCGCGCTGTTGAATCGGGAGCGCTAATGCCCAGTTAACTTTGTTACCTACAAGATTGATTAGGGTTGGATAAGCTTTACGTTGGCAGGTTACAATTTAAATATGGCAGGTTTTCAACTTTTTAACAAACTTAGAATAACGGGAACCGTATCGAAGCGTAATGTATTCCAAATAGATTGATATATAGTCAGATTAGTTCAGTCTAAATCCCCGTCAAAAGAAACTATTTTATAGACATACATTCAGGTGTTCACAACCTTTGGATGACATAAATGAATTGAAAAATTGATGAAAATGAAACTCGAAGGACAGTGCTGAAAGAAGGTTTCAGAAAGAACTAACTGCATAATGGCAGCCCAAATGTTTACGTCCCAAGAGTCGAACGAATTGCGGTAGATACCTCAAAACATTAGACGTCAAATCACAATAGTAGTACACGTGTGTTACTTTGAGTTGATATAAATTTGAATTATTTTTGTTTTTCATGAATTCATTTGATTTGGTGATTGACCAAAAAATCGATTGAATAAAAATATTCTGTCGTGGCGGTTTTTATTTTCGTCTTTTTCATCCTTAGTGCTATCTTTATTAATTTAGCACGTAAAGTCTACTCAGAAGTACTTCTACGGGTACTGTCGTCTCAAAAACAGAAAACTTAATTTGTGAGTCATAGGTACAATGGATGTAAATGATAGGTACAATAAGAGTCGTTCGCCATCGTTGGCATACAAATTATAATAGGCAACATTTTTAACGTAGATTCAGAAATTTAAAAAAAATGGAAATCAAAATACAAATATTAATACTTGTGTGACTAGTCTTATACACTGATTCAATATAAAAAGGGTTGCCATTGCTAACAACAGATCATAATTCAAACCAAAGGAGTACAAAGCCAAGTGGTTAACAACTAATTCTGTTCATGACAAGATCAACTGAAACACGAACGGGAAATAGAATTTCCTCCATCGTCGTCGTGATACAGGCAGCTGCTGAAAATAAACATTTTGTTCTCAACTAACAAGATTTATGCAATAAAATCGGTTCACATTTACTTTATTTACTTCATCACTGCTTTTACAAAACTGAATTGATTGATTCCTCACATGTTTTCCACAGTTCCACAAGTGAGGAATGTCCAGTCGGACATCCCTAAACATAAACGTGCGTGTTCTACTGATACAATTTTTATTTTATTTTAAAATATACAGACCCTACAAGTTTGTTAACTTACCCAAAATTACCCGTGAAGTAATTCCTAGTACTTCTTTATACTGTTCATAAATATCGTGATGGATAACTCGCTTTAATTTTCTGACTACAAAAACTAGAGGCTAGAATACTTAACTGTTCCTTTCTGGTTTATTTTTGAAAAATATTCTTTGAGTAAGTTTAGCATTAGTTAAGTGTAGCAGGCTACGCTGACGCCATCAGGGAGGTTGCCACGCCGTATCCAGCCGTATCCACGGGAGTGGCACCAAAAACTCTCGCAGATTCCACTCGTCGGTGACCGGGATAGAACCCAACGCGCTTTAGAACGGCATTGGTTTCTTTGGTCGAACCTTGGTCGGACAAAACCTTACTCCATCTGCCAGCTAGATTTTGCAAACCAATCCACTTGAAAAAAAAAACTTAGTAAAGGATATTGGGAAAACGTGGACCCACCTCGCAAGATACACATGAATGGATAGTTAATTTTATCCAGAATAAAACTTAGTATTACAACTAAGATCAAAAGTCTGTACATTCGGAGTCCATACTTATTAAAGAACAAGCTTCGGTCGTTACACTCTCCAGTAGCCTGAACCGTTCAACGTAGAAACCTGAATTTTGGACATTAGTTGCAGTTTATTATGTAGATGGGCATTAAGAAACGATTTTGCGAAAATCTGCCTTTTTCCAGAAACTCTATCGGCTTTATTACAAATCGTGGTTTAACTTAGACCAAGCTTTAAATCAAAAATGAATTTTGGAATTTCGAACTTTATTTCTACCGTCGTGTAGTAAGTTATTAATCCAAAAGCCGAGTTTAGATCCCGGTCTAAGTTGTCAATTATATGCATTTTAGAATTTTATAGCAGTTGGAAAAAAGTTCGAAATTCAAAAATTGATTTTTGATTTTAAAGCTTTGTCTAAGTTAAACCACGTTTTGTAATAAAGCCGTAAGTCGACAACGTGCGAACAATAGTGCATAATCCTCATAACTCTTTTTTCATTTAAGCATATTTTTTCATGAAATATATTTCATTCGCATCCCTAAAGTATTTCAAACAACAAGACGATGCGTGTTAGCTTCAGAATGTGGTACTTACAGTCAACTAAACATCAGTAGTTGAAATTCAGTTCCTAATACGTAGCAGTAAGGAGGATGATTTTCAAGTTACCGATATGCAGTTGCCTGTACATCACAGTTCCCTTGGAGACGATCTGACGATAAATAATGTCTACGTGATTAGATATGCAGCGCGGAGGTCGGCAGTTCTCGTAAAAGTACTACCCGCACTGATATTAAACCAGGGCTGTGCTGAACATCGTGGGACTATGTCGGGCTTTACTGTACTTACTTGTTAGATGTTCTACTAAGTGTTTTTCTAAAGAAATTATATGAGGAGCTTTTTTTAACGTGGTAAAATCATCAAATGAGTCCTCCCTCCCCGGGCAGGGCAGGAGGGACTGTCAGACTTGTACTGACTAAAACCCACGGTGTCCTTCATAGCCTGTTATGTTCCGGGGTTACGGTAAGGGAATAATCCCGCGACCCCGGCAGGCTTTGGCCCTCTGAGAGGGGGGCCCCGTCATTATGCTGACGCTCTTTTTTAATTTAATGGCCAATTTTATACGCATTTTAGACTCCTCCGTCAGTTTTTGTTGCTGTTTTGCAATAAGAGTAATTTAAACCATTAGCTATTTAAAACAACCATAATGACAGCATTTTTTTCAAGATTGTACTCATAGAGCCATATTGATTGATGGTATATTGAAAATCATTTGACCTGTTTGATTTAACATAATCCAGATAAAAGTCATGTAAAGTATATGGGTTGCCTGTATGATTAAAGAAGCTTTCGCTTTCAAATGTTATTGTTTTCAATACAAATCAGCTTTTATCTAACGTCCATAACTATGGCAGAACCGTCCTCTCTGTGAGAGGGATTTATTATCTATGTGGGCAGAGGGATGTTGATAAAATAAATTACTCGGCGCAATCATCATCATCATCAGCTTACAATGTTCCCACTGCTAGGACACAGGCCTCCTCTCTATGAGAGGGAGCCACAATCCAACACGCGGGGGCCCGCGTGTTGGATTGTGGCTCCCTACTTCTTCTTCTTCTACCAACCCGCACTGGGCAGTGCGGGTTGGTAGATGTCACATGTCTTCGAATTTTTGTTTTTAAGACATGCCGGTGTCCTCACGATGTTTTCCTTCACCGTTTTGAGACAAAGTAATGCGCCTGGCGGGGTTCGAACCCACTACCTACAATTCGTAAGTCGGGACCGTTACCGCTGCTCTAATCGGAAGAATGAAAATTTACAGTTTTCCTAATTCAGAATTCTCTCAATAAATCATAAAAGTAATTCGTCAATCCCTCACGCCCGTCTCATTCATAACCCGGCAGCCGCTGGGCGCCATGTTAGCACGTCGTGATGTCTCGCGGCCGCCATCCATCTCCCGTCGCATGTCATTCATTAACATTTTACGTCCGACAGACGAACGCGTTATGGACGCAACACGTTTCTGCGGCGCATTGAGGGTTGACTCCAACATTGTTGCGCGTTAGCTTGCAGTCGTAAAAGATAGGTTTGATGTGAGTTACAGTCTGGGATTGGATTTTAACTTGGTTAAAATAAGGTTTTGTACTGTGTTGCGTCTGTTAGATTAACTCAAACAGACGCAAAATTATACATGGTCGTCAAACTGTTTACGATTTACCTACCCTTTCCATAATGCTGTGTAGAAAAAAAGTATTATAATTCTTTACCGAATACAATAATGCACTTGTAAAGATGGGCCACCGATCCCACAGTTGAATAACGAACTCTATAACTTATCGTGTAGCGTGCGAGACCTTAAGTACAGCGGCTAAAGTTATTATTACCTATGAGGAAACGAGACTGAACATTGTTTGATGCTACGGTTCTTACTAACTGGATTCTGTGATAGAATAAACAAAGTAATTTTTGCTGGATACGTAGAATAAACTACTGTAGTTAGTAGTTACTTACTGAAGCGGCACGCGGCAATGGTGATTTGAATACAACTAAGTACATTTGCAGGTTCCACTTCACTATGTAATGATCTTACACAACACTGACAAAGCGTCGTTGTCATTTCGGCCCGTAATACGCAAAAAACATAAAAATTTAAATATTAGGGTGAATTCAGTAGTCGTCAATTAGTTATTTTAATATTACTTTTAAATGAATACGTAAGTACGATTGACTGCCAGCCTGTGTTTTCTCACTGCTGGGCAAGAGCCACACCGCTTGGCTTCCAACTTTTCCGATCTAGGACCAATGTTAGCTACTAGTCTTTCAGTCTAGCTCATCCCACCATCTACTACAAGTTCTCTTTCTGGTTGTATCAGGGCTCCATTATGTTGTCCACTTCGGCCCTCAGTCCATTGGGAATCCGGCAGACTTGGGCAGCCCAGTCCCATACCAGCTAAGCGGCTATTTGAGCAATGTCAAGTGTAATATCTGTAATCTGTATTTTGGAACCCAGTATGGTGTTACAAATCCACCTAGCAAATCTTGAGTTTAGACTTTGGACTGTTTGTGAAAGTCCAAGTCCGGGAACCATAATAAATGGGAAGAATATACACATGACCATGATTTCGATTTTATATGGCAATGGAAGTTCCTCCAAGTATATTTAAATAAGACAGTAACTGGGCGTAGTTACTGGATTCGATAATATGTTAGTATTGTTACGAAAGAATTTTCCGTGAAAATCAAAACACTACCAACTTTACATTTGGATAGTAAAGGCCGATGATCTATTTATTTTGTTGCACCTGCAGGAATTTATTATCATGACTGTTGAATTGCTTAGGTATATTAATTAGTTGATAGAGCCATGTAAATAGATAGGCACGGAATCTCCCTTATACTTATAGGTATTCATACAAGCATGAGATCATTAGGTATTAGCCAAACTAGTCTCTACCCTGAAATGAGAACAACTAGGTACACAATTCTACACTCAATTACCAGCTGTAGCGAAACTTTCATCATTCTCAATCTCTGTTTTTTTTGTGACACAGGCATGCACCGCAAGTCGATCGAGGCAGCGCGGCACCTCAAAGAGTCGGGGTCGGAGCGCGAGGGCTCGGAGGCCGAACCGGAGCGCCCCACCTCCGCGTCCTCGCACCATCACGACAACCATGACACGCAGGTGAGGACACCATACGTAGCTATTGTACATTTAGGGGATATACCCCTTTCGGAATCTCAAATAAAATTGGCCAAACCCTCTGCATTGGTCATACCCCTCTTTCTAGTAATCAATTCTTTTTTTTCTAAAATCGCAAGCTCCTGTCAAACGTTTACCTGAGGTATAGATTATGCAGCAGTCAAATGACCACAAACAATGGTAGCTTATTCAAATAGAATCCCATGTAAGCTAAGTTCTTACTCTGTCTGTTCCTAACCTTATAGGAATAGAAAATTGAAGTGAAATTGTCTTATTTGGGGTAATAATTTATCAAATGAGTCCTCTAGCCCTGGGTCGAGCGAAAAGACTGTTCCACTCAGCTCAGGAGAGTCTTATTGACTAAAGATCTGAGACTGATCCTTCAAATGCCCTTTGCATTCTAGGGCCGTAGGAACCTACTCAGACAGTCCTACAAAAATTGAATTTTGATTCTTCTGGCTTCCTCTACAGCATGTTTAATAGTACTCGAAGTTTACGGAAATGAAGGAAACCCTTGCTAGTCCCTAATAACTAAGCACCAACCTTGACCGAATTCCATCATCGTTTGCAGGCGCAGAGTTCCCCGGCGAGCTCGACCACGGCGTCCTCCTCAGCGAAGGGTCGCGCGTCCCCCGAGGCCGGCCGCGAGCTGTACGAGGACGCGGAGGCCTTCCGCAACAACAGCATCGCCTGCTTGCGCGCCAAGGCGCAGGAGCACCAGCAGCGACTGCTCAGCCACAACATGCTGCTGCAGGTAACCTCCAAACATTTGTATTGGCCGCCATTGCAAGAGGTAATTCTATTTTAATTTAGCAAAGTTTTTATTTTATTTATTAAATGAGGAATAGGAGTTCAGGAGCTACTAGTTATTAATTACAGCCACACAGGCCGATATTCAGGGTTAAAGGTTCCGCGCTTGCCGAAGTTGGTCTGTGGATGGGTGACCATCTATTAAAGGGAGTTTTGTCTGTGCCTCGGAAAGCATATAAAGCCGGTGGTTCCGGCTGTCATTTGTAGATTTTTGACAGTCGTTACTATTGGCCAGAAGCTCTAAAGTCCCACAAGCAACCCTTACCATGGGGTATTACCTAGTTACTGGGTTGTGAAGGTCTGATAGGCAGTTGCTCCATGTAAAATACTGATATTCAGCTGTATCTGATTCGACTGGAAGCCGACCCCTATACTTGGCAAGAGGTTAGGCAGATGATGATGATGATGAAATAAACTGTTGTGTTTTTTCGATAGGTGAAGGTGTAACACTCTGTCACACCTGTTATAGTAGCTCTTTTATGCAAAAAAGAAAGTCGAGAATTCGTAGTTCACAAAATTGGCACTTAGAACGTCAGCTAAAATAATTCAGTATCCATTCTTTCAGAAGTTTAATCTTACTGTCCATCTGCTTAAGTAGGTATAATAGCCACTAACTGATATATTAAAGCCTGTCCTAAAACAATGAATTCGTTGTCCCATCAGGTAAGAGGCATGCCTCGCGCCGGCAGCGCGGAGGAGGAGGCGCCGGCGGACATCGACGTGGGTACGGAGGCGCCGCCGCCCGCGCACCACCACCTCGCGCACCTCTATTGAGGCACCAGCTCTCACCAGCTGCCAGGGAACACCTGTCACACTGGATCATAGGCACCACAAGGAATTAGAACAGCTTACGTTAGCAAGCAGCAAGAAAACGAAACAACTCTGACATTTTTCTTGAACAACATCTGATGGTTTTATTATGAACATTGTTGAGGGAAAGTAATTATTTAGTAGATTGGCACGCATATTTTTTTCGCTATCTTATTTTTTGTTTGTATGAATTTCTCCTGTCGTGGGTGCCTTTAGCAACTCATACAAAATACATAATTCCGTAAGATCATACAAATTATTAGACTTGCGGTGTGTACGTGCGGTAATCGAACCCGCGACACGCTGTCAAGCAGTTGAACCCTCAGCGACTGCGGCAATCGTGTCATTAATAATGTCTGCAGTGTTCCCACTGCTGGGACAATGGTCACCTATGAGAGAGCAAGCTATGTCTGGCAGGCTCAGTGCGGGTTGATATTTATGACATGCGTCTTCTACACAAACTGAAACAGAGCTCTTTAGTCTCACCACGAATATTAGATACCGCACGGATTTTCCCCACTAATCTATTGACGCGTGCCTAGTACGAACCTCTATTCTGTGGATTAGTATTTACAAAGGGGGTTACTGTATTTCATCTACTGTGAAAAAAGGCAGCTGTGATTTGAACACGTGATCATTACCCTTAGCACGAATTTTCAGTATTTGAGACGTAAAGTAAACTGAAACTTTGACAATTTCAAATTGACAATTTTCAATGAAAAACTTAGTTCCTTCTTCGCTCCATTTTTTCATACAGAAACGCTGTAAATGCTGGAAAGACGCTGTAAAGTAAAATAGTGAAAATTTGTGCTTAGGGTATAGTTTCGGTTAAAAGTCAATTTACTAGATGATTACTTTTCCTGGCTATGTTCAATTGTTTATTCTACGACAAGAAAATGTTAACTTTCTGGTGCTTTTTACTATCTAGTACCTATTTACTGTATGATTCTAAGATCTAGTGTTATCTGGTGTTCCCGGACATGCGTGTGCGACTCTCGTGTCTCGTGTAATTATGTACATTACTAGCCCCGTCTCGTGCAATACCTTAGTTAAGTATTTATCTGTGTAGCCCGACTTGCAATGTATAAAGTTCCCCCAGCTTAGATTTAATGAGAGATGCGAGCTGGTGAACTGAATGATAACTGAACTTGTGGTCAGATTCCGTAACTTATTTATTTTAAGAGCGTTTAGGTCGTATTGCATTTTATACAAAGTTTTAAGTCGTTTTTTTAATGATTTAACCGATTAAATAAACCTTAAAACACCTTTTTATAAGTCAACAGTAGACCGATTTTGATTTTTCCATAGAAACAGAGGTTTTCAAATACCTTTTTTTTTTGCAGCTATTAATAATCGCTTGTTTTTAGTGAAAACGGACATTATTGACATGCTGTGTGTTAGAGAGCTACACTTTGCATATGTTATGTACCTAAGGGTCATCCTAACCTATCACGCTCTACTGCTGAAAATAAGCTTAAATCTTTTAATTGGTGTCTATTTTCGAAGTTTTTCATAATGTGACATTAAGAAAAAAAAGTACTTAACGCCTATATTTTTGTACTTATTTAATGCGAACTTAACTGCTTATTTCGTTGAGTTCACCAACTCGCACTTCCCTAATATTGTATAATGACTCCTTAATCTTAGAAATATTTGTGCCCAGTGTAGTGTAAGTCAAGAAGCCTATGTAAATCGAACTAGCTATATGAAGGTACTAACTATCTTACTTTTCTTTGGCTATGATATTTGTTAGTACAATTGGAAATAAAGAAATTGTTTATTTATTATATTTTGTGAATACAGAGCTGTATTTACAAAGACTTTATTTCTTTTTAACAAAAATTCTTGTAAATAATTATAACAAATTAATAAAGATTCGATGTCTTTTTCATTTAGGAGCCTTTTTCAATACATTTTTGTTTAGTTTTGGCAGCTAATTTATGTGGTTTATTTAATTATGAATCTGAAAAAATAATGGCAGCTAAATATTAAATGTGCAGCTCTGTATCTTGGATTGCCTACAACGAATGTGAAACCCCTGTGTCATCACTTTAAAGCTCATTTACACGATACCAGAAACTGCATGCAAGCTGTACCTATGCAATGCAAGTTTAACTACATTGCGGTATTCATTTGATTTATTTTAATTTATTGTCCACAAATAAATATACTGCAATATAGTCAAACTTGTATGCAATTTCTGTCAACGTGTAAATGAGCCTGAATTTTTTATATCCTGTTGATGGCACTAACGTATATTATTGGCTCTAATTTCATTATTGGCTCTAATAAAAGGAAGAGTCCATGAAAAGATAGATAGAAAAGTATCAACCTAGCTACTTCTATCGAAAGTTATTAAAAAAATAAAACAAAAGGTTTTGTGGACTCTCCTTACTAAAAACTGAATCGAATGAACATCGAATACATTCCAGTGAAGACTATTTTCTTATTACTTACTAAAAAATATATATTTGTGAATTCATCTATCTGTAACAACATGATCTTTGTAAAGGTGTGTTCTTGTTGAACCTTCCAGTGGTTAAAGAGACTTACGAAAATGGTCTCATAGGCACGCCTACACATCCACCGACCTGAATCTAACATGAACCTTCTGCTTTTGTGATAAAGTACGAAATCTTTTAAAGAATGGGAGATAGGATTGATGTGTTGGCGTCTAAACCTAGCTATCTCACAAACGCAGAGGGTCTTTGAGCGCCTGATCAAAAACACATAGCAAAGAACACGCCTGCTAAATGTAACTATTTTGAAACAAATCTGCCTTACAATCAATTCTTATTGTTTTTGGAATGTCGCAGCTTCTAAAGAAACCCTTTTCAAAGATTAAAATGTGACTAATTCGCCCTAAAAATATGGATTTCTTATTCGGGGTTGCATTGACAAGAAATGCCGTTAACTTTCGCGCTATAGGTTTTTAAATGTCAGCGCGACAATTATTTACGATATTTCTTTTTAATGTGGACCCATCAGTTTTTTTTTTTAAGATATATAGATGTAACTTATTTTCACTTAAAACTCAAGCTTGATGGCATTTTCTAAATTAATTCCTACGCTCTCAGTCTGCCATTAAAGACAGTGTAACTAATCTTGGCTATAGCAAAAATCAGCTGAGATAATTAATTGTACAAGTTGGGAGGCAGCGACATAATATTGACACGAAGTTACGACTTGTAAAGTTTCAAGCTAGAAGGCATGTTCACAATGTCTTATAATATAAATATAAAGTTAGAAGCAACTGTTCTGTTGTTGGTACCGTACTTATGCATAGAGTTGTAATATATTTGAAATTAAACAAATCTAAAGCAACTAAGTAATGTGAATCATCGTAATTAAATTTATTCCGATGAATAAACAACATGTATAAATTATTTGATGACGTTTTATTTGTATCCCTTTACCCACGTATCAGGGTAAAAGTATCTCAGTTGACTGAGGACGGACATCGCCCTTTTTTTTTAGCTTGGTAAAATCGTCAAATGAGTCCTACCCCTCAGGGAGGGACAGGAGGAACTACCAGACTTGTAATGACTAAAATACACGGTGTCCTTCAATGGGCCATTTTCGTTCCGGGATCAGTTTCTCGATACGGCAGTCCCGAAATCCCGGCCGGCTTTGGGCCTCTATTTTTTTCTGTATACCTAATAGGTAAAAATCTTTCTATATTCTGTCATTTTGTCTATTCTTCAGTCATAAAAAAACCTTTTTCATGGTATCATACGACGCGTGCAGCTGATAACTAAGTATAAACAAAGACGGAGACCGCTTTGGAATGAAAATTTCCAATACCAAAATATATTTTTCTGTTTCTTGTATCAATTGCTGCTCAGCTCCTATTGCTCGTAGCGTGATGTTACACATATAGCCTAGCTTTCCTCGATAAATGGATCGACATAAAAATATTTTTTCAATTCGAAGCAGTAGTTTCTGAGATTAGGGCGTTCAGTCAAACTCTATTTAGTATTATTAGTATGTATGTCAGGAAGTAATACGTTGGTCGATCTTAGCAGTTTGTAAAATACTTATTACATTAATATAAGTCTTAGAGTTATATGAGACCGATTTCCAAATTCATATTATGCCAAATCGATGGCCAGGTTCTAGACTAAAAAATAAAACAATATATTGGGCAAAACAAAGCCATAAAACAGCGAATTTAATAAATATAGCTGGCGGTAAATGATACAAAATGTTCTTAACATTAACTTATAAGTACTTATTAAAGTTATAGTTCATAGGCGTCCCTGGTTGTGTCAGGGTACAATCGATACACGGTGATACTTTAACATTTTTAAAACATTAAATTAAGCGCTACGCTACAACAAAGTCACTGTACGCGGAAAGAAAGATTCGACTGCGAGCAGGTATAGTGCTATTCTGTAATGTTCACGAGTACACGATCACGAATTCTTAAGGAAACATCGCTCTAATTTCGAACGTAGTGTTTAGAAGATAGAATCTGCAATGACTTTAAAACAACTGAGTTCGTTAGGTGGAATGAGCTCATGAAAGTTACAGAATATCACTACAGGATATCTTAGAGATACCACACGGGCGTTACGGGTACGCTGCGTTGTCGTACGCAATTATTGCAACGCAATGCCACACGAGCGCTATGTCAACGCAGCAATTTCCGACATCGCAGCATTGTATGGGATGTCTGTCTTCCATTCCATATTTTTAGTGCGCTGCCACTCTGTCTTTCTTAACACAGCTCCCTTTTCCACCTCTTTTTTCGCATACCCTTGTGCGTAATTTTAACGCGTCGTATGGCACATCGTTCAAATGTTTATGAAGAACAACGGAGCGTCACCACTCAGTCGACGCAGTGCACCGACTATGCCCGTGTGGCACTGCTCTAACCAATGATATTTAAACTATAGATACGTTGTCCGCACTCTAAAATGGCAAAAAAAAATCAAGCCAATTGGCTTGCGTTGCGTTGATATTGCGCTTAGTTGCGTCTCCCTCGCGCCGTACGGTGTCATATTTTCTTTCTCTTTCTTCACGCGTATAAGTAGGTTCTAGTATTGTCGCCGTTTTTAAGCGCCGCGATGTTCGTTCATGACGTGTCTATATTTAATATGTCATTGGCTCTAACCTGTGTTTATAACAGTCTACATCTACCCGCAATCCTGCTCAGCAAGGCTGAATCTTTATTTCCAATCTTAAGTCTTTCGTTGACGAATGGACCACCTTTTCTTATTTTGTCGTAAGAAGTTACTCAGAATAGCTTGGCTAGAGATGTTGTAAAACTACACTTTGGTCGCCAATGTGTCAAACCATTATTCTCCATTCGAGCTCCACCGGGGTCGGGTAAGTCATTTCAAAATTGTTTTCATTACACAAGTTTATTCAAGTATCACCGTGTGTTAAGTAAATATTACATAAAAATCTATTGTTTGTTGATTTATCGCTCTGTAAGCGACATCTATTGGCACATTCAAGAAACTTTTGTGTTACGATACAATTATAGTATAGGTAAATGCAACTCTTCGTAATATTTTTACTGACATTGTAAGACACTTTCTGGACGATTTAAATTGAAAAATACAGTAAATATTATCATTCGGTTTAAATTTTTTGAAAAATACTAAGATTTAATTTCGAACACCTCAATTAACATGTCTTATAATTTTTATAATTGAATTTACAGTATTATTAATAAATTACCTCGTTATATTAAAATTATGTAAAAGCATCAAAAATCATTGAGGCAAGTTTTAAGGAGCACTTAAAGTATGGATCGACCTCAGTGCGAGGTACTGGCGACTTTATGAGGAAACACCTCTAAAACTATGTAAAATAAAAAACAAATAAAACACCCAAATAGTGCAAACGATCACAGTGAAATTTATATTAAGAATCTTGAGCTTGTTATTATTTTAATGAAACCTTTAAGATGTGATATAATATGTATGTCCTAATTACAATAAGCAGTATCAAAAAAGAGCTGCAGTAAAACCAGTTTAATATTCTATTTGTTCGATCCTCGGGCTAAACCTTTATTTTATTTTATTATGTTCACTTTTAACCACTATCTCATCTCAGTATCTACTTTGTTTCATTTGCACTATTCAAGGCGCTCGGTCATACAAATATTTCTATATTATTATATTGTTCATAAGTACAGATTCCAGCATTTAAACTAACAAACAAATGGAATTACAGAAGCTTCCCAACTGACCAGCAAATATCCAAGGTTAGGACATCTTATACATAGATAAAGTTAATTATAAACTGTGTGTGAGGTTACAGCTTGGCAGATTAGAGTAGAAAACCGGAAGTCGCCACTGTGCTCTCGCTACCAGCACTTTGAATGTTTTTTTTTCACTTATTACGTTAGTTTTATGGCAAAATATCAAAGATTTTAAAACGTTGTCTAACAAAAAGATTAGTTCCGTTTCAAGACGTTCTGGCCAAGCTGTACTTCAAACATTTGACTAGAAATCCCTACGGTTTCTTCCGCGTAATTTCGAATTATATTAGACAAGTGACAACATTAAACCCAAAATTTGTAGTAAATATTCTTCTCGAAGATACAATCACATTCCCACTTAGCTCATCGAGTGCTACACCATATTTTATACAATATCGATTAAAATTGTTTAGGCCCTTTAAATATTTTTATTTGGTAATTTACCATTAGATAACTAGGCACTACAGTAAAATATCTAAGCATTAAAACCACATTTATAAAATGTTATACTTATATCTAAGCCCTGTTGCACACTGTAAATGCGGTTGTCTTTATTTAAAACAAAGAGTATTATTGTAGAAAGTATTACGAGTGGTTCTAGCTGAACTATAGGAGATAACAATATGGAAAATCTCTAGTTCGGACAACATTATATGAATAAAACATTAGCCGATGCTATTTATTTGCTACAGACAACAATAGCTCAAGTGTCCAATTCAGACACGGCTATTTTAATAGTAATAGTGTTTCGTTAACATTCTAACATCGTACAATGTATGCGATGAATTCGTAGTTTTAATTATCGAGTATGTATTTTTGTATGCAACAGGGTATTCAAACACAGAACGTCATAATATCAAAACGACTTACATTACTACTACACGTAAAACAGACAATGTTTCCAGCTTTAGTATACTTAAAATTAACAAAAAAAAAATGTTCTATTAAAAATAATTCTTTAAAACATTCATAGAAATGCAGAAAACTGTCTTTGCACTTGTTTGAAAACTTCAAAATTTGCGCAATTTTATTGTGGCAACATTATACAATTCAAAATGATCATTGTAACAAATGGTGAAAGTTTTTACTCACTAAGGTACGAAAAGTTCGCATATAATCGTATATTCCGTCTTAAAAGATTATTTAATTAAATATTAATATGGCCTGGCCATAATAGACATCAAGTATATGAAAACCTTTATAACATCGAAGTAGTTATCCGCATATTCATGCTTTGTACTCTATAAATAATATTTATTAAATCTGTAGCTATGGCTGTTCATCGAACCGCTTCAGACTAAAATAGAAGGAAAGACAAATATAGCAAGACATAATAGCTGATTGAATGTAGACGGTGTCTCGTCTTTAGTGGAAAACATAAGTAGTTAGGACCCTAGTCCGTAGCGGCCATGTTTTTTTTTGAGTCATTGTGACAAGTTGCAATGCCGCACATCTAGATTTGCCCACTTTTATGAAGTAAAAGATTAACCAAATTTCACAGATTACAAGATAAATCAGATACAAAAATTCTCTTGCTGGATCTACATTCATAAACTGCACCTTATAACCAAAACCAGCCATATCATAAGAATTTGAAACTAAGTACGTCTGGCCCTATAGCCAAACAGCAGTCACTAATACATTTTCAACTTTATACCCTAGTACATAAAGTTGAAAATTTATTAAGACTATGAGCGATAACGAACGAAACAAAGGAAAACGATCTGTAAACTTCAATAGATTTTCAATTTTACGCGCTGGGGTATAAAGTTGGAAATATGTTGGCGATTGCTTAGCTTTAACGATTGTTCCCTGTTGTTCAGCTACAGGTCCATCGACCGAAATATATTCGTACAAACACGTCGCGCGGCTGTCGGCAACCGACTGAGCTAGGGGCTAACGGTATCCCGGCGGCAAGTAGGTAGTAAATACATGGAGTGTAGTATCTGTAATCTGTGCGCCAACGACGATATAATACTAGACTCTTAATAACAGGCGACCGATGTCTGTCAACACATTAGGCAAAAAAGTCTTATATTCGTCTCATTTCGACCAATCCTGTGAGCCGTAAACATACGTTGAGACAGAACAGACCTTGAGTTAGCCAATCACAACGCAGTACCCCGTCCCCCTCGCTTACGTAGTACCTCAGCGAGTTAACAGAATAGTTTTTGTTCCTTAGATCGTGCATGCGGTGTCTAGTATTATATCGTCGTTGCTGTGCGTATATGAGTGTATGTCTGGTTAGCCCTAGTGCTAGATATCGACGAACATTAAGCATACTATTTGATAACTCAGTGTCTTCTTTATCTTAGTCTGATAGGTAGTCTGCTACAAATCTTCATAAAAACAAATAACTTCGTTTCCCGGCGTCTCCTTCCAGGTGTATGGTCATGAGATCGAGGTCAGTCGGTCCTCCTTAGTAGATGGTCTTGGGCGGCCCCTCCATGTCCTCGGCGCTCTTCAGCATCAGATAATAGCTGTTCACGCACAGAATGCAGTACGCCATCACCACTGGAAATAAGAAAATTGATTGTGAGAACAGGTTTATATTATGAAACTAATTACGAACAGACTTAAAAAGGACAGTGGTACTTTAAAAAACAAACAAAGTTTAAATTCCGAGTCATACAGTTGTTCAAAAGTCGCATTTTCATCAGGAGGTATTTTGTTCCGCGACTCTGTCGCTCGATACGAAATCCACGTGTCCTTAAGCCTGCTCTACACTACTCGCGAAGTTGGTCGAAGGTGACCGAATACGATAGTGTGGAAGAGCACTTCGCTTCGCTTCGTACAATTTCGGCTCGCTTCGGGCGACTTCCATTTGTTGTCGGTATTTGCGACCGAGTCAAAGGAGTCAATGAGCTCCTCGCGAAGTTGCACGAGTGTGTAGTCACATACTTCGGGACTTCGATCAACTTCGACGAGTACTTCGTCGAGGCAACTTCGCGAGTAGTGTAGAGCGAGCTTTACGCTCTATCCGCTCTATACATATTTTTACTTAGCTAAGATTTTACATTTGTTTGTTTTTGGGAAGTGATACTTCTGTACGTAGTACTATTAAGTATTCTGTGATAGGGCTTAAAAATGTAGTGATTTAGTGAACACTCACCAAAGAACAGCAGTCCCTCGAAGAAGGAGAGGAAGATGTCAGTCCCGGTCCCGGAGAAGCCGTGCATGGCCACCAGCACCACGATGCAGAGCAGCGCCGCCACCATCAAGATGGACATCACCACCACCCACACGCGGATGCCGGTTGTCTTGCGCTGGAAACATACACAAATATCGAATTACTACTTGATATTTAAGAAAGGTTTCGTAGCGGAATCATGTTGAAAGACTTTTCAACATGGGTGTAGATGGCTATATCCGTAACTATGAGGAATATCGAAAAACATTGAAAGAAGTCTCGAGGTAGATTTTGACGAAGACTAAAACTGCATCACTAGATTTTAGAAGATTTAATAATCCTGGCCGGGAATTGAACCAGCTGATTTAGAAAAAAATATCATACTTAAGCCTTATTTAGACGATACAAAAACTCGCACGCGAGTTGCGTTACATTGCGGACTCTATAGGTACACCAAATTCAGTTGATAAAAAAAAAAAACGCAATCTAGTAAAACTCACATGCGAGTTCTTGCTAAGTCTAAATAAGGCTTTACCCTGTATTTTAACATCATTATGTATTATTACATCATTTAATTTAGATAGTGTGGCTTATAAGGATTAAATTCTGGGAAATATTCATATACGGGGAAACTTACCTGCTGGTGTACTTAACTGACCATAAATATTATTCGAATCATAAGTTTCTACTTTGAATTACCTACGTACTATTTTTTGTTCAACTCAATAACTTCGTATTGCTGAATACAGTGTGATTGTAGACACGTCAAATCCAGTGAAACAATGAAATTTATGAATGCGCATGAGCTGCCGCATGCCCCATGAGCTGTGGGCCAAAATTACAACTTTGTGGAGCCCTGACACATTGGACCAGTTTGGCCCTGGATCGTGAAAACTGGAAGCTATGAGGAGAGGCCGTTGCCCCGCAGTGAGATGATGTAGGTAGGCTAGCAGTATCAGTATTCAAGGCATGCAGCCAGAGCCCTGGTCTTTGACTTCGACTCAACGAGCAATGGAAATAGCTATGCTTGCGAGTTTCTTTGCGGGATAAAATCCAGAACATGGATATTCGGCGAAGAACCAGAATCACCGACAAAGCTCATATTTGCAAGTTTAACTGGCAATGGGCAGGCCACATCGCTCGTAGAACTGACAACCGATGGGGAAGAAAGTTCTCGAGTGGCGACCACGGACCGGAAGACGCAGCGTAGGCAGGCCTCCCACTAGGTGGACCGACGACATCGTGAGGCTCGCGGGCAACCGATGGTTGCAAGTGGCGAATTGTCATTCGGCGTGGCGGTCTAAGGGGGAGGCCTATGTTCAGCAGTGGACGTCTTCCGAATGACGATGATGATGATGAGCCAGAGCCCTTGGGTAAATAATCAACTCACCTTGCAAGCGGAGTAGAGCAACGTGAAGGCGAGCAGCACATGCACGACGGTGACGACGGCCACGGTGACACTGATCTTGTACCACGCAGAGTACACCCCGTCGCCCACGTCCTCGGCCGTCCCTGCTAGCGAGCGGAATCCTTCCGCGTACACCGCGCACATTATCATCAGCGCGAATGATACCAGCTGCGGACGAAATATAGGAAGATAAGTAACTTCTGACTGCGGATTTAACATCCAGAGAGTACTTAGTTAGTGTATGTGTTAAGTGTTAATGAAAAACCAACTGAAAATGTTTCTCAAACATCTGGTTGCCAAGAATTTATAGACTTTAAGAAGTCCCGCCCGAAACAATTTTGTTCTACGAGGCATTGTCATTGCGAATACCCAATAAGTGGACCATTAATAATTTGCATTATTTATCATTGTTCATAGGGTATCTTTGGAGTTTATTGAACGGAAACTAAACCTTTGTAGTGGCACATGTAGTGGCTACTTTGTACTTATTTTAATCCCATACCTCGTCCCTCCATTTTTATTGCGGCAGCGTCCATTGGGACGGGACGACTCGACTGCCACAGTATAATTAAGAAATTGTCAACATTAAAAAAATTGGTGTTACAAAAATACCGTTATTTGCTAAAGCCGATGTTTTGAATACTAAGCATACAAATTGTGCACTAAATATTCAAAGACACTCTAGCTAGTCTAAAATTCGACACGACCATGTAGAAGGCGCGTGTGTGGTGATGAATATTAATCATTGAAATGAATTGCACGAAAACAATATTGTTTGTTCACTGGAACTATGTAAACATAGTATGGTTTACTCTGAAAAAATTATTCAATACAATCCGAAACTCAAGGTTGCCTTTGCCTTGTAGTCTTGACGTACGAAAAACTGTGGATGTTTGAACATTCAGTTTGCGAAATATTCGGCTTTGGCTTATCGCGAAGTTTACAACAGTCGTAAAGCCTGCACAAACAACCTACTCAAAGTCGTAATTAAAAGTTAAAACATTGCTAAACATATTATGAGTTGATTAATTACAATAAAACAATCCTTGGCAACGATCTTATGATATTACTACTCGCGTAAACAAACGCGCTATTTATACAACAGCTACTCATAAATATGGCGGAAGTAATTCCCTCAATAAAAAACAAATTAAACTTAGTTTTTAAACTTACCAGGTGTACAAATCCTATGAATTTGGCGCCGACCTCCAGGCCCATGCACCAGCAGAACGAAGTGACATGTGGCACACCCATCTTGGAACTGTCCTCGTCGACACGCGCGCGGCAACTGGAATGTAAAGCAAGCTTCACCGTGAGTGATACGCCCCGCGCAGGCGCCGCGGCGTCCACACCGTGACGTAGGCGCATTTGTTGTTTGACGTCATATGACAACACTTCCTTGAACTTACATTCGCGTGGCTATCAGTCTTACACAAGGGAAAGCCCTTGCGTCACCAAGCTTGTAGTAAAGTTAACAAGTGTGTGTGTGGTTATTTTTGTACTGACCTTTAACAGGTCGACCTCTAACTCATTCAATAAACTTGCTTGCCAACGTTGTCTCGCCTACCGTATCAAAATATAGAACAAATTTTCGCTATGATGAAGAAGATTGCGGGATCTGGTACCTACCAGTTCCCGCAAGATAAAGAATAGACGATTCAGGTACCTATTTCGTATTTTGAACTGATGCGATTATGTTTAAGTGCATTATTGAGTAATTCTCAGTTATCTAGATACTATTTGAAGTCTAGATAACTAAATCTAGACAGGTATAATTTAAATAAATCTTATCTGTACTGTCAAGGTAATTTGGTAGCCCCGATAGAGTGATGGTTTATTTATATTATTTACAGATTTTCTCTAAACATTTTTTTTTTCAACAAAATTAATCAAAAAGAATATAATATGAATGCTTAATTTTAATGATGCCAATATGTTGTGCAATAAACAAATATCTACGCACAAGTCTACCATTTTGTTTACTCCGAATTCCCAATTCACCAGAATTGTGAGTGATTCATGGCTTACAATCTCCCTCTGACGTCACGCATCGTTAATGGCAGAGCTGCACAAAATACAGGGGATTGTGAACCTAATGTGCACAACCAATTAACACCGAATACAAGTTATTAGTTCTACGCAATTAGAATAGTTACAGTAATGAAGTCAGAAAAAACTTGTATAAATCCAGAAACAGGTTCTTACAAGGTTTATAAAAAGTCTAGAAAATATGGCGCCCCAGTGGGATGTGTCCTCGTTCACCCTATGTATAACAGAACAGCCAAAACATTCGTCTGTGTGTCACAAACGACAAAATTCGATTAAAATAGAAGTAGTTCACGCAATGATGGAACGATTGTGTCAATTAGGCAGAGCTCGTAAACCCTTTAGATAAAGGTTATCTTGGAAGGCTAGACACTTGTTTAGTGATGAGTCATAGTGCTGGACACAACAGACCTATGAGGGCAAAGGGAACCCCAAATTATAAAACAACAGACACTTTAAATGTTTTAACCTTGTCCCTGACCTACAGACTCATGGAGATGATCAAGTGAAGATCATGCCCGCTTCATTTCGTTTATTTTATTGGCGGTTGTTCTTGCTAGTGCTTCTCTTTTGCAACTACATAATATAACAACATTTACATTCACAAGACTCTTTGCTTGTAAAGTAAAATAAAATTGATGCATTAATTCGAGAACCACTCCACAATTAATAATGTTGGTTACGTCAATGGTAGCTTGGTAAGCCACAGGAGATTTCATTCTTTAATTTCGTTTTTTTTTTATATTGTTTTTCTTGGGTTTCTCTTTTTTTATTATGTAATTTTATTAATATAAATTAAATGTGCCGGAATGAATTATCCATATAGACCTTAACATTACAAAAAAACGTACCTAATAATACTAACTTTAACCAATAAGCAGCTCTGGAGTTTTGTGTCGACAAGATAATGATGGAGGATTACAGTGCCAACATCGTACATATTTGTCTCGAGATCTCTTAGCAAATCATCTCTTACATACAGAAATCTGACACATTCTGCTGTACCAAACACCCTCGTCAAATCCTGGATCGACGCAGTAAGCACAAGTTTATATGGAAAACCAATGATTTGTACTTAGCAAGAGGTTACATTCAAATAATTATAGACGAAAAGTGCCAATGTTAATGCCATCCGCATTAACATTGGCACTTTTCCAAAGTTAATGTGATAGAGGTGAAATCAAAATTCAAAGAGAAAACGAACCGACCAAGAAATGCTGGATCTAAAGTAAGATAAAGTGACTTACTGGGTATCGTCCGTGGCCATTGTCACTAGAACACTGAGCGAAGGATGGAGCAAAGTAGCTATGAAACAAGTCTACTTGCTTTTTTACTTAATACATGTGGTCTGATGGCGTAATTATGAGGGCAGACCAAGTCAGGGGCTTATTGCGATTGGGATACTTCTAGGGATACCACTATGACCCGTTTTATTTTAAATCCAAAGTATAAGCACAATAAGTCCGAAGTGGTTGATTGCTGTACGTATTTTCAGGTCACAGTATTTCCATTGACTACAGTACAGAAACCCCCGATGCTAACACAAAGAATGCCTCGTAGGCTCGGGTAACCTCGTTTTTACACGAGGACGCTTACCTCCTCTACCTTGTACCCCTCGGATATCCCGCTAGTTTAACATGCTAGTGAACTTATCAAGGACAGACCTTCGCGTTAATATTGATCGCACGCATACAGGCTGAGTTTATTTTAGGCGAACACTTACTAATGAAACTTTTTTAGCGCAAACAAATTTGCTTTCGGCTTTTCAGCGTTGAGCCAATATTGTCCATGACCTATTTTACTGTGACCCAGTATAGCTGTTATCTTGTACAATATGCATGCAAAAACTACTCATGTAAGTAAGTAAATAGGTATGTATCTGTTTGTTACTCTGACTGGTCCTGTTGTAACTCACAATCCATGTCATGATGGTATAAATATCCTATTGATTGCAGACACATGGCTAGGTTTCGGATGTTCGCTGACTCATACTGATAATACACACACATTTCCGTTAATTGATAAATTGGCATCGCCATTGTTTTTAATTGATTTGTACTCGCGTTCTTAATTCATACTTTTTGGTGACATGAATAGTACCAACTACTGGGACAATGGTTAACAACGCCTATGCCTTTTCTACCGATATAGTACACCACCCATTGCATGCTTTACTGCTCTAGTTGCCAACCATTTTGACTACTTACCCAAATTGACTGTGAAACTAGACCAAATGCTTATAGAACACATTGGAATCTAAACAAGGTCAGAGTGACGTCAGGCCTATTAATCCTGCTTTATGGGCACAATATGATACGCACTGCCTAGCAATTACAAGGTCTATTTGGTCAGCCACAGAGTCTAGTGTTCGTTTATTTATTTCAAAGCGCGTGTATGACCAGGAACAACAGTAGTATGTTAGTATCGTGTCCTTCATAGCCTGTTATGTTCCGGGGTTACGGTAAGGGAATAATCCCGCGTCCCCGGCAGGCTTTGGCCCTCTGAGACCCCGTCATTATGCTGACGCTCTTTGAGGCGCGCGTGGGACACAACGCGCCGTCGACCCGGCATGGTCCTTGGTCGGGCAGCGAGTTGCCCTTTACTCGCTGCCTGCATGCCCGCGCCTGCGGTGGCCGGAGATCATCAAGCGACGTCCGTCGCCGTGGGCGTCTACCACTGCGGCTGGGGCGGAGGGAGGACGCTGTCCTCTCTCGCTCGCGGCCCGCCTCCTCCTTCACGCGAATTACTGCCTCGCAGAAGGAGCTGGCCGCTTCCCACTCCGTGGTATGTTAGTATCGTGGTACAAATTGTTTAGTAGCTTCTGCTCTTATATAAGATGGAAAAAATGCGTAAGTTCAGGGTCGTCTTAAAATTAAAGGCCCTGGGCTATTTAGGACTGTGGGGCCCAAGTAGGATGGAATATGGAAAGCGAGCAAATGAATCGAATTGACTAGCAAACCACTTCGGATTCGAGACTTTGGATGGGTACATGCCAAGTACCCAATGCATGATTTAGATAAATAGAATACATTTGTACACCAAAATTGTTACAAAAAACGGTTTTACAGTACCTATTTCAAATTCTATGGTTACAAAGGTGGTCTTATCGCTAACAGCGATATCTTCCAGACAACCTTTTAATACATATTTATTAACTACACGCTGTATACTAGGCGATGCAGATGGTCCAAAATTTTGTCAACAACAAACCGGTTGCAGGTAAACCTAGTGCCACTATTATAACTGTCGGAGTCTCGTCAGACGGCGCCTGCGCAACGGTGTCTGTAGCTGAACAGTCCAAGGTCGTGCATAATATGTCCTTACAATAAAAATAAATAGATCTCGCTATAAGAATAATGAAAAGTTAAGCTAGATAAGATGTTAAATTACGGTTATGGATGTAGTGGTTGTGGAGATAAACAAAAGTATATTTATATATGTACTCATACCTATATTATTTCATGATAATGTTTTATTTTTGCTACAGCATTTTTGTAAGACATAGAAACACATAAACAAACATACCTACTTATACTTATCAGTATTCATCTGGTTCTTTGCACAAACAACACTTTTACCAGTTTGCTATCTCGATATTTGAATACTTATGCAAACTGTGCTATGTATAACTAAAAACAAGTGTAAAAATCTCATGTAAAATGATTATAACAAAAGAACCATGCAACCTCATTTTCACTTTTATCAAACTTCTGAAGATAAATAAAATTCAACGATACTGTACTGGAAATTTTAGAATGTTTGTTTTTAAACTTTATGACCGCTTTTTTGTATGTACGTATATTTTTATTATTAAAATTTTCATTATTAGCCAAACTTGGTTCATTTACCTATCATTTCGGCTGCTTTGGCATTTTTACTATAGGTAATACTTACATACATAGTTGGATTAATTTATTATTTAATTTGCAAGGAAAATGTTTTATTTTGCATTTCCATTTTCAAACACTTCAATACACTTCTCCTGTTTTTAATATTTCTGTAGACTCTTCTGTGCATGCTTAAAGTGTTTTATGTGAAATTGTTGTTCAGTGGGATTCTTGAATATTCATAGCTGTCCCATTATTGACTGGCCTGTTGGTCTAGTGGTTAGTGACCCTGACTGCTATACCGGAGGTCGTGGGTTCGATTCCCACCCAGGACAAATGTTTGTGTGATGAGCATGATCATTTGTTCTGTGTCTGGATGTAATTTATCTACAATATGTATGTATTTCGAAATATAAAGCATGTTTATCAGTTGTCTAGTACCCATAACACAAGCTCTGCTTAGCTTGGGACTAGATGGTGTTGTGTGATAGTTGTGGAATATTATATTATATTAAATTATTATATTATCTAAAATATGTATGATAATAATGCAGAAACAATAAAACTAAAATTAACTATTGCAAAGCATCAAAAAACTGGTCCTCAACACTGTCAGCCAGTAATCTGGCCATAAGACAATAAGTATACCTCCTTGTATTGTTAATTGATTAAGTAATAATGTTGCTTTTTTTTTCATTTATGTATGCTTTTGCATTATTTTTCCCAAATTAGACTAAGGTCAGGTCATCTTGGGACTTCTATTCATGTAATATTAGTTCCTTGGGAAAGTAACATATTGTCCCAATAGAAACTTTCACATGTTTATTGATCCATTCATTCATCCTTTTTGAGAACAAAATGTGACCCAGACTTTCTATACTGTGTGTTACTAGGCAACCACCAAAATTAGATGGGTGTGTCTATTGACATAGTTTGATTTCACTCTTGTTATTATGTATTTCTATGTATGATCATTAAAAATTTAAAACTTTGTTTTCTAATTTTTTTATAACAAAAACCATTACACAATATTTTTGTTAGTAATAGAATGCTATAGAAGTAATATTATTACAATACTCTATCTACACGAAAATAGCCTTTACGATAAAATCCGAATAAACATCTGGTCGAAAATTATCAGCAAAAGGAGACAGGCGCCCGTAACCTTGTAGAAAAATATAAATAAATTGATTTCTGTGTACTTACATTTAGATAAAAAGAACTCCTTTATTCCGTATATATTAGGCACCACTAAAGCACTTATTGTGAACGAAATTACAACACGAAACTCGCTATTGTAATGATTGTAATAAATTAAAATCCAATTAAATCTTTACAACTCAGGCGGCACAAAACACGTAATTTTCCCGGCGGGTCCGACCGAGAGCAGGGTCATCAATCTTCTAACCAGGGGTAGGACAGTTCCTAACATTGGCAAATCTGGTGTATATTTTTTCAAAAAGCGACATCTGTTGTCGCCATCCACAACAGTTAGTTACTTTTAGCACCGTAGATAGCGACACCATCGATACAAATATAATTTGTGACTAAAAAACAAATTATTTAAATATTGGTTTCACTATCATAACATTTTATTATACACACATTATAATTATATGTAAATATTTGTGTAAATTACAAGCTGCGTAATAATTACGATAGCAACACAGTGAATTATTGATTTCATATTGATTGTCTAATGTCAAATTCACAAATATGGCGACCGCTCTTTGAGTTCATTTTCCGAAGTTATTGTGCGAGTTTGAAATAAAGTTCCTTCTCTAGTGCAATCGATTTTGCGACCCGGACGCTTCGTTTGTGCTGTTTCTGTGCGATATAGACGCTTGTGATTTGTTTTCAACATGCCTAAACGGTGTGCATTGGGATGTTCCCAAGTAAGTATAATTATCATTATATCTCTGCCATCCTGTCTCTTCCATTGATTTTCATAGTACCCACCAGTGCCCACTGAACTTCAGCCTACCTACATTATATGCTTGTCCTGAATAATTGGTAAACAGGATAAGATTTACCCTACGTATGTAATATAATTAAATACATTGTTTAAAGTTTCGAACTACATACATAATTTTAACTACTTAAAAGACATTTCTAAGGCTTTGCTGTCCGTCCATCTGTCACAGAACTGTATCTTTTGCACCATAATAGGCAAAAAGTTGGTCAGTGGGTCATCTTAGGGCTATTCACAGGATGCAAATTTCTATGGCTATGATAACTAGTAATAATAAATCAAATAGAGTTAAATAAATAAAAAACAAAAGCAGGTCCCCGTTTCTTGTTACAACAGTGCAACACTTGTGTGCAATAAATGGTGGTATGGACACTTTGTATACGAGTCTGACTTACACTTAGCTGCTTTTTTAAATATACTAGCACTGCCCTGGCTTCGCATGGGTGCAAATTTTTATTCAGCCTAAACTAACAAAGTAAACGACTAATAATGTTGTGTGCTCTCACGTGCTTACAACTACTTATCTGGGTGCGGGGGCTGTGCACGCTTAATTCATCCCTATTATTATTATAAATGTTAATGCAAGTTTGTTTGTTACATGTTTTAAAAACGGTTTTAGTAGTAACATTGGATACTTTTTTTTACGAAACATAAAATGCGAGCTAAGCCGAGGGAAAAATCTAGTAAAACTTCATTATTGTTATTTATCATTATTCAGGAAAAATGTTTTTAGATCTGTAAAAATTCAAACTGTTCTTTCATTTTTTTCAGAGACTTTCTGCCATCAATTTCCACATCCTGAAAAGAACCCTGAAAGTTTCAAGGCTTTGGTTCAAATAGCTGGTGGGAAGTTAGATAGTCCTGCTGATTATGAACTATATAAGAAGAAGGTCATCTGCAGCGCAAGCTTATAAAAATAAACACAAAACAAACAAATAATAAATATTGTAAAAGATAAGTTTTTTTTTTTATATGCATCCCCTATCCCCTCACCTCTTGAAATTGATGCTACCTTACTAATTTGCTTGTTTTTAATTTGATAAAGTTTTACTTTTTGTTACTAAAGATAAAATAATAAGTAAAACTTTATCAAATTAAAAACAAGCAAATTAATAAGGTAGCCTAAGTATATGCACCTATTGCAGTAGTAGCTATTTATATAGCTATTACACGACACAAGTTTGTGGATGGAGATAATAGATGGCGTAATATATCCGATCAAATGACATTAGCGGTCTTCAACAAATTCTGCGAGAGGGCTCTCTATACCCGATTATATTACTTTCCTCTATGCTTCTAACTAAAAGCCTGGCATGACTTAGATCATTATACTAAAAAATTGTGGAGTACCAAATGTAACTTATAAATCTTCTTAGAGATGTATTTTTTAATTTAGTAGTATTATAATACGAGAGTTGCGCTCTGCTGACTATAGATGTCGCTACTGTAGCTTTATACTACTATTTATCATGTATTTTATTACGTTTCTAGTTTAATGATGTCCCTGTCGTTTTTCAATATTTATATAAGTATGTTTTTCTATTTCGATATTTTCCCAAATTATTAATAGAATTCTATAATTATTTGGGCTACCTACTGGTAACATTAATTTTCACTCATTCGCACCTTCGGTGGAACAAAGACGTAGCAGCTCATTTTTAAATTTTACAGGAGAAGACTTTTAATTTTTTTTTGCATGTTTTTCCTCGGTTCTGGATAACTATCTAAAGAAAGTTTGAAATCTTCACATTTAATTTATTGTTTTTTAGTTGGCTATACTTATACGTAAAAATCTTGTATTTAATTGCCAAAGAAATCTTATTAAAAGAAAATATAACAAAAAAAAAATGTCCTGAATTGTGACTTTGTTGCACCAGAAGTTATTTAGTTTTATGACTGTTATGTTTTATGCCTTTGTTGCTCCAAGATTATGAGCGAAAAAAGACCTCAATAAAGTCGCGGGCGAGGGGGCACTACTTACAATGAAACGGTGTCGGCCCAAAACGCACGGAAAAACCGCCAATAAACACAAAGGCACTTCTGACATCTAGTGTAGTTTCGAGATACTTTCGCGGATGTCTTTGTTGCCCCAAGTAAAGGCATGGTTTATGGTGAACGCACATTTAGCCGCACCGCAGTCTCCGCAGTCTGTTTTCTTACCGAATTCTTTGAATTTGCGATGCGGTGTGCGAGGGATCATAGAACTTCATACAAAGAATTGGGTAAGAGAACAGACTGCGGAGACTGCGGTGCGGCTAAATGTGCGTTCACCATTAGAAACAATTTGGCATACTTTTTTTTTTTTTTTTAGCGTGGTAAAGTCATCAAATGAGTCCTCCAACCCCGGGCAGGGCGGGAGGGACTATCAGACTTCTACTGACTAAAATCCACGGTGTCCTTCATAGCCTGTTAAGTTCCGGGGTTATGGTAAGGGAATAATACCGCGACCCCGGCAGGCTTTGGCCCTCTGAGAGGGGGGCCCCGTCATTATGCTGACGCTCTTTGAGGCGCGCGTGGGACACAACGCGCCGTCGACCCGGGCATGGTCCTTGGTCGGGCAGCGAGTTGCCCTTTACTCGCTGCCCGCATGCCCGCGCCTACGGTGGCCGGAGATCATCGAGCGACGTCCGTCGCCGTGGGCGCCTACCACTGCGGCTGGGGCGGAGGGAGGACGCTGTCCTCTCTCGCTCGCGGCCTGCCTCCTCCTTTACGAGCATTACTGCCTCGCAGAAGGAGCTGACCGCTTCCCACTCCGTCTCGCCCCGCAGCATGGCCGCAACCAATGCCGGGCGCGAGAGGTCTCCGCCTATCGCAGCCGTGAGGACACGTCGGTGCTCCGCCCAAGCTGGGCAGTCTTGCACCGTATGCTCCACCGTGTCCTCCGGGCGATCTTCGCAGTGGTGACACCCAGGCGTCTCCTCCTTTCGCATCAGACACAGGTACCTCCCGAAACTTCCGTGTCCAGTGAGGACCTGCGTCAAGCGGTAGGTCAGGACGCCATGACTTCTCTCCAGCCACTCCTCAAAGAGGGGTCTTACCGCCGCAATTTGGATACTTAGGTCGATTTTGCAGTTTTGGCTATTTGTGACTTTGTTGCAAGGTGCGATGTCTTTTCAATACGTCAATAAAATGTCAGTGTCACATTGCACTTAGCAGAAAAATTTGGATTCTCGTTTGGTGCGGCTCGTTATTTTCCTGCATTTTCTGCTTTTGGTCCTATTCTAAAGTAGTGTATCCGTGTGTTATTTCCAAGCTAATAAAATTCTCACTGGAGAGCAAGATACTATCAGTGACATCGATACCTAAATATCAAGTGGCTAGAAATTACTGTAAAAAACACTGTAAAAGGCCTCATAGTTGGTGAAATAAATAAAATTACTTAACAAATATGTTTTATTTTTTTACTAATGTATTATTAGTCAATTAAAACACTAAAAGGAATGAGCAAGCTGTGTATATACCTATATATATATATATAACTATATACAGAAAAGTTGTCGTCGGAGAACACTAGATGTCGCTGTTGTCCATTGCCCGAAAAACCCGTGAAGTTAGATCTCTATGCCCTATTAATAAAAGTACTCTAATAAAAGTACTCTGTGACCGAGAGATAGATTCACAGATAGATAGATAGAAGACAGATAGTGCCAAATGTACACAAGTGCGACAAGGACACACGATTATTTTGACAGTTCGAATGGCGCCGCGACGGCTGAGTGACGTAAGAAGGCGCGTTTCGTTTCACTCCCGCAAAGAACACATTTTACTTTTATAATCGAATCCATATCGAATCCAAAAGCGATAGAAATGTTGCAAACATTAAGCCTCCTCTACACAATCGGCCATGATGGCCGTGTTTGCCGAACAGGGAGACGGCGCTATACCAGAAAGCAAGATGCAAATAATTCTATCTCGATTCTTAGTATAGCGCCGTCTCCTTCTGTTCGGCAAACGGCTTTACGCATCTTGTAGGACACAGCTAAACCACAGGCTAAACTAAGTACCTACAATTACTTGGCGAGTTGGTGCTTGCATAGGGTGCTTGTTATGGATGACCAGCGCGCGGCTATCCAGGCTCAGACGGTGTGTCCTAAGTAGCAGACGTGACTACATTTGAAAAATTATGACGAGCTTTCAACTGACTGTGCCCACTACCAGTTGAGATTAGCGTGTTCAACCAATTTATCTCTTCAGCTTAATAATGTTCGTAAAGATGAATCCTCCGACCCTGTGTGGAGTGGAAGGGACTGTCTGTCGCTAATTATTTATTTATTTAAGCTATATCGCTCGTTGTGTTGTAATTCTATCTCTACCAAATTCAATGAAACTATGTATCTAAAGGAATTAAAAAAATAATTTTATTATCAGCCTTTAAAGTTGATCAGTATGCTTAGGGGCTCATAATGGCCCGCTCCAAGGTCGTGACAACTTTCAAGCTCTCAACGAATGATAGCTCCAATCACAGTTTAACATTACTACAGCGTCAACGTCAAAAAAAACCGCACGCTGTTCAAATGAGCAATCACAGTTGTTTTCTAAATTTCATCTATAACACATGGTCTTCCGTCTTCACGGGATGGTAAAGTCGGGCAGAATGCTGAAATCTTCGTTCGTCGTCAGCATGCATGATTTCTTTGTGCCGACTGTGAACAACTACGATGCAGTACACTGAGATAACTGAAACAAAATAAAACAGTTAAAATAGTATTTTAAAAGTTTAAAACAAGGGTAATGTGTAGTGTAGTGCTCTCGAAAGTTCAATTTTCACGTTGGCTAGTCTAAGCGGAGACTTGCCTAACTGCCTTCAATATTTGAAGAATACATGAAGAATAGTTTATTATACCATCTGCAACCGATGCAAGTTCAAGAGCTGAGGGGGGTAACTTTCAGAAGCACGGGATGTTACACCGCCAATGTGCTTTCTGGCTGACAATATTGTACAGTGTATTTTTTTTTTAGCGTGGTAAAATCGTCAAATGAGTCCTCCCACCCCTTACTGTCAGACTTCTACTGACTAAAATCCACGGTGTCCTTTCTGTTCCGGGGTCACGGTAAGGAAATAATCCCGCGACCCCGGCAGGCTTCGGCCCTCTGAGAGGGGGGCCCCGTCATTATGCTGACGCTCTTTGAGGCGCGCGTGGGACACAACGCGCCGTCGACCCGGGCATGGTCCATGGTCGGGCAGCGAGTTGCCCTTTACTCGCTGCCTACGGTGGCCGGAGATCATCTAGCGACGTCCGTCGCCGTGGGCGTCTAACACCGTGGGTGGGGCGGAGGGAGGACACTGTCCTCTCTCGCTCGCGGCACGCCTCCTCCTTCGTGAGCATTACTGCTTCGCAGAAGGAGGCGACCGCTTCCCACTCGGTCTCGCCCCGCAGCATGGCCGCGACCAATGCTGGGCGCGAGAGGTCTCCGCCTATCGCAGCCGTGAGGACACGTCGGTGCTCCGCCCAAGCTGGGCAGTCTTGCACCGTATGCTCCACCGTGTTCTCCGGGCGATCTTCGCAGTGGTGACACCCAGGCTTTTCCTCCTTTCGCATCAGACACAGGTACCTCCCGAAACTTCCGTGTCCGGTGAGGACCTGCGTCAAGCGGTAGGTCAGGACGCCATGACTTCTCTCGAGCCACTCCTCAAAGAGAGGTCTTACCGCCGCAATTGCGGCGTGCCAGAATATTGTACAGTGTTGGAAAAATAATATCTTGAGGCTATCGGGTTTCAAACCCAGGATCCAAGACGATTATTAACAGTTGCGTTAGCAACCACTGGTCTACCGGGGGATATAGTAGTCGCTGGCCAGCGTTACTTGACTCACCAGATAATTTTGTCGTATATGACGGAAATATAATTAATCATAAGTACCGACTGTACCAATTACGTCATCCCGCAGTTAGGTCGTAAATTCCAAAGTATAATACTCACAAGATCTAGCAAGATGTATGCAGATGACGATGGCTTCCACCTCCAACATCTCGCCCTCATCCTGAAGCACTAGACTGACCCCGGTGAAGGAGAGCAGGAAGTATATCGCCGTGATGATGCCTGTCACTATCGTCCACGGTAGCGTCAACGATGCTAGTTTCTGGAAAATAGGAAGTTTTTACTGTTAATTTCTGTTTAATTAGGAGTCCCGTTACAGCAACTAGCCTTTTAAGCGCTCAGTGTGAGCTATTTTAAAGGGAGGAGCTCGTGGCTAAATAATGACAGTCGGACAGGCCGATCTTCCGGGATAAGCCGCGCTTACCGAGGTTGGACTGTGGATGTTTGACCATTGGCATAGCGAGTTTCCCCCGTGTCTCGGAGAGACACATAAAGCCGTTGGTCTCGACTGTCATTTGTAGATCTGTCCGGCAGTCGTAACTATAAGTCGCAGAAGCTCTGAAAGTCTAACAACCCAGTCTTACCACGGGGTATCACATAAACCAGTTACTGGGTTGTGTAGTTCCGATAGGCAGTCGCTCCATATCATCATCATCATGATCAGCCTATAATGTTCCCACTGCTGGGACACAGACATCCTCTCTGTGAGAGGGAGTGGGCCATAATCCACCACGCGGGCCCAGTGCGGGTTGGTTGCTCCATATAAAATACTGATATTCAGATGCATCCAGTTTGATTGGAAGTTGACCCCAATTTTGTTGGTATAAAGGCTAGGCAGATGATGAGTGTGAGCTTCTTTAACTGCACCATGTTCTGGCGAATTGTGGTCCAGGTCTGGCCTATTCTGTACCTCACCAGGTTCTAAGCCCTATTATGCCTTATTATGCCTGGGCACCGTTGTGACAACGGTGCCTTAAATTCTTAAGTTATCGACACATTGCCAACTTTGCAGAGGGATTCTAGTCTTCAATGATGTTTTACCTTATAAGCGGCGACCACCAGGAGTGCAGAGCAAAAAAGATGTGTCCCGCTAACGGCTGCAGCAGTGATGTAGAGCACATACTTGTGTGTGGACACATTGCCATCCTTGCCCAGCGGAGCTAGTTTGACGAGGAGGCAGTATATTGTTAACTCTATCAACGCCCATACCTGGAATGCAGAAAGATTTTTGAATAAGTTTGTGATAAGAGAATTTGAAATGAACAACTAACACATTTTTTTTTAATTCCGTGTCTTATGTTATACTCTTTTTGTAGTCGAATAGATGTTTAGGCAAGTCTCGTGTTGCATGGTACGTTTTGATAGGAGATTAATTGTATCGATCCACTTTTAAGGAAAACTGTTGAATACTCTATCAGGCCCGCTGGATTTTGTTTTCAAACCCGGATTATTTTCGAGTGCCTTACGTTTCACATTGCGTATTAATAAGCTATGATAAGATTAAACGCAATTTCATTACACTTGACTGTTATTTTGGGTTGTTTTCTGACGTCACGAGTCCATCACACTCTCGATTTTTAATGCGTTAATTATATATTTGTAACTAAGTGTGCATTGATTTAACAAAAGAAATACGTATCCATTGTTGTTCAAAACTGTATTTGACGGTCTAATTAGATTTGCATTTTCATGATACTGACAACATTCCTGCTAAACTACGTAGGAATGATATCATTGAGAATATTGATTATTTGTTTAAATAGGTAGTAAGAATTTAGAAGTTACGCATAAATACAATTCTTTTGATATAAACAATCTTTTAAAACCCGTCCCGTGACGAATAGCAATAAACACATTAAATGTGAAGGAAAACATTGTTACAAGAGAAAAACATCAGGCGCTACGAGAGTGCTACCTTGAAATTCTTCAGTTTACGAGTTTACGTCATTTATGAATAGTAAATACTACAAAATGCGTAATACTTGTACTATTCTATAGGATAGAACTACTATATTGTTATTTACCCTATAAAATGCCAAAGTTGCTTATCATCTAATACTTACCGTCTATTGCCTGAAAAGAAATCATTATCAAAGAACTGTCAAAATGGAAACAATAGAAAAACAAACTCACTGTGTAAACGTATCCTATGATCAAGGTTCCCGTGTGTAAACTGGCACAGAAACAACATTTATTGATCATTGGCACACCCATCTCGCACTTTTAGCTAATAACCTAGAAAATCGGCGATTTATTTATAAAACATCGGAGTTGTTTGACTATTATTAACCGTTGAGATGACGTTCGCACTGCTTCAAGGGTACCTTATCACTGTAATATTGTTGTAGTATCGTGGCGGCCATGATTTTGCGACTGATAAAGTTGCACTACTGTCGTACGGCTTTATCTCAAACTGTTTAATTTGTTCTGATAAAAAACCGATTAAAATTGAGGTGTTCTGAAATATTTTCTTTGTGTATTTTCTTGTTTTCCTCTAGCTATTTAGGCTTATCGAAATGAAATGAAATGAAATGATAAAATGATGTTTATTTATGCAAGTAGGTTTTATCAACACTTTTACACGTCTTTTCATAAAACTAGGAGGGGCCGGTGTTTCCTACCTGACTACTCTGAGAAGAAACATCCGAAACAAACTCAGAGGTCACAGTCTCTTTTAAAGTCCAGACATCATAAATGTAGAACAATAATTATACGAGGACCATGCAGGCAATGTCTGAAATGGTCTTTTGAAGAAAGAACCACACAAATTTGAGTGGACCTGTCCAGTCAGTGCAAGCATTTGTCAGTTATCGTGGAGCTCAACTTATAACACAAGGAGCTCAGCGACACGACGAACAATACCAAAGAAAGGACTTGTTTAGGCCGCTTAAGTTACTCAAACTGTCAGACAATCATTACAATGAATAAATAAATAAAAAACAACAGCTGGCCCACATGGGTCCTCGTATTCACAAAACTAAATAAAATAAATAATTACATGTAAAATATAATAATGTTCTTTTTGTATAAAAATATAAAATAATCATACATGTCAGTTTGTATATAAAGGAAAAAAGAAGAAAGAAAGGAAAAAATATTAAAAAAAATGTCAGATTGTATATAAAAAAAAAAAAAATGTAAATAACAATCGGAAAATTGTTTCGTCAATACATGTGAGAACTATGTACTGTGTGACTTCTTGTATGAAATGGTCTTTTTAAGAAAGAACTGCAAAGAAAAGCTTTAAGTAGACCTGTTCAGTCAGTGCAAGCATGTGTCAGAGAATGAAAGCTCAACTCAGTACGTAAGGAGCTAAACAACCTCTGATACCACATATTCCTCACATGATCAAGAAATCATAAAAAGTTTATTAAAAGCGATTGACGAAAATAAGAAAAATCTATAATTGATGCTTGAGGGTGCATTGGAGCAGCTTACTCCCAGGCCATTTTGTCATCAAGATAATCTTTGATTTTATAGTAACTTTTTTTACATAGTTGTTGTTTAATAACTGATTTAAATTTGTTTAGCTTAGTTCTTTAACATGGTTTGGGAGTTTGTTGTAGAAACGTACACTTTGGCATTTAAACGAATTACTAATTTTATGGAGCCTACTCGCGGGTACTTTTAGCAAGTCCTTGTTTCTTGTATTTATGCTATGAATGTCGCTATATTTTGTGTAAAGATTAATATTCTTTTTAACAAAAATCAAATTTTCATACACGTATTGAGATGCAACTGTCATTATATTTATTTCCTTAAATTTATCCTTCAGTGAATGCCTGCTACCTAGGTTGTAAATTGCACGAATGGCTCTTTTCTGCAGCACAAATATAGCCTGAATGTCGGCCGCATTTCCCCACAGCAAAATGCCATACGACATAACACTATGAAAATAACTGAAATATACTAAACGGGCTGTTTCTACGTCGGTTAAATGACGAATTTTATATACCGCGTATGCTGCAGAGCTGAGCCGTTTCGACAATTTTGTAATATGGGGACCCCATTGCAGCTTCGAGTCTAGAGTAATACCCAAGAAAACAGTGGTGTCCACAAGATCCAATTCAGCACCATGTACAAGTACACTGGTTTTCACCTGCTTAACGTTCGGTGTTAGAAATCTTAAACATTTAGTCTTTTTTTCGTTTAAAAGTAAATTATTAACACTAAACCAATGTACTATTTTAGAGAGAGCTATATTTACCTCATCAGTAACGGGCTGTTGACGTTTTAGTTTAAATAAAAGTGATGTGTCATCTGCAAATAAAACTATATCATGATCTTTCTTTACAAGGCAAGGAAGGTCATTGATGTATATAAGAAATAAAAATGGGCCAAGAATTGAGCCCTGCGGAACTCCCATAGTGACAGTAGAACCCGGAGATCGTTTACCGTTAACGTCCACTCTTTGGACCCTATTATCCAAATAAGAAATAAGAAGATCCAAAGCAGTATTTCTAACAGTAACAGTAACAGTATTTTTATCGATGACCTATGTCTCGGAAAGATAACTAATTACTAACTACCGGTTGTTTAATGATGTCATACAAAATCAAAACAAAAAGACGTCGAATGAAGTATGCAATTAGAGGTAATGAGAATTTTATTACCTACATCGATTAGGTACTAAAGATATTTTGTTTTTAAATCTTCATCAGCATTCCACACTCATTTTAGTCAGGGGATAGATAGGTGATATACCCTATTTAATATTGTGTACTAGCATATGACCGCGACTTATCTTGCAAGACAATCGCTACAGATGGTATCTCTTGTACACCTCAGAGCTATGCGCGTGTGCGGTATCTCTACAGACAATTCCCATCTTCCATCTTGCATAGTTTGCCCTGTCACCTTATAACTGCATCACTGAGCTATGACTGCGAGGCTATATTTGGGTCAAACATCATTAGTTTGCTATATAATCGGATATCAAGAAAAAGTCCTGTAAGTAGTAGACGAGACAAATGTAGTGGACGCTGCTTCAAGATGGGTCGATGATTTAAGGAATGGGCTGGCTGGCAGTGGATGGATGCGGGCTACCCAGGAGCGGGATAGTTGGTGTGCTTTGGGGGAGTCTTACGTTTAGCAGTGGCCAGCAATAGGATAATAAGGATTTTATAAATCAAGCCTCAAGATCCGAGCGGCAGTGCCCCCGCCAAGTCAACCAAAAAAGCGGCAAGGCCCTGCCATCCTGTTCTCGAATTCTTATATCGGGATTTATAACTAAAGCTTCTTTTTCCAACTCACGGTCAATCTGTGAGCCAGACAGACAGATCAATGTTTATCCAGTTTCAATATTTGTTTAGCATTTGGCTAACAAATAATGTATAAGTCATCAAATATCATTAAGTGAACTGAATGACAGTTTTTTGAAGATGTTTGAAGTGATGAGAGAATACGTGGAAAATAGAATAGAAAAGATTTATTTACTCGCCACCACAGGCCTACATGTAATACAAGAAAAAACTAGGGAATAAGTGTATACAGTAAGTAAATAAAAGCCCTGACCTAGAGTAAGGTCAAGAGCAAAGCCATAGTACACAAAATATAAAAATTGTGGGACTGCAATGATGACTAAACAAGGCTTGGGACCTGTATTTCAGGACACGGGGGGTATTACAACGTCTTAAAACCAGGCTTGTTCCGGCGAGTGAAAGTGACAGAGCTATTCAAGTCATCTTGCCATCTCATTCACTCACTGGAACAAGCCTGGTTTTACGTGATATTGTTTTGCTTATAGCAGATAGTGGTAGCAAATCATTTTAAAAATTATATTGATTTCATTTCTATATCTACGGTTACTGTTATGTAGGGCAAAATACTATGATTGGGCAATGATATGATATACACTATATAGTTATCTACTACAACACATAAGTACCTAGATAATTCTTACAACAGGATAATATAGAGACGCGATACATCAAAGTAATGTCTATAGTCACCGAATATCGTGTAATTGTGAATGCAACGAGTGTCATTCGACAGTTCCGCTTCACCTACAGACCTACTTACACACGGACTATTTGCGAACTTCCTTATTAAGAAGTAGTTCGGTGTAGTAATTTGTAGTTCCCTCCGTTTCCACCGATTACTGTAGTAGCTCCCCTTGCGTTTGGAAGACGTCAGTGGCCTTTAGAATGGGTACATGAGGATGACTTCATGCACGCCCCTTTTTTTTTCGTGGTAAAATTATCGAATGAGTCCTCCCACCCAAGGCAGGACAGGAAGATCTGTCAGACTTGTACTGACTTAAATCCACGGTGTCCTTCAATGTGTCTTTAAGTTCCAAGGCCACGATTACCTTGTAAGACGGTCTCAAGACCCCGGCAGGCTTTGGCCTTCTAAGGGTGCCCCGTCAGATTTCTGACAGCTCTTTGAGGCGGACGTGGAACATGACGCGCCGTCGGATCATCGGTCATGATCGGACGGCGAGTTGCCCATTAACCGCCCTCCGCGTGCCCGCGTGATGCACTCCGCTACATCCTAAACATATCAGTAATATAGGAATAGGTAAATCACCATAAACCAATCGACTTGTAGATTTGTAGGTCAGCAATCATTTGGAGGGGTATTACCGGTATCAATTTTGATATGACTCCTTTTCCTGTTACCTACAAACTTGTTCGAGTCATAGTTAGTAGGCGAATAGGTAAATCATCATCATCAGCCTATTAATGTTCTCCCTGCTGGGACACAGGCCTCTCAGGCAGAGGGTGTGGGCCATAATGCACCACGCGAGCCCAGTGTGAATTAGTGTATGACACAATGTCTTCGAATTTTTGGTTCTAGAACATGCCGGTTTCCTCACCGTGCCTTCACCGTTTTGAGAGCAGTGATCGATCAGTCAAAAACTAGCTCCCATTGGTGAACAATACACTTGACCGAAAAAATAAGTATTCCATAATATTTTACATAAAAAAAGAGTTGAAGGTTCCTAATAAAGTTTTTCCGTATCTCTCCGTCTTCCGTATTCCGATGCGGAATTTTCCCTGTTGGCATTTTTTTAAAGAAAGACCCTGTATAACCTATAGAATGCTTTCCTCGATAAATTAGACTTTAAGTAGGATATAGTCTAGCAATAATATTATTTACGAACCAGAAGTTCTTGAGATGAGCGTTCAACCCAAAAAACAAACTCTTCAGCATTGGGATAGGTACAGTAAGCATAGAAGAATAGATAAATCAGTGATACAAAAAAGTGCAAAAAATGCGGAAACGCAAACCAGTGAACCTCCAAAACTCCAAACATGCAAACTCTAATCACAAACTGTACATTTATAATAAGTACAAAGATTAACAGACTGGTGATAATAAGTGCACACCCTAGCCGCAGATAGCGTGGGTAAAGGACATCTAATCAGTTTCCGAGTGCTCGCGCGATACACTACACGGCCCACACCGTGATCGACAGTGTTCCAATTAATATACTAATTAGTTCAGTTAATCAGTGACAATGTGCCTGACTGTGGACAACTGCTGTTGCTGCTTCAGCCTGGAACTTGGGACCAAGCTGATCGGCATCCTGTACACTGTATGTTTCATGGGTTTTTTCACGAAGAATTTTTTGTACCAAGTTTTTATAAACTGAAAATGGTTACTTACACTGTCATTAGAATTTTTGAATAGTATATTTGAAATGTATGACATATTTTTCATAAATTCCTATGTTTGTAAACGCACCCATGATACTAGAAGAAATTATAGACTGGGGCAACGTTTTAAAAAAACTGTTAAGTTCTGAATATAAAGTTTTCAGTATTTTTTCGATTTGGTGTATAGTTTATTATACTAAGTATGTTTATAAACATGTGACGTACCTATGAATCGTTTATTTGACCTTTGTCAATTTAGTAGAGTCGAGCGATGTGATTTCTTATAGACATAGCATTTATGTGGTGGTTTCCTCACGATGTTTTCCGTCACCGATTTTAGTCATGTCTAAGATAAACTTAGAAAGTAAATATGAATGGAAAAAAGACACATTGGTACTTGCCTGGGTTTGAACTCGCAACCTCTTGCATGAGAAGCGAGGTGCTAAACCTCACTGACTTACGCACTCTGCTATATGACTATGAAGATAAATAAATGATTCTAAACCAGGTAAAGTTCATAAAGTTCATCAATAGTAAGATATTATTGCAATCATGATCATAATAATATGTAGGTTTAACAATGCAGTCTTCAATCAAGAGTATCCGGATGATAAGGTAAATTTTCATTTCAGCAAAATCTCCATCCATTGTCTTAAATTAATTTTAGTTATTTCTTATATTGTATTATGTACTTTATAAGTTTTTAAACTGACATGGTCATTATCATAAATATTAGAGTTTAATACGGAATATTGATATAACGTGATGAGCTTGCAACAGTGCCGAAATATCGGAAACTCAAAACAAATAATAAACATGGTAAATATCCCGTTTTAAACTCCGTATTTTACCTGTATACTTACATATAAACCTGGATCATTAGGATAGCGACGATAAAATCAAACTTATCCCGTCTTAATTAAGCATCTACGACCTAAAACGAAACGCTATTTAAAATTTAAAACTCCTAGCACTTGTAGTTTCTGAAATATAATATAAATCTAATATCTTTAAACGAGCAATTCTTGTATATTTATATATAATCAGGATCTCGGAAACGGCTCCAAGGATTTTCATGAAAGTTACAGATTATGGGTTTTTCGGCTCAAGGAATCGATTTATCAAGTCCCAGGTTCGAGAAAACCTCGGTTCCCAAGATATAGACATTTTAAAAACTGAGCGAAGCTCGGTCTACCAGATATTATAATATAATATAGTGATGAGTAAGTGACCTTTCACTTTTATATATCTTCTATCTATAATTAATCTATCTAAAAATGGATCCCAAGATGTGTTGATAAGCTCATAACTCGAAAACGGCTGGACCGACTCGGCTACCTACTTCTTTTTCTGTGTTGTTTCTAAACCGTCAGCGCCAGGTTATAAAGGGTGAAAATTATCATGTCCAACCGTGCGAAACGGGCCGCTAGAATATTATACAAAGAAGAACATAGATTTTTATTAAACTACATAGATGATACTAGTTTAGCTTTATATCAGTAAACGGCAACAATCACGAGTTAGATTAAAACTCGATGTAGCAGAACTATCGTAACTTATAACAGTTCTAGGAAAGTGAGTCAAGTGCAGATTGTCGGGAGGTTACCGCGAACGGCTGAACACATCGCTGATAACTCACCAACACTACTGTTTCCACATTGGAAACCACTGGAAATTGTAAACAATATCGATCATCTATATTTTTAGAATTATAACGATAACACTAAAAAGCAATGTACGATAATAATTAAAAAGTTGTTTGAACGACCATGTTTTTCTATCGTCTCAAGTAGCGTTGCCAGGCCTCCGGATAAAGCAGGACACAGTCTGGCTTTTAATTAGCGTGTCCGGCCACATTAGACCGTGTACGGCACGTCTAGCTTTTGTTGATCATTGGCTCGTTTAGTTGAACAGATCGCTGCTTTCATAAAAAAAAAAAATGATGGTGTTAAATAGGACTAAAAAAAGGAAAAGAGTCCGATCTTTTAACCCAAATGTCCCGCTAAACTAAGTGGTCTATCCGACTTTACGGTTTTAAGACCTGACAACCCTAGTCTCAAGCAACAATATTGGGTACGGTTAGCCGATACAAAATCTGAGCAGCACTAAAAGAAAAATGGCGAATGCTGAGTAGCATAGTGTGAGATAGCTGTCAAAATGCTTCTCTCTCGTCCGAATTTAGCATGGCATTCTGAATGCATAAGCATTCTCGATTTCTGTCCAGATTTGTATTCGTCGTACCCATTGTATTATAGAATTTAGATGATTCTGAATTAAAATATATCAGCTAGTTTTACGCACATTTAAAACTGTTACCGTTATGTGATGATATCATACTTTCTGTACAATCTGTTAACATAACTCGGTAATTAGATCATTAAGATAACACTTATTCATGCTGTTATAACTTCGACTGAAGTCAGTAGCGACTTAATTTCCTTTTTTGATTTAGCGATGGCGCTAAATATTTTACCATTTAAATCCTTGCGCTTGATCCATAATTTGAATCTACAGATAAAATTAATGCCTGGAATTAATTGATTGTAAACAAAAGACGTGCGCTGATAACAGCTGCTGCTAATTACAAACGTTATTATTAACGTCTCAATATGTTGTTAAAACGGTGACGATGCTACATCCCTTGACCTCTATTATCTCTTATATTATGATCTCTCCTCTTTCCTCCATCTAGTTCTAGACTAGAAGTCTAGAAGAATGTTGTGTTTATTTTATCAATATCTGGTTGACCGAGCTTCGCTCGGTTTTTAAAATGTCTATATCTTGGGAATCGAGCTTTTCTCGAACTTGGGGTTGATTAATCGTTTCCTTGAGTCGAAAAACCCCTAATCTGTAACTTTCATGAAAATCCCTGGCGCCGTTCCCGAGATCCTGATTATATATAAATAAATATACAAGAATTGCTCATTTAAAGATATTAGATTTCTCGTCTTGTCAGACACAATATTAGTGAGTGATTATCATAATCATAAGCCTAAAATGTTCTCACTGCTGGGAGTGAGCTATAATCCACCATGCAGGTCCAGTGCGTGTTGGTAGATGTCACATGTCTTCGAATTTTTGGTTTTAGGACATGCCGGTTTCTTCACGATGTGTTCCTTCATCGTTTTGATAGCACTGCTTCATCACCGCTGACTGGCGGTGTTCGAACCCCAACCTACAACTCGTAAGTCGGGACCGATACCACTGGGCCACCACATATATCAGCGCGGTTTATCTGACCTTAAAGTGATAGGCTCAATTCTCAGTTCAGTCGAAGTGTTTCTGAGTTTTTCATCTGATATATCTTAGTGGTAGGATATTTTGTGCTCGATTTATATGGCGATTGGCTCTCCCTTAATATATGTTAGTATGATGGATAAACAGAAACTAGTGGAATGTCAGTTTACGACAAAGCACGACGACGACGGTATTGTCTAGCTACAGACATGCATTCCTAGTTATTGTTCTAATTCCTGAAAGGTTTCAGTTATGTAAAATTATGCGCACGATATTTAAGTCTGTTGAGGCGTTACCAAACTGGTAGAATCTTTGGTGTTGTTATAAGTTCGCCACAAAAATAATTTCCAACGAAAAAAAAGTATGTTTAAATTAGCCAAAAGTTTTTGGTTTTTTTTTTATTTAGATTATTGTACATTCGACCCGTTTTACTTTGATATAATCATAATTCAAAATCAAATCAAAATCAAATCGTTTATTTCAAGTAGGCCAGTTACAGGCACTTTTGAATTGTCAAAAGACAAAATAAAAATAAAATAGTTTAAAAAAGTTACGGTGCTATAGTCCCAGTCACAAGACATAAAAACTGTGAAAGTACTGTATAATAATATTAAAACAAAGACTTTAGAGAAGAGTAATTAGATGTCCATCTCTATAAAAAGAGCATGACGTGATGTTTATCTTGTGGCTGACCTAATGTTCCGTCATGAAACAAGAGTCCACAATTTCCTTTTGACTTAATTAGTTACACATTAGCACGTGTATTTAATTACTTTGAGAATAATGCACAACTTGGGTACAGTGCTGTTAAAATAGAGTTGTAAAATAGCTGAGGCAATGATAATTACTTTGTAAATCCTTGTAACTATAGTTATTTGGGAAGTAACGTTGTATTCTTCCATTAAGCGAATTTTTCATACAAGAAACGCTGTAAATACTGGAAAGACGCTGTAAAGTAAAAGAGTGAATATTTGTGCTAAGGGTACAGTAGTTCACACTGACGGGGCCCCCCTCTCAGAGGGCCAAAGCCTGCCGGGGTCGCGGGATTATTTTCTTACCGTGACCCCGGAACGTAACAGGCTATTGAAGGACACCGTGGATTTTAGTCAGTAAAAGTCTGACAGTCCCTCCCGCCCTGCCCGGGGCCGGAGGACACATTTGATGATTTTACCACGCTAAAAAAAATAAAAAGGGTACGGTAGTTTTACATTCTGTATCGTTCACGAGAATGAGTAGATGTTTAAGATAGAATCTGCTATTAATTTAAAACAAATAAGTTCGTTAAGTGGTGTCAGCGCATGAACGTTACAGAATAGCACTACAGGATATCTTTTTTTGTAGCGTGGTAAAATCATTAAATGAGTCCTCCCACCATACTGTCAGACTTGTACTGACAGTAGGGTACAAGTCGAGCGCCATCTCGTTCCCACACTGGAATTAATCTCGCTTTAAGACGTCATTGTAGGCCACCATATTGTGTTACGTAAGAGAAATTCAAAATTAAAAAAAAAACTACTTTCTTATAATTAGAGCACCCACTTTTATAGGAGGTCATAGAGGCAGGCACCAAGCAACTTAAAATCCAGTTGATTTACTTCAATATGGTATTTCGACATTATGTAGATACAATCATAAGCGTCACGAAACCTCTTCAATTAGCCCGCTCTTCTTATCTGCTCAAACATGCAGTTCAAACACAAACATTAAATTGTCCTCTTAAGCTAAATTGCAGTATCTCAGGAAAATTGAAGAATCTGTTCGTTTATTTTTGTATATCTATTCTAGAAATGTGTCACATTGTAAATGAATTTAAGGAAATATCAGAAACAGGGTGTGAAGTTCCACATTATTCCGTTGAAAACGATGTGATAATAAATAATAATAATATTCCACAACTATCACATAACGCCAGCTAGTCCCAAGCTAAGCAGAGCTTGTGTTATGGTTACTAAACAATTGATAAACATACTTATATATTTCTAAATACATACATATTATAGACTAGTGTTTGCCCGCGGCTTCGCTTGCGTTATTTTAGAATTTGAGAAACAATACGGATCGTGTGGCGCCATCTGGAATATGAACGTAATTGTTTTCTCGGAAACAGCTCTCTTCTGTTATTCGGGATGTAAGATACCTTATATCCGTGTCTATACTCCTGACAACGTATATGCTAAATTTTGGGACGATCGATTCAGTAGGTAGTAATGCGTGAAAAGGTAAAAATCAAACATACTTGCATTTTTATTATTAGTTTAGATCAATAATGTTATATCTAGGTACATAGTTTGCATAGGAAACGTCCTTGAGCGACATTAATTTCAAAGAACCGTGTTTATTTTAAACTTAGACTATCAATTTTGGGTCGATTTACAGTATCGCATAAATTGACTAAATAATATCCAGTGGTTTAGCTTCCAATAATCAACAAACATCTAAAATCAACAAAATTCAAAATTGCTCATCTCCCAGGAAAAATAGCGTAATAATACATAGCATATTAAGAGAAGCATATTATTAGGAATATTTGAGGAAAATTTGATCGACAACTTTACAGTAGTTTCGGAGATAGATCAAATCAAAAAAACATAAAAAATTTCGAAAAAAAATAAAAGTTGATCTGGCATCAGAATCGATCCCTTATCTCGAAAAAAATACAAAAAGAAAAAAATATTCAATGTACAGGAATGACAGCTCTACGATTTTATTATATTTAAAGATAAGTTACACCCAGACACAGAACAAATGTTCGTGCTCATCACACAAACATTTGTCCTGGGTGGGAATCGAACCCACGACCTCCGGCATTGCAGTCAGGGTCACTAACCACTAGACCAACAGGCCAGTCAAATGATTCTATGACCAGAAGCGTGTTGTACATACAATGGTGGGTTATTGCTCAGATTATTGATCATCATCATCAGCCTACAAATATCCCCATTGGGTGGACACAGAGGCCTCTTCTCTGTGAGAGGGAGTGGGCCCTAATCCACCGCACGGGCCCAGTGCGGGTTGGTAGATGTCACGTCTTTCGAATTTTTTGATCAACAGTAACGTGATCAGGAGTCAAGGGGCCCTGATAAAACCTACCATCGTCAGTGGGATCTCGTACCTGGTAAGACTGTCCCGCAACCCCGGCAGGCTTTAGAGCTCTAAGGCCGAGACTCCTCCAAAGCTGTGCGAGTCGAGTCGTGTTTTGAACAACCAATGGAATTGCGTTGCCGGGGTGGAGCTGTGTCAATAACGCAATTCTATTGGTTGTTCAAAACACGTCACGACTCGCACAGCTTTGGTGGAGTCTCGGCCTAAGGGATCCCCGTAATTATGCTGACAGCTCTTTGAGGCGCGCGTGGAACATGAAGCACCACGTTGACCTTGGCATTGTCCATGATCGGACAGCGAATCGCTCAACTCACCGTCCGCATGGCGGTGGCCGGAAATTGTCCTGCGACATCCGTTGCCGTAGGCGTCTTCCACTGCGACTGAGTCGTGAGTTGGTCGCTGTCTTTTCCCTCACGCGTCTCTTTCATGGAATACAATGTGTGAATACAATTTGTCGGGAATAAGAAGAAATCGCCAAGCAACGACGATATAATACTAGACTCCTAATACCAGGCGACCGATGTCTGCCAACACATTAGGCAAAAAAGTCTTATATTCGTCTCATTTCGACCAATCCTGTGAGCCGTAAACATACGTTGAGACATCACAGACCTTGAGTTAGCCAATCACAACGCAGTACCCCGTCCCCCTCGCTTACGTAGTACCTCAGCAACTTGGCAGAATAGTTTGTGTTCTTTAGATAGTGCATGCGGAGTCTAGTATTATATCGTCGTTGTCGCCAAGTTTTTTTCACTAAGAAATATACATTGTTGAGTTACTGTCGCCTGGCTCCCAACCGCACTGCAATCACTGCCACTCATGATAACACCTCTCGTTGCAGATCCTGTCAGTATGTGCAGTGCTGGTGTACGTGCCGCTCGCCGTGATGAGCAACTCCCTGCCGCAGACCCGGCTCATCTTCTACGCCACGTTGGGGGTGCTCGCCGTCATCGAGATATTCATAGGGAGCTTGCTTATACATGGGGCTTTTAAGGTAAGGCATATTTGCAACTAGTACACTGTTCCCCGCAGTTTAACCCGGTACTTGGCTCATATTTACAATTAGCAGGTCTCTTAGCAATCCTGAAATAACTAAAAACAGGCCAAGTGTGAGTCGGACACGCGCTGGAAGGCTTCCATACTATTACTATTATTTTGTACAACGGTAAAAAAATCTTTATTGTACTGGAGCCCTATTTAAAAAAAATTCATTAAGTTTTTTTGCATATTATGTTTTTATTGTAGCAACAAAACTACATGATCGGTGAAGGGTCAACTACATAACTTTACTATCACGGTTCATGTCAGCTGACAGACACACAGACGAATGGACAGTGGAGTCTTAGTAACGGGTTCCCGTTTTACGGTATTAGCCTTTGGGTACGGAGGTTCCTACCACAGAGTAAATTCAGCTAAATAAATATAATATTTACTAGATTAATGTTGTTGCCAGGATTTTGTAGGTACTAGATAATAATTCCAACAAATATGTTTGTAACCCGGTTTAATTACTTAACTGTGACAAAACTAAATGATAAAATAAAAATGGCTACGTTTAAAATATTTGATTGCATATCATTGATGATAATTCGTATTTAAGGCTGCGCTACAAGCGAAATCTTCAATTTTGGATTGGATTTTTAGAGTACTAAATCGTGTTTAATTCGGAACAAAGGTATATGTTGAGAAACTTCATTATATTTGCGAGGGCAGAGTCAAACAGAAAACATAAAAAGACAATTTTTTCTCGATAGAAAATGATCACGAAGTTGCCTCTGATTTTCACGTTTTTTTGATTTTATTCTATTTTGGTTCGTCCTACAGAAATATAAATTAGATCAATATGGACACAATTACGTAGCCGAGGGCAGTGTCTGGCACTTTTTTGAAATATTGTTTATAATAAAAGTTATCATTGTTCTTAGCATTCGGCGCTTACGACGTTTTTAAACCGTGTAGAATGCTATTTTCCATTTCGCGGCACACTAGAATCTGCGTCACGAGTGAAGGTCTGCGGAAAATTCGTGGTACTACATTTTTTTAAAACAATTTGGTGTAATGACATAGACACTAGCGCCGCGTCAAAACGACTTTTGTCGCGGCGCGGGTTCTAGCTTCAGGCATCATTTTGTTTCACCTGCCAGTCGGCGCCGCTCTATTGAGACGGGAGGACTATGACAGTTTGCACCGCGCCCGGCAGCTATTAAAATAATAATATTTTTGTTGATATAATCAGAGAAACAACACATAATACAACAAAAATACGAGAGTTAAAATATTTTAAGACTGAAATAATTTCAAATAGCCGAAGACCATTTTTTTGAAATTTCTTTTGCCACATGCGCGCTAAATAAGCAGTATGTCAATTGTTCTGCTGGTCGGGTATTTTTTATAACTGTATAATGAGATCGGCTTAAAATAAATGATGATTTGTTTTTGTATAGATTTATTCATGTTACATACTTATAAATGCAAACACATTTATTTCAAACATCGCCATGCTAAGTCTAGTACGACACAAATACTCGTATTTTAACGTTATAATATTATTATGGTTTAGGAGCAGAATGCTTATCATCAGCCGGAAGATGTCCACTGCTGAACATAGGCCTCCCCCTTAGACCGCCACGCCGAACGACAATTCGCCACTTGCATTCATCGGCTGCCCGCGACCCTCACGATGTCGTCGTTTCACCTAGTGGGAGGCCTGCCTACTCTGCGTCTTCCGGTCCGTGGTCGCTACTCGAGACCTTTTCTTCCCCATCGGTTATCAGTTCTACGAGAAATGTGGCCTGCCCAATGTCACTTCAATTTGCAAATTTTATGAGCTACGTCGGTAACTCTGGTTCTTCGCCGAATATCCATATTTCGGATTTTATTCCGCAAAGAAACTCCAAGCAAAGCTCTTTCCATTGCTCGTTGAGTGACTCTTAAGCCGGATTTACATTACAAAAGTAGTGTCATGCATGATAAAACTAGTTTCGTGAAACTTGTTTCAGCACATGTGAAAGTACTTTCGTTTAAATTTTAGTGTCGTGAAATTACCAGTATCGCGGAGATACTGGCCCTGTCAAGATCAAAGCTGTATTTCATTTATGATGCAAAGCGTCGCTGTAGAAATGATAAAATATAAAATAAATATAAAATTTGTCTCGGAAAAAAGACGTTGATAAATCCACCAACGTCTTTAGTTCCCTTGTCTAGTCCCATTTTGGAATTACTCGAGGCGAAAATTTGAAAAAAAGCATCCGGGTGAAACACAGTTAATCTCTGAATTAGCAGATGATCCTAAAAGCTATGCAAATTACTTTCGTATGGGTAAAAATCATTTTAATTTCAAATACCACACGTCCTCTGAGCGCAGGTGCTGTCGCGACACTACTTTCGCGTCGTATTTACATGATGAATGTAGTTGTATGAAACTAGTTTCACAAAAAATATGCGCATAGCACGAAAGTAATTCAGTGTACGAAAGTAATGCATGCATTGTAAAACTGAACGTTTACACGTGAAATTACTGGTGAAAGTAGTGTCATGAAAGTACTTTCATGCAACTAGTTTCGTAATGTAAATCAGGCTTTAGTCTCTCTTAAAGGCCAGCAGTCAAAGACGAGAATGCTCAATTCCCATAAAACGGCAACAAGGCCGCGCAAATATACGAGTAGTGGCAAGTTCTTATGTTGGTAGATTCTCGTATAAGCCTAATTCTCAAAATAGCAAATTCTCTCAAAATAGCGATACAACTAAAAGCGGGGTTTCCATTAGGTTGCCCGACAACATCGTGAGAGTCGCGGGCAACAAATGCATCCAAGTGGCGGTTGTCTTTCAGCGTCGCGGTATAGTGGGGAGGCTTTTGTTCAGCTATGTATACGTCTTTCTGATGTAATTCTAAACGATCATAAACAATCTAAGCCCAATGTTCCATGAACGTGATACATTGAATGGAATGTTTATTATACATATTTATTGAACACTTCTACACCATTTGCAACTTGAAATTGAAAATAATGTAATACAAATTTACAATACAAAAACAACCACAAAAAAGGGTAAAATAACCTACAAAACTTTTCTTTCGGAAGTCGGTGACTTTTTTTTATTAATTTCATAGTCTTTTTTGCCACCGACTTCCGAAAGAACAGTTTTGTAGGATATTTTACCCTTTTTTGTGATTGTTTTTGAAGACGGTTACATTTTTTTTGAAAAAGTTTTTATTTTTTTAGTTTAAATATTCAACTACAATTCTTGTAAAATATGTATATCATTTTTGTGCACTAGAATTTTGTAATCCGTAACACCGGTAATAACATCGTTAACATCTCTTTCATTCATTCCCTATCTCGAAAACTACTGAACCGATTTTGTTGAAACTTGGAGTATTCCCTAAGTTGAACGATACCAAGTAAAACTAAAAAAGGATTACTTAAATCGGACTTGTAGTTCCGGAGATATGCGAACACAAACATAATTTACTAAATCAGTCGATGCCAAGTCCTTACTAGAGGAGTTGTACCTTCCATCATCAGCTCAGCTACATGAGATGATGATCACCATACGCAAATACCTAAATTACTTCATAAAATTTGCGGAAAACGATGTGTAGGCCTACAAAATTTGAGGGTTGCCCTCGATTTCTCCAGTATCCAATCATCATATCCTGACATGGTGACAATGGGACCACTTCAGAAGTATCTCCTTTCGAACAAAAAAAGAATTTTGTAAATCGGTCCACAATATTGGCGGAGTAATCGCGTAACAAACACACAAAAAAAAAACATACCGTCGAATTGATAACCTACTTCTTTTTGAAGTCAGTTAAATTAACTAGAAATAATTTACACTAAATTAAAATACTGTAAGCAGGCACCCCTACCGCGTCCGTGTGTACCCCGCCTGTGAAGCCGAGTCGTACCTACTGTCATAATGTTAGACTGTGGCACTGTAGTTGTTTTGTTTTTTCAAAGAAGTTTTGCAGAGCGCGTCGTCACAGCGCCCGTGGTTGTTATTGGTACTAGAGCAGAGGCATGTGAGACGCGAGGGTGAAATCTGATTTTTTCCTGGCATAATACCCACTCTTAATACGGTAAATAGTCCAGTCATTAAAGCCTAAACCCGAAAGTAATTAGTAACACGCTGAAATTTTAAGGGGTTCTTAAGGAAGGTAAAATAACATACCGGGTGATTTTGCAGCGTTCTGGGGTGTACGGAAAGGGTTGAAAAGGGGTGAAAAGTGTTTTTTGCTAATAACATTGCCAAAAAAATTAGTAACACGCTGCAAATTTGGAATAAGGTTGTTCTTACGGTTTTGTAACGTGTATTAAATTTGCAGCGTTTTGCAACATACGGAACATTGTTTTTTTTCAAAACAGTGCAATTAGTTAAAAACAGGGGTAAGAAAATTAGTAACACGCTGCAAATTTGGAATTAGGTTGTTCTTACCGGTTTGTAACGTGTATCAAATTTGCAGCGTTTTGCAACATACGGAACATTGTCTATTATTAAAAAAAAATGAAATTATTTAATCACACTGGTGAAAAAAAATTGTAACTCGCTGTAAATAAGTTGTTTTTACCGTTTCGTAAGGTATATCAAATTTGTAGCGTTTTACAACAAATTGAACATAGTTTATTATTAAAAAAACAGTGCGATATACGTTACGAAACGGTAAAAACAACTTAATTACGAATTTACAGCGAGTTACAAATTTTTTTCACCCGTGTGATTAAATAATTCCTTTTTTTTTAATAATAGACAATGTTCCGTATGTTGCAAAACGCTGCAAATTTGATACACGTTACAAACCGGTAAGAACAACATAATTCCAAATTTGCAGCGTGTTACTAATTTTCTTACCCATGTTTTTAACTAATTGCACTGTTTTTAAAAAATAACAATGTTCCGTATGTTGCAAAACGCTGCAAATTTAATACACGTTACAAAACCGTAAGAACAACCTTATTCCAAATTTGCAGCGTGTTACTAATTTTTTTGGCAAAGTTATTAGCAAAAAACACCTTTTCACCCCTTTTCAACCCTTTCCGTACACCCCAGAACGCTGCAAAATCACCCGGTATGTTATTTTACCTTCCTTAAGAACCCCCTAAAATTTCAGCAAGTTATTAATTACTTTCGGGTTTTGGCTTTAATGACTGGACTACTACTAGTGAAAATCAGTCTTACGATCAGATCGAATCAGATCTACGGGTAGATGAAAAACAAAACACGATCGCCACGATGACGTCAAGTCAATCGAATTGCATCATTATTTCCAAGTAGTGGTAAGGTTGATTTTCACTTGTAGTTGGAATCGGTCGAATCGCGTCGCATCGCATCATGGGTTAGACAATTCGTCAAAGGGTCACATGAGGTTTGAGCTTAAGTTGTACGTAAGCTTATGTGATCTAGGTACTATGCGACCACGACAAAAATGAACACGTCAATGACCTCCATCTGTCAATCTATCATTTGAGAATCTTTGATGTTATTTAAAGTGTGCAGGGGGGTTATTACAACGTCTTAAAACCAGGCTTGTTCCAGAGAGTGAACGAGATGGCGCTAGACGACTTGTATAGCTCTGTCACTTTCACTCGCTGGAATAAGCCTGGCCTTAAGACGTTGTAATACCCCCCCAGGTGTTATAAAAGCGTCACAAGATGGCACTATCACAGCTCATCGTGGGCGTGAAGATATTTTTTTCCCGGGGGTCCAGTTTAAGTTGTAAAGGAATATAGACTTAGCTAACATGGTGTATGTGTTACCTTTGCTGTGGCCGTGTCGGGGAGGTGTCAAAGGTCAGGTCAGGCAAGCTGTGCACCAGAGCCATCACCACGTTCTGTGGCTGAACACGCAGCGTGTTGCGACTGGTACTGGAACTTCTGGACGGCACCGGCGGCGGCGCCTTATGAGGCGACGAATGCTGAAGGACCACCATTGGCTAATAGGTAAAAATGTTACAGGTACTTACACATTTTCACATTTAATTTTGAGGACATGATTCGTCTGTATAACTTTTATTCTGTAAGTCCGGGCATGCGGACAGCCAGTAAAGGGCAACTCGCTGTCCGACCATGGACCATGCCCGGGTCGTGTTCCTCGCGCGCCTCAAAGATCGTCAGCAAAATGAAGGGGCTCAGCGGGCCAAAGCCTGCTGGGATCGCGGGACTTATTTCCTTATCGTGACCCCGGAACATAAAGGGCTATTGAAGATTACCGTGGATTTTAGTCAGTACAAGTCTGACAGTCCCTCCCGCCCTGCAAAGGGTGGGAGGACTCATTTGATGATTTTACAACGATAAAAATAAGTCTGCATGAGCCGGTGCTTTAATTAGCTACCTATTATTTACCAAATCATTATACTCTACTGTTATTATATAAGGCCTTTTGACGGTATGTTGTGAGCTTACTCAAATAGTTATTTCTTTTGCGTGGGCCTTTACATATTAGGTTTTTCTATTCTATTCTTGTTATTTTATAAAGCCAACGCCTCGTCCTTAACATAATAATATGTCCTTAAGAAAAACTTTATTATTAAAACCATTAATCTGTAGAGCCTCTTTCGTTTTACTTATATCCCATATTCTATATTCATGTTCTAATTATTTATTTCTGAGACTGCGTTCCACTAGGACTCCGACATTTATGCGAGAATTATTTTCGTTTTTATTTAATTATTAATTATTTAATTATTTTCGTATTATGTCGATAGAAAAGTATTGTTGTAATAAACAGTCATTTCTTTATTTTTCGAAGATTTATTTATATATCCGTATCTTATTCGGTCGTTTCGCCATTTTTATGAATACAAAAGTAGTCGGAAACTTAGTATTTTAGGCAGTAGATTTTAATATTTTGAGTAGGGACAACTCTTCTTTGTCGGAGCTTTTATTACTATTCTTCAGAATACCGGATGAATTTTGTAAAGGTTTATTTTATTACCTACTGCTTTGTAAATAGTAGGTTTATATGAAAAAAAAAACTGGAATTGAAACCGATAAAGAACGAAGTTTCATTAACAGTAATAGCGGCCATAGATCTCTAATGTACTTACGTCATTATTGAATTATTACTATTGGTATAAATCGATGTAAATACGACAAGCCTGCATAAAGATGCAGCGAGACTGCAGGCTTGACAAAATAGGTTAAACATAAACGTATTGATTATACCGAAATAGTTCAATAATGACGTTAATTAGAGATCCTAATGGCCGCTGTTACTGCTAATGAAACTTCGCTCTTTCATCATGTCGTCATATTGCATTAAATTCCCATGTTGCATTATTGAATTTATCACAAATATAGAGTGTACTGTCCATCACAAGATTCCAGTATTTCATTTACTGCGTTTATTACAGGAAACATTGATAAAACCGCCTCTGGTGTTCGAAAGAGGAACTAATATTCCCATCCAGAGGCGGCCTTAGCCATTGCGAGGCCCCGGGCGGCAAGTCTTTGCGAGGCCCCTTGCTCTTCATAAAAAGTATGTAATGCGAAAGTAGGTTTGGTTGTCATGTTTGAGGAATATGAGAACAAAATGGTTTCTGTAGACCCAAAAGCTTCCGAGTTAGTGCTTTTCAAAAGTATCTCAAATCAACGTTTTTTTTTACAACAAATGTGGAAGAGGCATCTGATATCATGTCTTACAATTTATAACTTGTATCTAAAAAGAACTTTGAAAGGGTTTACCACTAGGCGGCACTACGGTTAAACCGCTGTGGTTTTTAATGTTGTGAATTTGTCTAGAAAACTAATACTGACTGATTTTAAAACCGTGATTGGCGTTAATCGCGGGCGGTTTTTCGGTAAACCGTCTTGCAGAGCAGAGCGCTGGCGCACAATTTCAACCATGTCTTCCACCGAGTCAGAGTGTGTTTTAAACGAACCAGAATACGAATTTATTAAGATGGTCTCTTAAGTTTTCATAATTATTCTTATGAAAGAAACTTTTCTTAGATCTACGCCCAGTAAGTGGATTGATCCAATATTTGCGAAATTTGCGTTGACGTCTTCTTTTCTATTTCTTATTGCCAGAGCAACAACACGCACTGCTACCTTGAAATACATTTTCAAACTGCGGGTGGTGTATGCGTCTCAATCTCAAGCGGTTTCGCGGTGATAGCGATTATCGACCTGACTTATGAGTTGTAGGTCACGGAATCGAACTCAGCCCAGATTACTTTCTGTATTTATTTTATCACCATTGCTCTCAAAACAATGAAGGAAACATTGTCAGGAAACCGGCATATCCTCAAACCAAACATTTTAAGACATGTAACATCACCGACCCGCACGGGGCCCTCGTGGTGGATTATGGACCCCTCTTACAGAAAGGAAGCCTGTGTCCCAGGAGTGGGAACATTATAGGCTGCTGAAGATGAAGAGTGAATAAAAATACCTCAGTAGACCTACTAGTCTCCGAGATAAACATTTTAACAGATTTTTTATTTACCTCACAACTCTGATGCTTTGCCTTTTCCATACTTGTTTTTGATTCGAGATACCGCCAGAGTTACTCAAGTTGCAAAGTTCGAAAAAAATATAAATTTTGAAAAGCTCTGAAACTACTGGGTCGGCAGATATAAACCGGTTCTCATATTGTAGCAAAAGGCATCTATGAAACCGTTCTGAGAAGTTATTATTATCAACAAGTAGTTCTTACGGTCATAAACGCAAAATTTTCAAAAAATAACGAAATTTTCGAGTATTTTATTTTTGAAAAGGATGTTTTTTACAAAGTAGCGTTCGATGGTTGGAGGTCTCAAGATTATTCATTGGGCCCAGGGGTGTAGCGGTGGCTTAGCGGATCCTTATTAGCCTCACACATGACGGCCTGACGGGGCCTCGCGCTTAGAAATTGAATAAAATAAAATTGACAATGGCAATCTCAACTTTGTTACCACTCAGTAAAGCAATATAATTTAACATCTACTACTATTCCTAACTGAGAACTGATAGAGCCAAAGCTGATGGCGGCGAAGATCATATTACATAGGTCAAGCAATTCCGCTTCTTGCGCGAGGCCCTGTAGTTTCATAATAACTTGGTTACTTTTTATTTCTAACTGTGAACAGAAAGAGGCTAAGAGGCTTCGCAAAGCGATCTTTTCATCAAGTCATCAAAAAAAAAAGGAGGCCTCCCACGCGGTGACCCATTCAATGGGCTTAAAAAAATCACAAATCTGCCCGATATTTTTCATTCTCCATCAAAGAAAAGGGCCTCGCGGATGCGTCTTGCCCCCTCCAAGATTCGGTCTCGGTACGTCACTTATTGAGCCAAAATCATAAACAAGTCTGAACTACCGGATTTAACTTAACCTATCCGTACGTTCAGGCGGCAAAATTATTATACTAAATGAATGATTTACAAAATTAACCAACTCTGAGATGATAAATTAAAAAAAATAGATGGTTTGACTTTTTGTAAAACTAAAATCTTATTTAATTTTGCCGTTTTGTTATAGCCTATCTACTCATTCAGGCTATAACATAATTAGTTAATTATTTAATCAAAATCAAACATTTTTAATGAGAAATTACTAGTTTTTTCTTTTGCTTGGTTTGTTGCGCGAGGCCCCCTGCAAGCGCGAGGCCCCGGGCGGTTGCCCGGTTCGCCCCCCCCTAAGGCCGCCACTGTTCCCATCAAATTAACATCGAAGTTCCCGTTTACGTGACAAAAACGTGAAAAGTCGGGCCTCTGAAATATTTTTTTTCCAAAATTGTTTGCAAAAATCAATAAAATAAAGAAAACAAAGCCACCGACTTCCGAACGAAAAGTTATTTTGTAGGTTATTTTATCCTTTTTTGTGGTTGCTTTTGAACAGGGACCGAAAACCTTTATAAATTACGGTACCGGTATTGAAGAATTACTGGGTAACCAGACCGAAGAAAACTGTAACCTCTATTCAGGTTACCGTTTTAATACCGGTTAACTAAAGATAACGACTCTTTGTCACACACACATGCGATGCGCGCCCTGTGACTATTGCCGACGGGACGTGTGAAGTGTGCAAGATAGGGGTAATTTTTATTTCGGTAACCGGTATTAATACTGGTTATGTATTCACTTTTAATAATAAAGGTAATCTTTAAAATTACCTGTAAAAGAAAAAAGGTTGTTACCGAAAAAATACCTGTATTGATCATACCGGTTTCGGTCCCTGCTTTTGAAGACGGTAACTTTTTTTTGAAAAAGTTTTTTTTTATTATCAAAATAATTAACAGTAAACTTCAAACCCTCACGATCCATTTAGGGGTTGATAATTATTTAGTATAATAGGAAAAAAATGGGGATTCTAATCCCGTTAAGACTTACCGGTGCAGTCTGTTGCGTGTGGACCACAGTTTCTGATTCGCTCTCGCTGACTACGTTGACTGTTATAGATGTCACTCCTGCAAAAACAGCTTCATTTATTCTCTACTGCTTACTCGTTATTTTCAAACAATGATACATTTAAATCTACAAGTTTTATGACTTGAATTAGGTTCCAATTGAGCAGTGTCTGGATGTTTGTCTATTTGATATGGAAATGAGCTCGGTTACTACTTATTACATGCTAAGTATAGGTAAAAGGTATGCGAACCGTGCGAAGTAAATCTTTGCTTTACTCCGCGGGAAAACATGCGTTATGATTAATATACAGGAAAAGAAGTTTATTACAAAATGAAATATTTTTCCGTAGATTTGAGATTGATTTCATAGTAAAACTTGTTTATAATCATGAGTACTTTCAGACCATGAAAGGTTGTTAATGTTTAACAAAAACCCTGTGTAAACTTAATATAAGTAAATATATAGCCACAATGCAGGAAACGTTCTTTTCAGAATTGAAAAGTTTTAGGGTGTCTTATATTTACAACTTATAAATACGGGATGCGTGCATGCGAAGCTTTTATCCAGAATGTAGAAACCAATTTTACTTTATAAAATGTCTGTTTATCAACTTTCTTTCATAGACCTAAGTTCTGAGTAAAAGGGACCGCCTAAAGGGCAAGGAAAGTAGTATCAATCGACTTTGTCCAACTGACATTTACCCTATACCTATGTATGTTTACACAGCTATTGTGTATAGTCGACAACATAATCTTTTGTGAAACAAAAACCTTAACAGAATCCCGTAAACTACTTGCTACCGTTATTATATATAGTTTGCATAATTAATCTATTGTTTGGTAGAGCAGTGGTGGCTAGTGGTATCGGTCTCGACTTACAAGTTGTAGGTCGTGGGTTCGAAGCCCGCCAGGCGCATTACTTTGTGTAAATTATTTCATCACCATTGCTCTCAAAACGGTGAAGGAAAACATGGTGAGGAAACCGGCATGTCTTAGAACCAAAAATTCGAACTGTGACATCTACCAACACGCACTGGGCCCGCCTGCATACATTTATAGGCTGATGATGAACATGCCTAATGATTTTTTGGTAGGAGACCCCAGAAAGGTTTTGAACTGAATTGGTAAGAATATGTTACTTTTATATTTGAACTTCCAGATATAGAAACTGCGTTCTGTTCTCATTCTCCGTATAAAGTTTTGTATGCATTTTTTATACTCTGCCGTCTGCGAGATTTTCTTAGAAGTGTTGCAAAGCTTTGCTTTACGTACGTATATATATATTTATTGATGATAGAAACTTCAAGCAGAGGAGCAGTTTATTCCTTTTCCAGTTTAAGTGAAAGACCAAAATAATATTTCTGTTTAAGTTTTATTTATTTCAGAATGTATTTTCTTTTTTGTATTTGAAAGTCAGCCAATGGCCTTCTGTCTGAAACTGTTCATCTATATATATAAAAGCAAAAGGTCACTCACTCATAGGACACGAAATCTCGGAAACTACCAGTGCTAGGGGTTTAAAATTTTGCATAGGGGTTCTTTTTAGGACGTAAGTACCCGCTAAGAACGGATTTTGCGATATTACGCCCCTAAGGGGTTGTTTTTGGGGTTGACAGTTTGTATGAAACTTTTTTGCTACAAGTACTAGGAGTTTCCAATTTTTCATGCGGGTTCTTTTTAGGACGCAGGTGCTACTTTAGAAAAGGGTTTTTCGAAATTCGACCCCTAAGGGGTTGTTTTTGGTGTTGAAAGTTTGTTTGAAACATCGTTATTACACGTGCTAGGAGTCTCAAATTTTTCATAGGGGTTGTTTTTAGGACTTAGATGCTCACTATGACGGGGTGATTCGAAATTCGGACTCTAAGGGGTTGTTTGTGATGTTGATAGATACAGGTTTTATGCATGGGGATTCTTTTAAGGACGTAGGTGCTCACTAAGACGGGATTTTGCGAAATTTTACCCCTAAGGGGTTGTTTTTGGAGTTGATCTACCTCAGACGAGTTTTGGATAAATCAACCCCTAAAGAGTTTTTTTTTAGTGTTAGTAGTTTGTATGAAACTTCATTACTACAAGTACTAGGAGTTTTTAGTGTTTCACCGGAGGGTTCTTTTACGACGTAAGTGCTACTTAAGACGGGATTATGACGGGAAATTCCCCCCCTAAGGCTTACTTTTTAGCTTCAGAGTTTATATGAAACTTCGTTACTACAAGTGCTACGAGTCTCAAATTATCCCAGGGGTATATCTTTAGGATGAAGGAGCTTATTAAGCTGGGATGTTGCAAAAATCGACTGCGAAAGGGATATTTGTGGTCGAATGAGAGAGAATAGAATTTTAGTTGCACATTGATTTAGATTTTCTAAAAGTATTGCATAAAGAGGGTGGCCGGAGAAGAAATTCATATAACCAAAGCTCCAAATAAGCGCGGACGAAGTCGCGGGGGAAGTGCTAGTTTATTTAGTCCAGTCACTAAAGCCTAAACCCGAAAATAATTAGTAACACGCTGAAATTTTTAGGGGTTCTTAAGGAAGGTAAAATAACATACCGGGTGATTTTGCAGCGTTCTGGGGTGTACGGAAAGGGTTGAAAAGGGGTGAAAAGGGGTGAAAATGGTTTTTCGTTAATAACATTGCCAAGAAAATTAGTAACACGCTGCAAATTTGGAATTAGGTTGTTCTTACCGTTTTTTAACGTGTATTAAATTTGCAGCGCTTTGCGACATACGGATCATTGTTTTTTTTTAAAAAAACAGTGATTGCACTGTTTTTATTGTAAAAACAGGGGTAAGAAAATTAGTAACACGCTGCAAATTTGGAATTAGGTTGTTCTTACCGGTTTGTAACGTGTATCAAGTTTGCAGCGTTTTGCAACATACGGAACATTGTCTATTATTAAAAAAACAATGAAATTATTTAATCACACAGGTGAAAGAAATTTGTAACTCGCTGTAAATTTGTAATTAAGTTGTTTTTACCGTTTCGTAACGTATATCAAATTTGCAGCGTTTTACAACAAATTGAAAATTGTTTATTATTAAAAAAACAGTGCGATTTGTTAGTAACGGGTAAAAAAGTAGGAACACGCTGCAATTTTAGAATTAGGTTGTTGTTACCGGTTTGTAACATTTTGCAAAAAACTGAACTTTTTTCATTCATTACCATAAAAACAAATATTTCAGTTAGTAACAATAGTGAAAAAGTTAATGAAGAGTTGCAATCTGGAGAAAATGTTGTCAAAACCTTTTTGAAACATTTTTCAAAGAACATCATTTTTTTTGGGCCATTTCTGAAAGTGCCAACGAAAAAAATTGGTACCTTTTGTATTATTGGTTGGTATAGGTAGTACGTACGTTGGTATAGTAAGTAGTAGTCATTTGGAGCAATAGTTACTATGGCACAAAAGTTGTAGGATTGCTCTCGGCCAAGTTATACAAGTTCGAAGATTCGTAATTTTCATACATTTTTCAATTTTTGAAAGTGCCGATATTCACCAAATAATGATAAGAATTGCTAGAACTAGCGACCTCAAGTAATTTAACATAACGCCTGTAATCCCTGAGGGGTTGGGCAGAGGAGTACCGAATAAAAATGAATAATAATCTGTTTCTTTTTGTGAAAAGTAACAAAAACATTTTAAAATATACAAATCTGCTGGTAGGACCAGCATCGGGAACAGTATCGGGGTTGCCTGTGGTTAGGGGTCTTGGGAGAGGAATCTCCTAACAATACGAAACGTGATCAGCACTGCTGCTTGAATCAGCCCTTTTTAGGGGGAAATAAAATCATCAAATGAGTTATCTCGCTCTGGGCTGATCTCTAGAGTCTGTCAGACTCCTAGACGCCCTTTGCGTTCCAGATACTAAGATAGTCGACGAGCTGGTACCTACATTTCATTCATACATTTGTTGTTTTCTCAAAGAGCCTCATAGCTTTGGAACACGATACTTGTATGTTAGCGGTGAGACGGGTTTGCCTCACCGCCCGCCCAATCAACGAGACTCGACCGAAACTCGTCCTTGGCATCCCGTGGAACTTCAAGGAGCATTTCCGACGTTTGGATCAAAAACAGGATCGAGCCGGGGCTGCCATCAAGCTGTTACCCAACCTTGTAAGCAAACGCCGCTTTCTGAAGGCTCTACGAGGAAGTGGTACTGTTAAAGCCCCTCTACGGGAACCCTGTGTCTGTCGTTTCCATACGGAAGCAAACACACAAGCCAATCGCACCAGGGGATCATGGCTATTCGGGCGATCCACTCATACACAAAGATGCTGGAGGATCTGCTTCCAGATCACACGTTGGCAATCCGGAAAGGAGGTTGCCACTACTTCAGCAGCAGTAATGACAGCGAAGGAAGAGGCAAAACACGCGAAAGGACGCCCTCGAAATCTCAATCCAGTCGCGTACGGCAAGTAATGCGGAGCTAGGTGTCTTATCAAGGATCAGGCCCAGGATGACAGCATATCGTGTTCCACCCTCGTCTAAAGAACCCAAACGCCTACCGGCTTGCGGGACCATTTCAGCGGGAAAGGTACCGTAGCACGGTCGATGATGATGATTCCTGCGTTTGGCCCCAAGGCTGAACCGGGCATCAGCCGCCCTCAGGCGGCTCCTCAATATCAGCGGGCCAAACGCCACCTGCAGGAGGTTGCACGCGCACTGTCGTGCGCTCCATGGCCCTCTACGGGGCCCCCGTGTGTGCCTTGAGCATTTGAACGCGGCTGGCAAAGCTGGTCGCGAAAAGGTGTTGACAACATTTACACCAGATTGCAACTATTCACTAACTTTTTCACTATTGTTACTAACTGAAATATTTGTTTATAATTATGGTAATGAATGAAAAAAGTTCAGTTTTTTGCAAAACGTTACAAACCGGTAAGAACCACCTAATTCTAAAATTGAAGCGTGTTCCTACTTTTTTTACTCTTGTTACTTACAAATCGCACTGTTTTTACCGACTTCAAAAAAAAGGAGGTTATCAATTCGACCCGTATGTATGTAATATTATCAGAACTGCCCAGTTTTCGCATATGTTAGTCTATATCAGCGTCTGAACAAATGTACCAAATTTCATAAGTGTATGTATGTATGTTTTTATGTTTGTGCACGCATATCTCCGGAACTACAAGTTTGATTTAAGTAATTCTTTTTTGTTGTACTAGGTATTGTTCAACTTAGGGTACACTGTAAGTTTCATCAAAATCGGTTCAGTAGTTTTAGAGATATGGATTGTTTTCGTTGTGACGGATTACAAGATTAGTGCACATCATGTAAGAAAACTTTGTATTTTACAAGAATTTGGGTTGAATATTTAATAAATAAACTAAAAAGGGTAAAATAAAAACTTAAAAAAAAGTACCGACTTCAAAATAAATACAAAAAAGTTTAAAATAACCTTTCTTTCGGAAGTCGGTGGCAATAGTCAATGAAATATTAAAAATCAAAGCCACCGACTTCCGAAAGAAAGGTTATTTTAGACTTTTTTGTATTTATTTTGAAGTCGGTACTTTTTTTAAAAAAGTTTTTTTTTAATAATAAACAATGTTCAATTTGTTGTAAAACGCTGCAAATTTGATATACGTTACGAAACGGTAAAACAAATTAATTACAAATTTACAGCGAGTTACAAATTTTTTTCACCCGTGTGAATAAATAATTTCATTCTTTTTTTAATAGTAGACAATGTTCCGTTTGCTCCTTGAAGTTCCACGGGATGCCAAGGACGAGTTTCAGTCGAGTCTCGTTGATTGGGCGGGCGGTGAGGCAAACCCGTCTCACCGCTAACATACAAGTATCGTGTTCCAAAGCTATGAGGCTCTTTGAGAAAACAACAAATGTATGAATGAAATGTAGGTACCAGCTCGTCGACTATCTTAGTATCTGGAACGCAAAGGGCGTCTAGGAGTCTGACAGACTCTAGAGATCAGCCCAGAGCGAGATAACTCATTTGATGATTTTATTTCCCCCTAAAAAGGGCTGATTCAAGCAGCAGTGCTGATCACGTTTCGTATTGTTAGGAGATTCCTCTCCCAAGACCCCTAGCCACAGGCAACCCCGATACTTTATTTATTTATTTATTTTATCCTTTACTTCAGGCATCTAAAGGCCCATAAAATACAATACACATATAAAACAATAACTATAAACTAATACATATAATATTATTATTTTATTATACTGTTCCCGATGCTGGTCCTACCAGCAGATTTGTATATTTTAAAATGTTTTTGTTACTTTTCACAAAAAGAAACAGATTATTATTCATTTTTATTCGGTACTCCTCTGCCCAACCCCTCAGGGATTACAGGCGTTATGTTAAATTACTTGAGGTCGCTAGTTCTAGCAATTCTTATCATTATTTGGTGAATATCGGCACTTTCAAAAATTGAAAAATGTATGAAAATTACGAATCTTCGAACTTGTATAACTTGGCCGAGAGCAATCCTACAACTTTTGTGCCATAGTAACTATTGCTCCAAATGACTACTACTTACTATACCAACGTACGTACTACCTATACCAACCAATAATACAAAAGGTACCAATTTTTTTCGTTGGCACTTTCAGAAATGGCCCAAAAAAAATGATGTTCTTTGAAAAATGTTTCAAAAAGGTTTTGACAACATTTTCTCCAGATTGCAACTCTTCATTAACTTTTTCACTATTGTTACTAACTGAAATATTTGTTTTTATGGTAATGAATGAAAAAAGTTCAGTTTTTTGCAAAACGTTACAAACCGGTAACAACAACCTAATTCTAAAATTGCAGCGTGTTCCTACTTTTTTACCCGTTACTAACAAATCGCACTGTTTTTTTAATAATAAACAATTTTCAATTTGTTGTAAAACGCTGCAAATTTGATATACGTTACGAAACGGTAAAAACAACTTAATTACAAATTTACAGCGAGTTACAAATTTCTTTCACCTGTGTGATTAAATAATTTCATTGTTTTTTTAATAATAGACAATGTTCCGTATGTTGCAAAACGCTGCAAACTTGATACACGTTACAAACCAGTAAGAACAACCTAATTCCAAATTTGCAGCGTGTTACTAATTTTCTTACCCCTGTTTTTACAATAAAAACAGTGCAATCACTGTTTTTTTAAAAAAAACAATGTTCCGTATGTCGCAAAGCGCTGCAAATTTAATACACGTTAAAAAACGGTAAGAACAACCTAATTCCAAATTTGCAGCGTGTTACTAATTTTCTTGGCAATGTTATTAACGAAAAACCATTTTCACCCCTTTTCACCCCTTTTCAACCCTTTCCGTACACCCCAGAACGCTGCAAAATCACCCGGTATGTTATTTTACCTTCCTTAAGAACCCCTAAAAATTTCAGCGTGTTACTAATTATTTTCGGGTTTAGGCTTTAGTGACTGGACTAAAAACAATTATTTGAATGGAGCATTTTTGCAATACCTATCTTATTTGTTTGTTATGTACGAGTGATAACAAGTGGGTGTGGTATTCGTACCTAAACCGTATAATCAAATAATATATTTTATACTGTCCATAAACCCCATTATTTTTTGGATAAAATTTAAATGCGTATCAAAAATATTTTTTGTATACCAAATATACTGAATGTGCACCAAATCTAAAACTCGCTTTAGCAAGATTTCAGGGACACCCCGAAGTTCGGTGTTACTTTTAAATAAATTGAAGTACTTTTAAATACCATCCTTATTTTTTCACAATAAAAAAAAAGTTTATACCTAATTAGCTACAGTATTGTTTTTATTTTATTCAGTCAGCCTATAACAGTCTTTAGAGAGTGTTAGAGAACCCATCTATCTCTATCACAAAATTGATCGAAATCGTTTTCACATGAAAACAGCTGAACATCATGAACGCGAATAATAAAGTAGGTAGAGATTATTAAGTGTTCTACCGTCATAGTTCTAGACGCGAAGACTTGTAATGCTCTCAGATTATCGTACTGTTATTTATCACCATTGGATTTAGCTGTAAGTCTTCCATCATCGACTGGCCTGTTGGTCTAGTGGTTAGTGACCCTGACTGCTATGCCGGAGGTCGTGGGTTCGATTCCCACCCAGGACAAATGTTTGTGTGATGAGCACGATCATTTGTTCTGCGTCTGGGTGTAATTTATCTATAATATTTATGTATTTAGAAATATATAAGTATGTTTATTAGTTGTCTCGTACCCATAACACAAGCTCTGCTTAGCTCGGGACTAGATGGCGTTGTGTGATAGTTGTAGAATATTATTCTCTTTATTCATATTTAAACATATTATTTTACATTTTTAAATATGATTAACTACTATTATTATTATTATCATCATCATCATCCGGAAGACGTCCACTGCTGAACATAGGCGTCCCCCTTAGACCGCCACGCCGAACGACAATTCGCCACTTGCATCCATTGTCTTCCATAGTATTTAAGAAATAAAATATAAAGGGATTGCAAAACCTGTTACTAAAACATTCCCTGTTCAATTCCAGCGGAGGCCCCAGTTCACGTGGCCCTGGCTGGTGCTGGCGTGGTGGAAGGGCCTGGTGCTGATCGTACTCACGGTGGTGGGCATGGTGCTGCTCACCTTCAACCGGGACGTGGACACCATCGCTGAAGCCAGCGCGGTTATATCTGTGTACTTTGTTTACTCGGGTAAGTGCTTGTACTCACCGTTTTTCGTCCATTTTAGCCCTACGTTTCAAGGTCATGGTTACCTAATGAGACAGACCGCGACCCAGACTATTTTGTCTTAGACTGACCGCAGACTAGAGAAACAACAGTCTTCAGAATGTTGGCCAACATGTATTGCAGGCTTTACACAGACGAAAAGTTTAAAATTCGTCTACGCATTGGCCATTTGCATTGACTTGTCGAACGTGGTGTAGGCCGTAACACTTGCCTTGTATTAATTTGCCTTCGCTCGCGTTGGTCTAAGCTCGGCCAACATGTATTGCAGGAAACTATTGTGTCTATCACGCGGGCCACACTGCACCGCGGCGAATGAAATGCATGGTGGCAAAGGACATGGACATGTAAACTTACGATAAGATTCTGTCTGACGTCTTTTATACCTACTATGATTTTATCTCTCCCTCTCTCTTAAATAGCTTTAATAAAGTGAGAGAAAAACAGCAAGTTACTTAGGCGAAAATATTTTCATTGCAATTCGCCATCTTATCTTAACAACCTCCGTGCTATGACAATGGAGCATAGACCACAAAGCGTCTCTTTCACACTCTTACGAGCGCATAGAGCGTGACCATGAAGTGCTTGCACATTGTTATTGTCACCACACTTTTGTATAAAATGATTGTTATTGTAAGGTGTTGAGAGGTCAAAGATCTAGTGTATGACGTGCGCAGGTGCATTATGAAAAAGCGGAAAAACATGCTATGCAGGCAGGTTTTTCATCAATCTCGGCACGTGTTTCGCCCCGCCATAGAGCATCCTCAGGAGACATTGACTCAACAACCGCTCGGGCATGAATACATATTTTTCATAACATTTTAGCCGCTACGCATTTAACCTTCCTCGTGTTACTTCCAGCCTTTCTGCTCTACTTCGCGGTGGTGGTGAACAGCAGGAGACAGGAGCTGGTGCTGGAGAACTACTGGGCGAACAAGCACATGCTGCAGCACGCTAAGACACAGTACTACTATGTATAGGAGCGAGCGAGACGAACCCATCGAATATAGACCATAGAGCGTAACATACAGTACTTGCATAGTTACAACATAAAAGCAACCTTATAGTAACAGGAATAATGATCACTGTGATGAAATGTAGGTGATGCCAACCCAAAGGTTGTTTGTTGATCTTTGAAAGTGTAGTTCGAAGCCTGAAAGTCTTTAATTATTTTAAATAACTTAGAGGTTGTAATATTCAGGGTTTACTGGGTTGTGCAGGATAGAGGTCTTAACACGAGTTTTCACGTTTTGTAATTAAACTAAGACTTTAACGTTAATTTGATGCATTAAATTAGTTCCTCGTTCACTTATTAAGTACATTTACATTGCATTAATGTAAAAATACTACAAGTTACGTTGTATACGGCTCTTCCCGTAGAAATCATGAGCTTTTGATATTTGATAGAGCCTAGTCTTTGTTATAATAATCGTGTTTCGCTGTTTCCGGTTAGACGGGCCGACCTTAATAAAGTTAAAAAGGAATAACTATGAATAAGGACTGTAAACTATGTAGACTGTGTGTTCACATCTACGTAGACTGTGCGTCAACGTCTACGGAGACTGTTCGTCCACGTCTACGTAGACTGTGCGTCAACGTCTACATAGACTGTGCGTCAACGTCTACGTAGACTGTGCGTCAACGTCTACGGAGACTGTGCGTCAAGGTCTACGCAGGATCAATGTGATATACGAAGACAAACTTAGTGTAAATTATTTCTAGTGGAATTATTTAAGTTAATTGAATTAAATATTAATTTTGTACAGCTGTGAAGTTTTTTTTTATGACCTAATGCATGTTTTGATTATAACCCACAATCCAAAACGAGAATTTCGAACGAATAGTTTTCCAGAAAAAAAATGGGTACATAACAAGCAATCCTTAATGTAATGACATAATTGTACAGACGCACTTTAACCACAGTAACCAACCATAATCTGTCATCATCACATGTATCACAAAGGAAGTCGGTTCATTTTCAATTGGGAAACTTTACGGATTGGGGTAAATTGATGTGCTGATGCATGTGTCTCCCTTATCTTTGATCTAAACTCGATAGTTTAGATCAAAGAAAAGACATTAGGTATTACACACACAACACGAACATAATTTTTTTTCTTACCCAAAAGGTACTTAGACAGGCCCCTAGACTAAGACTCCACTGTCCATCCGTATGTCTGTCTATCCGTCTGTCGACAGGCTGTATCTCATGAATCATAATAGTATAATATACCAGTAGAAAGATTATGTATTTCTGATTTTATAAGTCCTGTAATCACTCCACACGTTTCACTATAATAAGAGGAGGCTACAACCACTTGACTATAGCGCCAGACAACGGTTTCAAAAGATATTTAGTGGACAGGTACACATTATCAAGCTTTTTCACAAAAACTTTTATGACTTCATCATCATCAGCCTATAATGTTCCCACTGCTGGGACACAGGCCTCCTCTACGTGAGAGGGAGCAGGCCATAATCCACCACGCGGGCTCAGTGCGGTTTGGTATTTTATGACTTCAGACAATAAGAAAATTAATAAACTTAACTATCAATTGCATCAAGAATCACGAAAAGAAAAAACATGATCTACTCTATTCATTCCATTTAAATGGCCATTACGTCAAAAGTTGCGCAGACGTGGAAACGATTAAAGCGCGCGTCGAAGCCTGCGTCTGCACATTGTACTCACGGCGCATGCGCGGAAAATTGCGCGCTTTTCACCCGACGCCACAATGGCGGCGCGTCGCACGAATATTATAAATATAAGACAACGAAAGAAATAAACAGAAAGTGGTGACATGTAGTGCGTGCAGTATGGTGAGTGTTGCATTTTATTATATTTAATGGATAGTTTTCAGGAAGTAAATAGGGCGAGAAAGGCGCAAAAAATACTTTAACAGAATATTATTATAGTGAAGAAATTTTCTGAAGTATTATCTACACTCAGCATTAATACAAAATAGGTACCGAAATCATTTCGAAGGGTCATTTTTGTCAAAATTGGTAAAGAGAACGGTAAAAGACACAATTTACCAAAAACTCAAACATTAAAACAGATATTTATGTATAAATAAGTTTGTTTAATTGTACAAACAATGACAACAAATTATGAAGCTTATCATTATTTGCATAACGATAAAAAACTCAAATATTTAATACAAATATCAACGGTTATTTCCTCAGAACAATATATATAAGTACAAATAATAGTAGATTATTAACCAAGGGGATAAAGCAGTGTCTTCTGTCGCGGGTGACGATTTAAATCGCGAGCATAACGAAGGACTCGAGGCTTACTCCCGAGCGTAGCGAGGGTGTTAGAAACTTAAATCACGAGCGAAGCGAGGGATTTAAGACGAGTCCTGAGTGTAGCGAGGGATTTAAGTTCACCCAAGACTAAGACAGCTTTATCACCGAGGAAAATACTCTACTTTTCGTACCACTTGCGAAAAAATTAACGTTATAATAATATGTATGAGATAAGCATTCATTAAACATTTAAATTTAACAATAACTTATTTAAAAAAATAAATTAAAATAAACTCAACGTTTATGTATTTGAAGAAAACAAAACGCGGCAAATTCCTAGATTATATTGTATTCTCGGAAAAGCAAAGGCATCAAGATCATACGGCCTCTTCGGTTTTCGTAATGTTATTAAATCATAATTGCATAATAAATGCGTATTCCTTTTTCAAAAAGTTGTATAATGCTTTACATACAAACTCAATGGTGTAAAGACAGACTGATGTAGTTCACTATGGGTAAGTATTCGAAATTCAAATCACATTCTCTCCCTAGAGGATGAATGAAATTCAGTACAACTTTCTTTCCCTAGGGAAAGCTGTTTATAACAGATTAATAATGACTATTGTTATGTACGCTTTTTGTGGCATAGAATGTCACTTTTTTGAGCAAGTGGTACGAAAAAAGCTTTTACAACGAAATAGTAATAACAAAATAACTCCATTAAAGTACAAGTGAAACTATCTGACATTAGAGATGGTACTTTTCTGAGATAAATATATTATCGATGTTTATCGATATTCTCTGTGACTGACCGTAAACTATCGGAACGTTTCGTAATGTGGCCGTGTTACAGGCACTCGCGTGAGATAGGGGCAATGATAAATTGACTAGAGTAATTTGTGTTGTAAATGATAGATAGTTAGCGATAAAATATAAAAGATGATGAAAAAGACAGTAGATCACTGTAACTTCCCTGGAAACTAGGATTATTCTACTGTAACAAACTTGTAATTTGTCTGTTTTTTTTTTGTTGCGTGGTAAAATCGTCAAATGCGTACTACGTTAAGAACGTTAAGTTTTAAATATATTAAAAAAAAACAGTACTGTTCAAGAACGTTTACGAGCAAGGTGTTGTATTATTAAGACAATCGTGATAGCTTTTTACATAAATGCCGCTATAACAACTAATACTAAAAAAAAAATACAGCTTGGCCAGAACGGATTGAAACGGAATTAATCATTCTGACAACGTTTTAAAATCTTTGATATTTGATGTGAACAAAGACCGCAGGTATGTCAGATTTATTATTGTGCCATAAAACTAACGTAATAAGTGAAAAAAAAAACATTCAAAATGCTGGTAGCGCGAAGACAGTGGCGACTTCCGGTTTTCTACAGTTTTTTGTCAAGCGTTTTTAAGGGACGTTTTTATTTGGTTTTTATAGATATTGGTTTTATAAGGGATTTTAACTAATTGTCAAACACGTGGCCTGTATTGGAGTGGGTTTCTACAGGCAGAAGTGAACCCTCATTTTACTACTAATATACTTATTGTAAATTGTAGTTTTAAGTATTGGCTTTTATCATCTGTTTCCATCGAATCCGTTGATATATCGCAATTAAAACACGTGTAATTATGTACTGTGAAAGATATAACATAAATAGCAGCTTATCACTATATCAATATTTCGTTTACCGAAAATCCAATTACAATACGTGTACCTATTGTACCTACTAATATTTTAAGTTTTTTTTTTTAATCCTGTAACTTTACCTACAAGCTATAAATTATTGGAAATTAGCATCTCATTTCCTCAAATTAAGCCTTGTGGTAATCTTCATATAGCGTCATCATTGTGATTTTATTCAGTCGATATTTTCCTAGCGCGCCTTTTATTTCGCGTATTGTATCATAATCAAGGGGCTAGATTTTATTCGTATTTCATTACTCACTCAAAATTCCGAATCAGTCCTCGGTCAGCAAATCCATGTAAAACATTGATATTCATAGACTGGAAGTCATAACATCAAAGCAATAAAAAGGCGGCAGATGATAACTCGAACTGGCAAATTAGAGGGCCAAAGCCTGCTGTTGCGGGACTGTCTCACTAGGTAACTGAAACCCTGGAACGTAAAGGGCGACTGAAGGATCACCGTGGATTTTAGTCAGTACAATTCAGACAATATGGGAAGGACTCAATTTATGAATTCATAAAAATTAATAAAAAGGGCAGAAGATTTAATAAACCAGAAATATCTCAAAACATCAACAATCCATAACTACCCGGATTACACCCAGTAATAAAGTATAGATCGGAGTATTCCCACGCGATGCGCGCGCGCACTGCATGCACTTTCTCTGTCCTCAGCACGTGCGCGCGCGCTGCTCACACAACACCTTGATTTAAATCCATTACCATGGCTGCTATAACCGTATGTCATAAATGCATGTGATAACTGAACTTTACGAACTATCGTTTAAAAATCAAACGGCGATAGGTTCCCGTCGTGATTTTAAAACAAGATTATTTATCAGACTACCATCAAATGTTTTAACTCAGGTAAAGGATGCTTAACTTGGAACATTCTAGAACCTCCCTGAACTATCAAGTGAAAACTTCTAGAACTGTGTTGATCGGTCTTGTTATAGAATCAATGTAATAATGTTTATAGAGTTAGTGGTGGCCCAGTGGCATCGGCGTTGACTTACGAATTTTAGGTCGTGGGTTCGAACCCAGCCAGGTGCATTCGCATGACTTTGTGTATGTAATTTATTTAAGCACTCCTGCTTTCAAAACGGTGAAGGAAAACATCTTGAGGATTGTCTTAAAATTAAAACCAAAAATTCTAAGACATGTGACATCCACCATCTCGCACTGGGCCCGCGTGGTGGATTATAGCCCATTCCCCCTCACAGAAAGGAGGCCTGTGTCCCAGCAACTGCAGCACTGGGAACATTTATAGGCTGATGATGATGATGATGAATAATGAATGATTGCAACAATGCTTTGATTTCCATTATAATCTTAACGTTTCACACACATCACCACATACCAAATTAGTAGGTAAAGTAGGTTATCCCAGTGCCAAAAATAGGGAAGTTCCAACGGCGCCCAATAGGCCGCAGATCTTGGAAGGACGCCGAAATAGCCACACCAGGACCATATTTGGCCAGACCGCACGGCAGTTAAAGAAGGCTAGTTACAGCACTGAATATCATTGCATACTTTAGGTACTTTATATTGCATTCTAGTTTAGCACAAATTCACAATTTAGAACTGTTTTCATTTCTATTATAGTCGTACCTTCGTATAACTTGTGTCTGAACCCGACCTGAGGGTTAAGCAGCGTGTGAAGGTACCTAAAAGCTGTATCGGATAGATCTCTTGATAACTTGACACGACGCAGAAGATCAAATACGACGACACGGTTGGCCCAGTGGCTGAGCGATCAACTGCTGGGCAGTGCGTCGCGGGGTTGGTCCCCGCACGAAAAAAAAAATAAATTGTATGATCTACAAGTAGTTGATTCGGGTCTGGGTGTTTATGTTTGTGTGTTTCTGTGTTTATAAACGCACCAACGACACTGGAAAAAAATCCTAGGTCTGGATAAATATCTAGTGGTTACTAAGCCAAAGCCAAGTCTAAGTCAGTGCTTGGGGACGTCAAATTTCAGACCTTTCCATAAATAATACTGACATGTGACGTCCCCAAGCACTGACTTATGCTTTTTTTTTTAACATGGTAAATTCATCAAATGAGTCCTCCCACCCCGGGCAGGGCGGGAGGGACTGTCAGACTTGTACTGACTAAAATCCACGGTGTCCTTCAGTAGCCTGACATCATTCCGCACAGTTGAGGGGATAAGTACCGGGGTCACGGTAAGGAAATAATCTCGCTACCCCGGCAGGCTTTGGCCCTCTGAGAGGGGGCCCCGTCATTATGCTGACGCTCTTTGAGGCGCGCGTGGGACACAACGCGCCGTCGACCCGGGACTGACTTAACCTTGGCTTTGGTTTAGTACCGACTATTTATCCAGGCCCAAATGTGGGACAAAGTTAAAAAAAAATGTAACTTCAATAAAAATCAAATGAAGTAACTATACTCGTATTCCATATTTTTTATATGACCATAGGCACTAGTCCTCTGTTGAGCCCTTTCTCTAATTATTAACAATCAATCTTCATAATAACTTGTCACCATTTTCGGGCCTACAACACGGCCTCAGGCTCTGCCGGTCCCCTTACGGATAAGTGTCGTTCCGATTTTGGACATCAATTATTTCACCCGGTTTGAGATGGTGATAACAGTGAATGGCCGAATAAATTACTTACAACATTCTTTTGAATGAAACCGCGAATCATTGATCAGCAGACCTTATGCGGATGGCTGGTGAAGTTACGAAATATCTTGCATATTTTGTAGTGGTATAATATTGCTCGTAAATACTTCTTTTAATAATCATACGAAACCAACGTTACAAAACGAGATATACCTTTTTTTGCATCGTAGTAAATCATCAAACAAGTCCTCTCAATCAGGGCGGGATGGAAGGGACTGTCAGGTTTGTACTGACTGAAATACACACTGATCCTTCAATAACCCTTCCGCGTTCCAGGGTCACGGTTACCTGAAGAGTCAGTTCCGCGACCACGGCAGGCTTTGGCCCTGTAAGGGTCGCCCCGTCAGATAATAAGGTGGGCCCCATCAGATACCAAGGGGGGGCCCGTTAAATGTAGAGTAGCGCTGACTCTTGTATTAGGTAGGCCCCACGTAAAAAAGAAAAACTTGAGAGGTGTCAAGGGACACCCGGATGGAAAGAAGTTACTGTACACACTCAACAAAAATAATCGACGCGACTCCACTCCACTCTTTGAGCTCTAGCACCCTTTCGCAACGCGCGATAAGGAACTTCGTTCCAAAAAGTGTCGTGACAACTTTTCGTAAGAATTTTTTCCGTCTAGCCTTCTTTCACAACGCGCGATAAGGAACTTCGTTCCAAAAAAAGGGCTACTCTACATTGTATCTATGAATACAAAAGATCCAGGTAATCTTGTAGATAATATCATACTAAAGTAAATACTATGTTAATGTTTAATTTATCTGGTACAGACGTCATAATCCAGATATTAAGAAACAAGACAATTCGATTACCGTCACGAACAAAGTTATCTAATTACATCCATATCATTCTGTCGTCCGCTGGTCTAGCGGTCGCGAGAGTCGAGGTAGCTACATTTGAGTGGTGGGGTGGAGTTCGATTTCCATGTCAAGCAAAGTATGATGGATTTTTTATTTGTAAATAATAAAAGTGTTTGTCTGATTGAACGCGCTTATATCTGCAACCATAATCGCATTTAAAAAATGAGAGCCCAATTCTTGAGCTATACATTGATAAACGAAAATCCGTAACTGGAATCCCAACCCTACGCAGCGTGGTACATCTCTAGAGGAGCGGGCAGAGAGAAGTCAGGATGACGTATGTCAGCGCGGTGTGATTTGACAATACCGGCAAAATCAAGTTGCAAGATGATAATTATATTTTATTAAATAAGTTGTATATTCAGTAATGATTCAGTTTTCCATTTAATAACATATACAAGATTAATTATGACAATAGCATTTTATGTAGTTGTAAAATCAGAGAATGAGTCCTCCCATACAGGGCAGGAAGGGAGGGACTGTCAGACTTGTACTGACTAAAATCCACGGATTCCTTCAAAAGCTCTTTACGTTTCGGGGGCCACGGCTCTTTTGAGTGTATTTAAGTGTATCTAAATCGCCCGCCAAATATGTTTGATGAAAGCCTCATCATAAGTTAGATCAGAAGGTATTCCTTGCCCTTTTATTATATACTTTTATTATAACTGTTATAAAATCAATCAATAAAATGTGTTGGCATTCAATAATCTTGCTATTAATAAGTATCGACTTTCTCGATATCAATAATATTCGTTAGTTACGCAACACAATCTCTGCTTACGTCACATTACATAGTAGGTGACTACATACCATACCAGAATAATTATTCTACTCGTAGATTTATTATGTAGAGCAAGCTGTTCCTGTGGTATCAGGGAATCGTCTGTCTTGATATGGACATGTGATGAGGAGGGATGAGAATCATGTGACTAAGAGAGTGATGAGTATGAATGTTGATGGATGGAGAGGAAGAGGAAGGCCAAAGAAAAGTGACGTGAAGTGAGTGAATGATGCTGTGACGTCTGATAGGGGAGAATGGAAGAAGAAAATGTGTTGCAACGACCCCAAGTAAAATTTAAGCCTACCCCAACATAATAATTATGAGAAGATTGACGAATTGACAACTTCTCTCTTATTTTGATTTCTTATTTTATAAACGTGAATGTTTATTTGGATGGATGTTAACTCATTCATGCTAAAAATACTGAACAGATTTGGATAAAATGTGGTACATAATAGTTTATAACCTACTTTTTTATCTGGATTTCATGTTTCCGTAGGATAATTTTAGTGTTGTAGCGTGTGAAACCGAAAAGAAAAATCATGACAAGACTAATTTCGAATAGGTACTTCTAAATCAACCTAGAGATACTGTTATGATACAATTACACTTTTAATCAAATGTTTGTCAACGAGATTAAGATAACGTAGCCCATACTTCCACTGTTATCTTTTTTCTATCTATCGCAAATAGACAAAGTATATGAGATAATACTGATCAACTGAACCTTGAGAATATTTAAGAGGTACAATCGACAAAGTGGAATCATGACCCATTTTGACAATAAATCGTTTGAATCCGTCAAATTGACATAGACCATAGTCGTTACCATGGCTAGGTATGTTTACGCGAATGTGAACCTAATTGTATTTCAAAGTCTGTAGGAAAATAAGCTTATGGTGGGTCATAATTGCACTTTGTCGATTGTACATTCACAATTGAATCTGCTTCTAGTACGTTCTTCATGTCGCATCAAAAGAAAATTCATAGCATATCCATGTCCACTTGTCCATAACTGTTAGTCCACAAGCCTCCACCTGACTAAGAGAGGGTAAAAGAAACAGTACACCACGTAGATGTCACTTTACGTCAATTGACTGGCCTGTTGGCTATGCAGAGGTCGTGGGTTCAATTCCTACCCAGGACAAATGTTTGCGTGATGAGCACTATCATTTGTTCTGTGTCTCGGTGTGATTTATCTATAATATGTATGTATTTAGAAATACATAAGTATGTTTATCAGTTGTCTAGTACTATGGGTACTAGACAACTGACACAAGCTCTGCTTAGCTTGGGACTAGATGGCGTTGTGTGATAGTTGTGGAATATTATTATTATTATTAAATATTTTAACGTAAGCCAGTGTCAAGGAATTATCCAATCGCGTTACCCTGGAACGTAAAAAGCCATTGAAAAAGAGGTCTCGTCGGAGTGCATAAATACGTTCATTGTGCGCACAGCTAAGGAGACATTCCCTGTCAGAGCCTATGTTTCCTGAGAGCTATAACCTTGGGGTCTTCAACTTCAGTAAACAGGTTTCTTCTAGGCAAGCGTGCTTCACCGTCGACAACATCATTGCTTACCGTTAGGCGAGTTAGTGGTCAAACGCAAGTTTTTCATAAATAATTTAAAAGCGAGTGTATCGAACAACCAGTACGTGTGGCTGACCGTGGCAGACTAGGTGCGCAGCGCAGCCTCACCCGCGTTATGTGGCCGTTGCATAACGTGCTCACTTTCACCCAAAACGGTAAGTCACTGACCGACGCCTGCGCAGCCGGCCCCCCTCCCTGCTCCACGTCCGCATCACACCGGACATCGCGCGCGTGTCAATGCCAGTGCTGCTGGCATTAGTGGCCATCATGGCCGACCTGACTGAGGGTTACGCTGAAGTCTCAGGAAATATTTCAACGGTTACGCAATCGTGATGAAAGGGTTGTTAATAAAGCATATTATTTGTTTTATGAACGCATTTGAGACCTTCGTAGTTAAAATTACTATGATGCGTATGTTTTTTTTTAGACGTGATAAGTTGAAGATAGAGTACAGTTAGTAGGATATTTATAAACTTATCGGTATAGACAATAATCAGAATTTTCTGCTAAGGCTTTTTCTATAGAGGTCGGTGCGAACGCAGTCTTATATTCAATAAGACAGCAGGTCTATAAGGGTGCTCCCACATCTATCGATGCGGAATCGGATTTTTCCGTCGCTCTTTCTCTTTCTGTCGCTTAGAACTGCCGTTTGCCATTCCACCCTAACAGTGTTTTACGTATTTTACATGGAGTAACTGCCTATCTGACCTCCACAACCCAGTGAATACTGGGTTTAACAATGTCTTGGTAAGACACCAAATGACGCTTGTAACGACTGTCAAGATCTACAAGTAAAGGACAGCCGATACTAACGACTCAAGTCGGGGTGGTGCAGTCAGCAACTTTGATGCTGACTGTACCTACTACTCTCTTTAGGACATAATTAAGCTGTAATCAACAACGCGTGATAGTGGAGTACGGTCATACGATAGATATGTTGTGCCTTTTTTTTTTAAGTGTTGGGTTTTTCCCTAATTATGAAATATAACAGGAACATATAAAAAATATTGTGCATTTTATCTATGTCTGTAATGGGAATGAGTAACATTTCGACGTTCTTTTCAGTGTCATCATGTTATGGTTGATATTATCTCTGGATATCATAGCTTTTGTGTCTTGCGTATGGTGTAGTAAAATACTAGATAACATAGCTACGACAATCATTACGTAATCATTATTTTAAAACATTGGTGTTAATCCTGTAAAGCAAGTCATCATAATGATTCTTTTGTGAAATAAAAGTATACATATACTTAACTCTAATGAAAGAACACCGCTAAGATTGCGTACAGTGTTAGCGAACCCGGACATACCTTAGCGCTATTTACTTGTAAGCAGTTGATACTGCAAGCCTCATGTAACATTACGAGTACACGGACTAGGACATCAATAATATTATTGTAATAATGTTGTAACAGCCACAAACAAACATTGCATTGACAGGGAAAGTCGCGTTAACACACTAGGTATATCCAACAGCCCGTGGTTTTACCATCTTTATCTATAGGTACTAATATTACAAAGAGGTAAAGTTTGTATGTAAGAGGGAACTCCTCTTTTATTAACTTGAGTTTCGAATTACCTCCGGGTCGGGCAAAAAGTCTTATTGAATTTCTCAGTAACTAGACGCCCAGAGTTTAGAAGTTGGCAGTATGATACCCCCGTGTCTCGGATTGGTCCTGCTCCTGGTCTCTTTCCGGTCGTGTCGGCTTGCCGTCCGAACAGACTATGAGAGTATAACGAACAGAGAGTGCACCTGTGCATGCGCATTGCACACACACTTGTGCACTACTATAATATGTACAGCGTAGATGGCTGAAATTAGTCAGGAGAACTTTTATTATTACTTCTTTTAAACTATCTTACAAACAGTAGATCTAAAATTCCTATTCATTCGAATGAAGTGTCTCGTTGTACAAAGATACTTCACTCAAGAGTAGCACTGACATATTACCGATGGTCATGTACCATATTACGTCAGTCGTCAGTCCTCCTGAATGCGGTATGCCACTAATGATATATGATGTAACCTCGGGGTACACTTGTACAATGTACTACGCAGCACCTTATGACCTGTGCACGAGGTCGGCGTCAGTCATTCGTAATAGATTGGCAACTACACAATCTTTGTCGGTAGGTAATTAAAGGCAGATGAGAATTACTGAACATTTACATAATATCTTATTATGTTTCTTTTACTCTGCGCTAATATTTTCTAATTAATTTCATCAAGACACTTAAATTGATTTGATTTCGTGGAGCTTTATAACCTCGATGCTTTTCTGATGGTTGCCACTATTGATTCTGGCTTTCAAGAGCTAAAACTTAAAACGTCTCGCCCCACATTGTTTTTTTCCCGCCCACTCCCACTTCAGCTTGGCTGTTTTTACTCCTACATCAGCTACTTTGGTGATAGAGCGTTGGGTGGTGTTTCTGATTCGATCTGTTCGCTTCGCACCTATTATGCTGCGCTCCATCGCCCGGTGGCAAATCTTGAGTTAAAATAATATTCCCACATTGTTAGAACCACAAAATGCTGTGATTAGAACGCATCAACTCGCATTCGTATTTCCAAAGATTGTAGAAACGACAACTTTTTCTGAGCAATTTAACTATGGTAGCGTAACTGAAATAAAATAGACAAATAAGGCTATGGATGAGACACATGATTATTGCATTAAAACGAAAGTGAGAACGTAATCGAAAGATTCATCGAAGAACTATCGAATGAAGTGTCTTTGGTCAAGGTCTTCACTCAAGAATACTACTGACATATTACCGATGGTCATGTACCATATTACGTCATCTCAGTCCTCCTGAATGCGGTATGCCACAGGATATATGATTAACCTTGTGGTACACTTTACAATGTACTACGCAGCACCTTATCCTGTGTACCATCGGCGTCAGTCATTCGTAACAGATAGGCAACTACACATTCTTTGTCGGTGGGTAATTAAAGGCAGATGAGAATTACTGAACATTGGCCTTATTATGCTTTGACTCTGCGCTAATATTTTCTAATTAATTCATCAAGACACTTAAATTGATTTGATTTCGTGGAGCTTTATAACCTCGATGCTTTTCTGATGGTTGCCACTATTGATTCTGGCTTTCAAGAGTTAAAAACTCGCATTCGTATTTCCAAAGATTGCAGAAACGACAACTTTTTCTGAGCAATTTAATTCCAGTTCTATCTGGGTGAACTGGCTCCATGTTAGGCCTCCTCTTTTTTTTTTTTTTTTTTTATTTTTTTTTTTTTAGCGTGGTAAAATCATCAAATGAGTCCTCCAACCCCGGGCAGGGCGGGAGGGACTGTCAGACTTCTACTGACTAAAATCCACGGTGTCCTTCATAGCCTGTTACGTTCCGGGGTTACGGTTAGGGAATAAACCCCGGCAGGCTTTGGCCCTCTGAAGGGGGGCCCCGTCATTATGCTGACGCTCTTTGAGGCGCGCGTGGGACACGCGCCGTCGACCCGGGCATGGTCCTTGGTCGGGCAGCGAGTTGCCCTTTACTCGCTGCCCGCATGCCCGCGCCTACGGTGGCCGGAGATCATCTTGCGACGTCCGTCGCCGTGGGCGCCTACCACTGCGGCTGGGGCGGAGGGAGGACGCTGTCCTCTCTCGCTCGCGGCCTGCCTCCTCCTTGACGCGCATTACTGCCTCGCAGAAGGAGCTGACCGCTTCCCACTCCGTCTCGCCCCGCAGCATGGCCGCAACCAATGCCGGGCGCGAGAGGTCTCCGCCTATCGCAGCCGTGAGGACACGTCGGTGCTCCGCCCAAGCTGGGCAGTCTTGCACCGTATGCTCCACCGTGTCCTCCGGGCGATCTTCGCCACCCAGGCGTCTCCTCCTTTCGCATCAGCCACAGGTACCTAAACTTCCGTGTCCGGTGAGGACCTGCGTCATGCGGTAGGTCAGGACGCCATGACTTCTCTCCAGCCACTCCTCAAAGAGGGGTCTTACCGCCGCAATTGCGGCGTGTCGGTCGCGACAGTCGCTCCTTCATACTGCCCTGAGATCGCGCGAGGCCTTCGCGCCGCGCCTCGACTTCGCGAGGCAGCGGGGTCACGCCCCGGCGCTGCGCCTCCACGCGCCACTCATAGACGCGCTGGAGGGCAGTCGCCTCCAGGTCCCAAGGCAGCAATCCGGCAAGCAGGTTGGCCGATTCGCCGGCAATCGTGCGGTATCCCCGGATCATTCGGATAGCCATGACCCTCTGGCATGCGACCAGCTTCTGTGGTCGCGTCCGGATGCTCAGGGATGTTAGGCCTCCTCTTTGCCTCTCTGCTAGATCGATGGCAAGAGCAAACCCTATATCAATTTTAAAAAAAACACAACAGTCACTCTCATCGTTTTAAACTCGCCATAATTATTCGTCAGCGTACGTCAGCGTACGTCGGATAGCTTAATAAGTCATATAACATAGCCAGTCGATGGCGGTTTTCTCTTGGGTTCCCAACAACACTATAAATTTTATTAGGTACCAATAGAACAATGTCGCCGGGTTCACGCTGCGACCTGCGGGGCACTGAGCAATGCAGGGAGTATAGAAAGAATGGAGATACGGCAATTGATAATATTGATGCGAATCATTGTGAAAAATTGTCATGGCAATATTTTGATGCAACGTTGAAAATAAAAAATTGGTGAATTTGAGTTGACAACAAAAATTCGACTGCGTGCAAGTTTTTCTGGATTGGATAAGTAGACTAAGAAAGCTTTAAGGATTTTCTTTTCACAAAAAAAGTTTTACGATTCACGTACAGGCGTTAGTTTATGCGTATAAAATTTTGGACTTTTCACGACAAAATCCATTCCAATATTCGACTTTTTGTGAGTATATCGTATGTTTGACGATTTTCAGAATGTGTACAGATTAATAACTATTATTAAGTATTATTCAGAGGGTTCAAGTGCAGCTGTACGTCAGATCGTTCTTCTTTTTCATACCTGAATCTTGATTCTAAGAAACTGTTATTACATTCTTTTAAAAACAGATACATTACAGAACTGTAACGAGGCCAACCAAGTGGGACAGTTCCAGCACATAACAGGCCATTGTTTATGAGCAGAGATAAAGTGAACAATGGAGTGAGCTTGTTCAGAAAATGCCTATTCACTCTAATTTTGAAGTGATTCGGGTTTTAACTGAAATATCTATTGACACATCGCCTCCTTCTTTCTTCACTCCACGTCGAATACTTTCCCGACAACCGGTCGCCGCTCGTCCGTCACTGTATCGCAAGCGACCACCGCGCCCTACCGTGTCCACTTGCAATCAAAGTATTATACCGACACCATGGTTTAAACGGTTATTGTATCTTATTTACGTTAAGGACGATAAAGACAAAGTCAAGTTATTGATCTACACTTCCTAGAAACCCATATACGTCTCTCACTATGTTTATAATTATATCTTAAGCAAAAAAACTACCGGCAAAAATGTTAAAAAAAGTTTAAATATCGTCATGGAATTTTTTGCAATTCCACAAACCATTAATTTTGCTAGAGACGGATTCCTTGCTTCACGCAGTGTCTTCTATTGGTTGCAATTCTTCAAGCTAGAATTGAGTTTTGCATATTAACGTGTACGAACAGTTAGCACATGGTTTCTATTATTATTATTGTTGAACATGTCATTCAAATGGTAGGTAAAACTAAACCTACCGGTAACTCTGATGTAACTGTCTACATACTACGGTTGTGAGATTATCGGACGTCCGTCTACACGTAACTGCACAATTTTATGGAATACGCGTGGAGTCTAATAGTATCGTATATACCGTATCTGTTGATATCGTATGTCTAACGAACATAAAACCAAACTACAATTAACAAATTCCTGCATTGCAGTTTACTCCATGGATCCTTCTGCTCACCTCAGTCGCAGTCTTCGCCACAGAGCCCTCAACAACATCAGACAATAGCATCACTACTTTATACCCAGTCTTTAATAAGACCATCTCCAGAAATGAAATCCACACGAAGTTTTCTGATACAGAAACGAGACCCAGTGACACAAATACAAAACCTACTGATGTAAATATTAAACTTAATAATACAGAAGCAACAATTAAAGATACAGAAACTAAAACGAATGATACTGGAACATTAAATAAAACAGAGTCTAAATCCAAACCAGATTTGCAGACATGGAAAATAGAATCTGGTTTCGCGCCCTCAAATCTTACAGAAGACGAAAACAATGCGACCGATCCTAAAGTGAGACAAGAGAAGAAGGAGATGCTAAAGGATTTTAAGCCGAGTCAACATTTGGGAAGCTTCTTTGATGATGATAGTGCTGAAATTATTAAACAACCAGTCCTTGGATTTGAAAAGAAGCCAGCGAGTGGTTTTATAAGGTAAAGGTGAATCCTGCTCAGTATTCACAGCATTCAATTGTATATTGTGTGAATAATTATTATTATGTATATTGGAGTTTATTATTTTGACAAAGATATGTTAACTGAAGCCGTCTAAGCAACTCACGAATAAGAACAGTAGAACGCAGATCTGTTGTAAAAAAATATATTTTACCGATCTTTTTCTTCTATTAACACTCCGTGCTCTGACTCAACTAAAATGTTATTATTGAAGTCCGACTTATTACACTGTTTAAAAGAACATCATCTGATTAGTGCAGCCAATTCTTAAATAATCATTAAGACCGACAATAAATACTTCTTTATCTTGTTCCACAGCTCAATCAAAGACGACTACTCCAACCACGCTACATACAACAAAATACCCAAAGAGATCTACTACACACACCAGGAGTTTCCCTACAAGTTCGAAGACACCATCTACACGAAGACCAAGGGGGTTTGGACAGACTCCATGGAATCCAAGCCTACAGTGGAGGTGCCCGTGAAGGTACCTGCTGGCGGCCTGTATCAGTCGCCGGACGCTTTCAAGGACAAGCCGCATGGTGATGAGGAGTTCGGTCTGGAGTATCATGAGGATGGCAAGGAGCATGCTGTTAAGAAACGGTTGGTTGATCCTTGATTAACTTATTTAATTGTATTGATTGGTTTGTAGATGTTAGAGTTGACGGTTGTAACAGCTTAGCATACGCCTGACAATAAGTCTTACGTGAACATAATTCCTAACTAGAATTATAAATGCCAAAATGATGCTTGTTTGTTACAATTAGACGCCTACACAACTGAGACCAATTTTGATGAATTTTGGTAAAGACATTAATGGGATCTTAGAGACGATAATAGTATAGAATACAATAACGATCGAGTAGTGATCATGACCAATATCTTTGGATACAGCCAGGGAGTTTGTAAAGGCGTTTCGCCGGTTCCACATGGAAAAATAAGAAGAAGAATATTAGTATGATTTAAAGGTTCGCTTCATGAGTTTAATGGGTCCGCCTGTCAATTTCAGTGAAAATTAGCCATCTGCACGGGACATATAATGCACAAATGTGTGCGCAGGTACAGGTGCACTCTCTGTCCACTCTCATAGTCCGATAGGAATCCGTCACGACCGGAGAGAGATTAGGCGCAGGACCAACGTCTTAACGTGCTTTCCGAGGCACAGCAAGTTACGGTGAGTTTAAATGTACAGACATTTAAACTCACCGTAACTCGCTGTGACTCGGAAAGCTCAGACAGCTGCAGGTAAATGTATCAACAATACAGCAGAAATTCGACTGACTTACCAGCAATTGTACTTGTTTACAATGGTTTACAACTTTTACCGCGACATATGAATGAGAGGGTGTAAGAACATTCGTGAGTAAATACTTTTTAAAAGCAATGTAGGAAAGTGGAAAGCTGTCCGGGGCGATCAGTGTTGGGTTAGCAGAAGATATACTCAGAAGGTTCATTACGGTCAGTTCACACTGAAACGTTGACGCACGGCGACGTGACAAACCGATACTGCAAATGTGTATCTTTTCGTGTAGTTAATAAAGTTATATTTTGAGTCGCTATTAAAATGTAGCGGGGCCCCGGTTGCGAAAGGTGAACATTTTCATCATCATCTTCCTAGCCTTTTCCCAACGATATTGGGATCGGCTTCCAGTCGAACCAGATGCAGCTGAATATCAGTATTTTACGTGGAGCGACTGCCTGTCGGACCTCCACAACCCAGTAACTGGCTAATACGATACTCCATGGTAAGACTGGTTGTCAGACTTTAGAGCTTCTGACTAATAGTAACGACTGTCAAAGATCTATCTAAATGACAGCCGGGACCAACGGCTTTACGTGCTTTCGAGGAAACTCCCTATGACAGATGGTCACCCATCTACAGACCATCCTCGGCAAACGCGGCTTAACCCGGAAGATCGGCCTATGCGGCTGTAATTATTTAGCCACAAGCTCCTCTAAAGGTGGACCAGGTGAAAAAGGAAAGGTGGACCTTTTCGTGTAGGAAATAGAGTAAGATTTTTAGTAGCTCTATTGAAATGTGCGCGCAGTGTCTCGGCGCGGTCTGAGCTGACCCTTACTCACAAATAACAAAGTTTAGAATAATAGGAGGAATGAAGAAGTGACTGCTGAGGGAAATAGTAAATGTTGGACATTCGTTACAGGTAAGTTGGGCGGTGGCCCGATAACCCTTGAAGACAGGAGGCCCTAGCACGAATTTTGACGTTTTTGTGACATAATGTAAACGGGAACTTTGACACTAATTTGCTTTAATTAAGTTCTACGTTCTTACTCGTGTACTAGAGGCGTTTTCGTTTTATGAACACCGTAAATATCCGAGATCGAAAGGGGAGGCCTATGTCCAGCAGTGGACGTCCTACGGCTGAGATGATGATGATGATGAAATACTTCAAGTAGACTGTAGCTCAGGGTAACCCGCGCAAGTGCCTCAACATGCTCATAAGCTACATGCGCCGAGTTCAAGCACCCCGCGGGTAGCTTGATCAAGTAGCTTGCGCATGTTACTCGCGCGGGTAACCCGCACCTTTACTTGCGCGGGTTACATGTGCCGTGTACAAGCACCCTAAAATACGGCAACCTTGTTTTCATATTTAATACGATAGTTAGAGGCCTTAGCACGAATTCTATGAGTTTCACCGTACTTCTTTCATGAAATAATGATGTACGATGTAAAAAGTAAGGAAAAAGGAAAGACACCGGAAGCGTTCGAACGAGGAACTAATTCGATTCCCACCCAGGACAAATGTTTGTGTGATGAGCACGATCATTTGTTCTGTGTCTGGGTGTATTTATCGATAATATGTATGTATTTAGAAATATATAAGTATGTTTATCAGTTGTCTAGTATCCATAACACAAGCTCTGCTTAGCTTGGGACTAGATGGCGTTGCGTGATAGTTGTGGAATATTTATTTATTTATTTATTTATTATTTATTATTAACGCCAAAGTTCACGTTAATTTTACGTCACAAAAACGTGAAAACTCGTGCTCATAATAATTAATCAGCTCGATAATTATCCAGCAGTCGCTCCGTGTAAAATTTTGATGTAGAAAGTAGATAAATGATGATAAATCTCGTCCAGGACATAATTAATTGTTTGCCGTGAACCTTCTGTATTAGTCTATATTACTGCAGTATTATATACAGTCGGTATAAGCGTGACCTCTCCGTACAGCAAATATCCTTTCACTGCGGGCACATTGGTTAACAGACATTAATAGTTATTATTGCTCATTTAAATTAATATCACTTGAATTATAATAATGAATGACTGGCGTGTCAGTCATTAGAGCATGCTATCAAAGCTCACATCTTGCGATCTTGTGTTTTAGGTGATTGGTTGTGTAAATACTTCAAACAAATAAACTTAGTATTATCCTTCTGCAAGGGTAGCTCGCCGTCTGATGAAGGACTAGCGGCCATAAAACAACTGCAAAGTCTTAAAACCAAGCATGTTCCAGCGAGTGAAAGTGACAGAGCTATACATGTTTTCCGCCATCTCGTTCACTCAATGGAACAAGCCTGGTTTTAAGACGTTGTAATACGGCCCCAGGTGGCTTACAATGACGTCTTAAAGCGAGAGTAGTTCAGTGTGGAAACGAGTGTTGTTAGACGAGTTGTATAACGCTGTCTCTTTTCCACACTGGAAAAACTGTGTTTGGCCACCAGGGCGACTACCATCCTATTGGAGTCCAGCGCCAAACAGTTTTTACTGTGGTCCATCGGTGTGCAGTAGTTTCAGTTCTTTCTGGGTGAGGACTGAGGCCTCATCTTTGCTTCTGAGGCTACCTTTAAGTCCAGCGTTAAGTAGCTCGTTTGCGTTTGCGCCGGATGCGGGTGAGCCGGTTCTTTTTGAAGACTGTTGTACGTTGTACCAACAACTGAAGGATTATCGGCACAACAAATAAAATCAAATCGTTTATTTCAACAAGGCCAATTACAGGCACTTTTGAATTTTTTTTTTTTTTTTTAAATTATGTACATTTTCTTGTAGCGTGACGTGTGTAGTGTGATGTGTAGTGTGGTGAGAATAAAACTAGTACAAAAATAGTTATGGTGCTACAGTCCCAGTCACAAGACATAAAAACTGTGAAAGTACCGTACGTGCTCATTCCAAAGCGTAGATTTCTATGGAGAAGAATGAGTAAGAAACTCCATCATTCCTTCCTACTTTCTTTACACCCTGAAAAAATTACATAACAATAACATGCAAGCGATGTATCAAGCAGGCCGTAAGCCTGTAAATACATCGACTTCTTACGTAAAACATATAACACGTTACAATAAAGCACTCACAACGACCCGTGAGAGAAAAGCAACATAAAACAACCAGCGCCAGTGATTAGCAACCGTCTTGTGTCACCAACCAACCAGACAAAAACGTGAAAACTTGCCCCCGTGTCACCACACCGTAGACAACGTGTCTCAACGATATCGTTGAGATATTGTTGTGAGAAAATATATCACTACAGTGGGTCCAAAACGGACGCTTTAAGCAATATATTTAATATAAAAGTGATTCACTTAGTGAATTTCCAGCAACGTCATTAGAAATTCTTAAAATGGTGACAGGCGCAGGCAGAATTGCTTGTCATAATTTTGAACATAGATTTATAGCATGGAATGAGCATTATGCTAATCATAATTGCCATACTCTTGAAAGAGCGAAACACAATATAATTGTAGGACCATCTATCTCTTTCATGGTTGATATAGATAATATCTTTGGTACTGAAAAGAATTTAACAATTGTATTTGATATGTGACATGACAGTCTGTGTTCAGATTGGCAAATGCAAGTCTTCTTGTGCTATAATATGAATATGGGAAGAATTGCAACGCCGTATTACTGAAAAGTCACGAAGTGAATCATCAGACATATTGCTCAAAGTGTTCGTTTTAGACCGTCAGGGATGTACTTTACATGTTGAACAAGACTGTTTGTTGTGTAAGAATTTTATTAGCGGTTGATAAATTACAGTGCGTTTATAAAAAGAATTGCGAATGTACGCACAATGAAAACAAGGAAAGTTTTCTTTGAATTAAAGCCGTAAGTTATTATAATTTTCAAGTAAAATCGTGTTTTCGATTTGTCATAATTTAGATAATATTATTTTAATCAATAACCATATTCCAAGTTATTATATCTCTAGTCCAAGGAAAAAATTTGTTGATAAAAATTAGTTACATTGATACTTTCCTTTGTTTAGAAGTAAAAAAGAATAAATATCTACAAATGTGTGTGCAAATAATAAATATATAGCTTTAAACTTACAAACATAAAACAAAATAAATATTTTTTTTTTAAAGTGAATCGATTAATGATATAATTACCAAATAAATTCAACTATATCGTTACTACAACAAGCATATACATCAAAAAGACGATACGATCGCAATGATTGATAGATATCATAAACGCTAATAGAGACAGATGCGCGTACGCAAAGAGATAGTCGATCTGAGACCACCGTGTTGCGCACTCACTGTCGATAATACTATTTGCGCCCCCTAGTTCCTTTCTCATTTTGCTTGGTTCTTGAGGATCTTTAAATTTTAAATAGTCAGTATAAAACTGTTTTTTTTTTTAAATATTAAACGCATTAACGCATGCGTAGCGAATTTCAAAGATTTTCTTAGGAAAGGAAAAATTAAAACGTTCATGTTGAACGTCACCATGAGACGTTAGAAAAGGAAGGAAGAATTCGCCGCGGCAGGTAAGATCCTCGGTGGCTCGGTTGGAAATGAGCGTCGGATGTACTGAATCCGAAGGCCGCAGGTTCGAATCCTGCCCGCGGATCGAATTTTTCCTTTCCTAAGAAGTTCTTACTATTAAACTGATTATTTAAAATCTTTGTTCGCTTATGGACCATGCCAGAGAGACATTATGTTCTATGCGCGCCTCAAAGAGCTGTCAACAAACTGATCGGGGTCCCTCTTAGAGGATCAAAACCTGCCGGAATCGCGGGACTGTCTTATCGGGTAAACGTGACTCTAGAACGTAAAGGGTTATTGAAGGATCACCGTGGATTTTAGTCAGTACGAGATTGATGGAATTGGCGGGAGGACTCATCTGATGGTAATACCACAAAATAAATTAAAACTTATCTCTGAAAAGAAAATCTGTTCAGCCGTTCTGACACGATTGAGTAAGAAACATACAAACAAATAAACGTTTGCATTTATAATATTACTTAGATACCTATTTAGATTTGTATGGCTATGGATCACGGCGGGTCCTGTATGTGTAATGATACAGATCCACTTTCTAATGTGTTGTGTTGTCTCTGGGAGGTCTGCTATGTCTTGTGAAAGATGAATAGCATCGGTCATCATTTAATTATACATGTCAAGTACGTTATATATTCTGATTATCAGAATTAAACTACTACTCCACTCCGATATGGATCATCCAATTCAAAAATATTTTTTGGATTCAACCACGCACCCCTTCACTAACCAGTTTTGTTTAGTTTTATTTTAATTTAGTATTTTATATTTACTCGTATATAGTTAAATTGATATTATAATGGAGTAATAAATAAATAATACAACATTTTACCACGCAAACAAACTCTTCAGCTTAGTTAGAAGTAATTTTATATAGGTACATAGTTTATTCCCTTTTTCGATAAATGAACTATCCAACACAAAAAAAAACTCAATTCGGACCAGTAATTAATGAAATTACGGCGTTCAACAAAACAAACAAACTTCAGCTTTATAACATGTAGGTACTGGCTTTTGCCAGCGTCATCGCCCTTCCTCTTTATACATAATATTGCTGTAAATTGGTTTATATTCGCTCAGGAATCCCTCCTGAGCGTGGGTTCATATTGTGATAGCAATAAAATTAGGGTCATCACCTATTCGAGAATTACAGATGTGACGTTATTTTGTTGCAGCGTAAACCCGTGGCAGAACTTGCTGCGTCTGGTGACGGCATTCATCCCCGTGGGGCTCATCATCTCAGCGCTGACGCCGAGCATCGTCACCATACACAACGTCGATGATAACACGTTAGTATTTCATTGTGCTAGCAACGGACACCAATTTGAAGGCACTATTGAGTTGACAACTCTCGGATTCGACTCCGAAATGAAGCACTGTATTACATACGAGGAATTCTAAGAATGGGATACATTTTTTAAAGGTGTATGGTAACTTATGGATTCACCATGAAATAAAGAATTAATTAACCAGACAATACTATACAGGGTGGAATTTTGTAATGCCACCTGGAGGGAAAGTACTCTTAATACTGCAGATAGAAAATTTTACTCAAAGGAAACATACCTTTATTTTTGAATAAAAAGCAAACTGCATTCAAAGATTTTCGAAAATTCTCTTCTCCCACACCCGGGAATCGAACCATGTTACATGTTACGAGAGCTTTAATTTAAGATTTCCTGGTTTTCCTTTCATTTAATTTATCATGTTTGTCAGAGAGATTTCATCCTTATAATTGACCCTAACGATCGGTGCAATAAAAGTACAGGGTATAATTTTTTTCAGATTTTAGCTGGTTCGATTCCCGGGTGGGAGAAGAGACTTTTCGAAAATCGTTGAATGCAGTTTGCTTTCTATTCAAAAATAAAGGAATGTTTCCTTTGAGTAAAATTTTCTATCTGCAGTATTAAGAGTACTTTCTCTCCAGGTGGCATTACAAAATTCCACCCTGTAGTTATGTAACGGCGACCAATCTAGGGAGTATTACCCGTATTCGGGAAACACGTTTACACAAAAGTTGTTACCGGGTACCGGCGCATGCGGCGTACGTCTTTACTTAGCACTTGACTAACCCGATGTTTTTTCCAACATAGGAATGAAATGAAAGAAACAGAACATAACACTGTCATAGAAAGTTATTAGTTTTATGTGTGAGGAACTGCGCCTGCGCCGCCGTCGCGATGCTAATCGCAATCGGTGGTGGCGGGATTTTACGCGGATTTCTTGTATATTGACTAACGATCAGTAGTCGTTAGATTTCTAGGTGTTGGTAGTATTGGTAGGTTACGATAATGTATTAAATCGCTGCAGGTTTCTGCATCCGGTTGAAATATTAGTGAAAATGAACTGTTTTCATTATTAGTGTAAAAGTCACTACACCTCGTTCATTCACGAGTTCTTACTTCATACGCGTCAGTCAGTAATTTTGGTGCCGTGCTGGCTAATGGAAAAACGCCCATTGCCATAAAGTCCAATGCTGCGTGTCAGTCGGTCAGTCAGCTAGTCCGACACGTCAGTGCGTGGCAGTGGCGACGTGCGTGCGCGGAAGACACGCGCATCCGCAAATGGCGTAAGCGCCAGTCATCCACCTATGCGTATAGTGTATCTAGAATACCTGGAAAATGTATTCTAAATGCAATGTTGTTGCAATGAGGAGACCATACTTTTATCACAGTATTAGCGTTTCGCTGCTCGGTCGTGGCCTTTAGACATCCTTAATTATTTTATTTTATTTTATTCAATAGGTACAGATACAGACAACAGATCAAGACAGTACAAAATAATGCCCTTAATCATATAACTTAAGTGAACCTGAAGTCCAGTTACAACTGTACACAACATTCAAAAATAACAAAGCCTCGTTTTTTAAGGTTAAAATTAAATTTCAGTACGTGTTATAAAGTTTTTAACAAATTACTATTAAATAATAATGAACGAAATAATTACGATTAAGACTTGAACGATCTATAAAATCATACATCGTTATATTTTAGAAGAAATGATTTAAAAGAGCTTATAGATATAGCTTATAAGATATTATAGGCCATCTAACACCAAAAAATGTTATGATTCGACCCAAGAATTCCTTGATACAAACAAACTCCTCAGCGTAATAGTATTATGTAATAGATGTAAGGTGAAGGTGTCTCTTACACTAACTGACCAATGTTTATTTTCTCCCGAAATATATTTCGATGTCCACGCCCTAATTTTACCTGTTGGTAGCCTAATGTGGCGTTTCAGTAAACCATTGTTAAGGATCAACTTCTAACCAAGCCTTCTGCCCTGCAGTACTACTTCTGTTTTTCATAAAAACATATGAAAAAAAAATATCCTGCCCTTTATATCCTCCCCTATTTCAGTCATAAATATGCAACTGTCCTCAGAATCTATATCCATCCACAGCACTTCTATGTATACATATATTATATTACGTGGTACTATCGACGCTCCTGATTTGCTAGATGAGCTGGCGCGCTTTTATGTCCCAGATAACTACTGCCGGGGCAAAAAGCACAGGCTGTTTGCCGTTCCTGCATGTCGTACGGTTGCACGTGCCAAGTCGCCAATCCCTCGCACTCTGGCAGCACTTAATGATCTCTTGGATGTTAATCCAACAGAAGATCTGTTTGTGGATGGATGGTCGAAGATTTTATTTGTATGCCAGAAGTACTGTGAGATGAATATATGAAAGTGTTTTTCTTGAAAGTTCTCTTGTTATGTTTTTTACAATTTTTATATTCTAATGTGTTTTTATGTTTTTTATTCTAATTTATACTGTTTAACTCGTATTCCTAATTTGCATAATTGTTCTTAAATTGCTGTAATTGGTTGTCCACACAGCCGTTGTAATTTAATAAATAAATAAATATTGTTCCAGACCACCGGCCTCGCTGCCATACCGTCGGTCCGACCCAGCCATGTCAGACGTGGCGCCGATCAGCGAGCGCTGCCGGCGACGACTGCTGTGTGAACTGCACTCCGAGAGGAACTATGTGCCGTGAGTAACATTCATCATCATTATCATCATCATCACTGCCGTACCGTCGGTCAGATCCAACCATGTCAGATGAAGTGAGAGTGTAACCTATAGTAGCCTCATTACTAAATCCTTTGAAAATAACAAACAAAAAAGGAAATAATAGTACATTACTGCCGCGGCCTATAATGGCTACTTTGCTGGTCGCACTGATGATGGCCGACAGCGCAGCCTAGCGCAGCTCCAGGCCGACACAGCGCGGTCAGCATGCACCACTTGATGGACGAGCTGAGATAAAGCAAAAAAAAAAAAAGCCTTTACAGCGAGGACAGCAAGGGCTGCATGATGGCCAAGCTGGAAGGCCTAGAGCGTAGCTAAGCTAGCTGGAGGCAATCATAGCGTGACCAGCGAAGCAGACATAGTGGGCCAAGGCTTGTATAGTGCTTTACTCAAAAATGCAAGTACCTAACCTACATAAAACCAGCAAGTGATTTAAATAAAATATATATTAATTAACTAGAAATTTAATTAAAATAACAATTATGAAAAATACAGTTACTAAAATTCAACACCGACTTTCCCGGTCTCATATTACTTATTAATTAGTTTGCGATAATTTTAATGCGATGTTTGACTGCATTTCATTTATTACTTCATTTACATAAAGCAAAAAAGTCACTAAATAAAAATAAAAAATTCGCTGAACCGCGCTTTTGTTCCTTCTTTGATTTTTTTTTTTTAATATGGAATGCAATCTTTTTGTGCCTACCCATGGACCTAAAAAAAAAGGCGGACGGAACTTCACTAAGAAAGAATTGAAGCACCCATAGTAAGTCAGTGCGCTTGTCCACACAAGCCAGCACACACACATTCACACCATAGTAAGTCAGTCGTCGGCCATTACGCTTCGAACGACACTCGCGGTTTCATACGGTGTTATTTTGTCTAATAAAAATCAAAGTATGCCGTCATGTGTTGCAAAAAGTTGTCTAAACCATAGTAGTTCAATTAAAAAAGCCAGGGGATCACTTTTCATAGTTAAACATGTCATTTTGAAGCTTATTTCTCGATTTTACGTCAATAAATTTTATAAACATCTCGAAATCAATCAGTGTTGCAACTATTTCAAGGTTCAAATTATTTTAAAATTGGGAGATTTATATTTTGTTACTACACTGGACAGCAAATAAACCGAGCCACCCGCTACCTAGGCACTCTAATTCGATTTTCTCAAAAACTAAAAAACCTACAATTATCAAAGTTGTACCTACAGAAAGTGCGTTTCATGGTGATTAAAATGAAAGGAAACTCATTGGGTTTAATCAATATTTCAGTGTTTATTAAGGATTTTACAAAGAAGAGTCGTTTTCCAGTCGTGACAATCGTTAGTAATGATAAAGTGAAAAAAAAAATTAAAGCCAAAAACAAAGGTAAAATAAAAAAAAAAGTTTTTATCAATATTCCGTATTCCCTCCCCTTGCTCGGATAACTGCCAGCATCCTTGTATTCATCGACCTTACGAGCCTGACGATAAAATCTTGAGGAATTGTATTCCACTCCTCTTCAATTGCGATTCGCAGCTCTGGAAGCCTTGTTGGAGCAGGTACCCGGGCTCGAACCCGACGTTTCAGCTCATCCCATAAGTGTTCTATCGGATTCAAGTCCGGGCTTCGAGCTGGCCAGTCCATCGTACGAATGCTGACGTCGCGTAGATACTGGGTCACCACATGAGCAACATGAGGCCGTGCATTATCATGCATCAATTGCATATCCTGTCCGATATATCCTGCGTAAGGTACCACATGGTCTGCAAGGATTTCAGTAATGTAGCGATGAGAAGTCAGTCCACGTGTACGGCCCGTCGGTTCGATGAAAACTAACGCTGTATGTGCTGTTAACGAGATGCCGCCCCAGACCATTACAGATCCTCCTCCATAAGCAACAGTTTCCTCGATGCAACACTGAGAATAACGTTCTCCAGGGCGACGATATACTCTCTGACGTCGATCACTTCCATGTAGACTCACCCTGGTCTCATCTGTGAAGAGTACATTACTCCACTGCTCTAATGTCCAATCCCTATGCTCTCGAGCAAATTCAAGTCGTGCTCGACGGTGTGCTACCGTTAATGCTGGGCCTGTTGCAGCTCTTTTTGGGGTCAGGTTCCGTTCAGCAAGTCTTCTTCTGACAGTATCTGAACTTATGACCACTTGGCGTTCGTCACGCAGACTTTGTTGGACTTGAACTGCGTTGAGGTGGCGATTTCGCAGAACAGTAAGGTGGATATAACGATCATCTGCTGCTGATGTAGCCCTAGGTCTGCCCGTACCTGGACGGCGATCGAATGCTCCAGTCTCTAGGTATCGTCTGTAAACTCGTTGCACCGAAGATCTGCTGATTCGAAGCCTTCGAGCGACTTCACGTTGCGCAATGCCTGCTTGAAGTAATGCTACAGCTTGAGCTGCTTCCTGAGGTGTTGTATCCATTATTAATCGAAAAAAGTAGCAAAAACACACGCGTCTGAGCAAACGATGGACAAAAACTAAAGAAATGATAAGAAATATCCGACTACCCTCATTGTAGAGAAAAAGAACGCTAATTTCAAACTCTGGTGAAAACAGAGCAAATCGTTAGCATTGTGTTTGTTACTTGATTACAATGTGAGTTGACGGTACTTTCGAATTAATTTGTAGTCATTTTAATCACCATGAAACGCACTTTTTGTAGGTATAACTTTGATAGTTGTAAGTCTTATACTTTTTGAGAAAATCTAATCAGAGTTCCTAGGTAGCGGGTGGCTCGGTTTATTTGCTGACCAGTGTATTTATCGTTATTGTATTCTTCTGTATTTTTACAAGTTTCCCCACGGCAAATGATGCATGGAAAAATGATTGTATAAAAATAATAAGGGAGTGTAGACATGGAATAGGAATGTAGACGTGTAGGAATGAAACATAAAATAGCTTTAATTAAATATTTATAGGCGAAAAATACTTAAACATTCGTTTTCACCATTTAAGTAAATTAGAAGGGATTTCTAGATGTGTCAATAGCTAAAGACAAGTCTACAAAAATTTGAATAACCAAAAGGGATTGTAAAACTTTATTAATATTAAACGAGTTGTAAAAATTTTATATCTAATGTGCTTCGCGTTGCTTACGCGAATTAAAACGTTTTAGAAACGTGTAGCACGGGATGTAAGCGTTGCAAGGGTCGGCCGGTAGGTTGAAATGAAAAAGTTCTTTCTTGCAGCAGAGATGTATAATCACGGAATTAATCAGAGCGAGTGAACAGTCCACGCGCAACCAATATTTTACCTTTATTTTAAAAATAGGTATCTGTCACAAAAAAAAATGTAATTAAACTTAAGTTCAAGGGAGATCTTAATTAAATATTGTTTAAAAATGGGTAATTTTTTCCTTCATCTGGCATCCCTATACAAACTCACACATATAAACACGGCCGCCATTGTGGTGCTTCAATCGTTTCTTAGTGAAGTTCCGTCCGCCTTTTTTTTAGGTCCATGTGCCTACCTCTTTAAATACAAACAGCTGTGTTTTAAATAAAATCTTTTTGCATTTGTTTTTTTAAAACGTTGAAACGTCAGAATAGCGGCCGGCAATGTTTTGCCGACCTGTTAGAGCGGCCAGCAAAAACATTGCTGGCCGCTCCTTGAAACAGACCCGCAAAGTCGACTTTGCTCAAACAAGGTTGTCAAAATAATGACCACATTACATGCATTTTTGAGTAAAAGTATCTTCACTTACATAAGTAATACCTCTATCCTTTTTTATTTTATTCTAAACAGGGAAATAACAGCTTCTCTAACTGCTAAAATTAGTTTTGTTGCAAAATTCTAGATTAAGTTATCAACATTAAACATTTATGTTTAAAACGCCCATCTTTGAAACTTATCTCAGTTCCATATCGGCAATCACACGTAAATTATGATTAGACTCCAAACCAAGCTAAATAACCAAAAAGGTGAGAGGTTAGATCCACAAAATACTTTCTCCAAGACACGCAAAGCTAGGAAACACTATATCAATGTTACAACACTCAAACCTGTTGTAGAATTCATTCTAGATGCTGTTATATCATAATGATGAAGTGCTGGCTTGGAATGTGGTTGGGAGCGAGCTGTGGAGTGCTCTGTACATGCTAAGGAGTCAAGTGCTTACTTAACTTTCAGTTAAGTTATTAAATTGCATCATTGAATTGGTGATTGCTAGCCTTAAAACTTAAAGAACTCAAGTTCAAACTTCTGAAGTAACATGATTAGTAAGATAAGACAATTTATTCATTAAAATATTTTAAAAAGAGACTCCTGCAAAATTATACAGAAAATGTGACGTTTTGTGATTTTAGATGCTTTGTATCTTAGTTAATTTTAGTTTATGTGAGAAAAGAAAAATATGGATCAAATATTTTTTGATAGTAATGTATCTTTGTAAAATAGTGTATCCGGCATGGAACAAATATTTGTGTGACCTACAAATAATTTTTTCAGGTCTGGGTGTTCATAAATGTTTCAGTTTGAATGTTTGTAAATACATTCACGACACAGGAGAAATTCCTTGAAAGATGCAATGCAAAAAAAAATAATTACATATCAGTATTTGTCAGCTTCCACACAAAAGGTCCGGAATTTGAACCAGTTTTATTTTACCAGCTGATTTTGTTGCAGGCCATCAACATTGCCCAGGCGTGCCATGAAGCACTGCTACAAGATCCACTGCGAGGACACGGACGCGCTGTGGAGGATGTTGCGCTGGCTGTTCACCTACAACCACGGGGAGCAGGGGGGAGGGGAACAGAGAGCAAGGCTTCAAACTTAGGCTTGACTTCCTGCAACGCTGATGTCATATACCGACTGATGTTAAACCCCAAAAGAAGCCTCCAACTTCAATATCTGTTAAAAAGTTTTTAAACGCCCCTAGGATTTTTTCCGTAAGCCAAATCTCAAAATTTGACATCGGCTGTTCTGTCAGAATTGAGAGCTACGATGACATTTTGGGTGACGTATGAGTGTACATTGTGTTCTGTGGGGTGCTTGTACACGGCGCATGTAACCCGCGCAAGTTTCTCAACATGCTCAAAATACATGCGCCGTGTACAAGCACCCCGCGGCGGGTAGCTTGCGCATGTTACTCGCGCGGGTAACCCGCACCTCTACTTGTGTGGGTTACATGCCCCGTGTACAAGCACCCTTAGAGCTCCATACTACGATAATTTGATGTCAGCGGTGCGTTCTTCGTTTACTTTTCTCACAAAAATAGGGGAACAGTGTATAAGACGGGGACGCAAGGTATAATGGGGAGAGACACTCTTTAGGCATACTTAAGACAACACTAAAGTAACTCTAGCGCCATCAGTAAGTCATTTGCAAGCGGCCATTAACAAATGGCGTCCTGTTGGCGCTTGCGCTACGTTAATTTATTAAATTGTGTTAAGTTTGCCATAAGTGTGTGATTTCCCATCATACCTCGCGACCCCGTCTTATACACGGTTCCCTATTTTCCCGACACCGACTGTTACGTCATTGACGTCAGCGTAACAGGAAACCAAACCATAGTTTTTAATTTTATAGACAATATTGTTGTCGAGTGTAGTTGTGTGCGCGCGTTTATGTCTTTTGAATGAACCATTTTTTTAAAGTGCAATTTTTGGCAATCTTTGTTTAAATCTTGACCGATATTTATGGCTACTGAGATCTATATACTTTCAAAAGATACTCAGTATTTGCTTAGCTTTTTCTAAACCTACTAAAAAAAAGGAAAAATTAGATCATGCCAATTTTAGTAGTTCTTCAAAATACGAGTAATAGACACTGTTTCCGTGGTCCGTCTTAAAACAGTTTGTTTTAAAAACAAGTCGTTTCTGTTAAATAGAAACTAGAGCTAAACGAATTAGAAAGTGACGAAATATTGGCGATTAGTTTTGATGACTTCTTTTGTAGATGGTCAACTAATGAGCTCTGACTATATTTTAATATGATTTATTACTGAAATGGAACTCTAATTAAGTTTAAAAAACTCTGCGTGTGTGTTTATGTGCAAATGTTATAGAACGATAATTTAGAATTAAGAGACATTTAAAAATAAAAACAAAAGAGAAAATAGAAAACCGGTGTTAATTTGAAATTAAATGTATGTTTACATGTTCTAATTAAAGCGTTTAATTTAGTAATAATTACTACATATTATTTATTTATTACCCGTTACTAATTTAATGTCTGCTAATAGTGGTGTCGTTTTCAATTCCCCGCACCGGATGTCGGCTCGCCTGCCAGTCGTCACATCCGGTCAACTAAACGACGGCGAAGTATTTACTGTAGTTGCACTTAATTGTAATTGATTTAAGGATCTATAAATGTCAGAGATAATAGAGGATTATAGGAGGTAGCTGGTGTGCTTATTAGTCTATTAAATCTTTCTATCTCTTAGCACTGATTAGGTTTTTCCGAAACCCCTTATTCATACGGCTTTCCCTATTTCAAACTGAAACTTTAAGTTACTCTTAATTTGCAGTCGGTCGACGTTGACCGACATGTCTGATATTGTGCGTCTCATAACATAGGGCACTGCCGAAAACGGGAAAAATACGATACAATTACCCGACGATGAACGATTGTCATATCGATATTCATTAAAGAAAAAGGAAATTTGCAAAAAAAAATTGGTTTTTCATACTAAATGAGAAATTGATCGAGCCCATCAGTATGAAAAATCTTTATTTCTATGAATTCCCAAAAGTCTTAGAACAAACATTGTTCAGTAACATGGGCTGAGTTACCCCACGAGAGGTTTTGCGCATTTAACGTTACGCTTTGTATATATGTGTGTACATTTCCACAACATTACTACTGACTGGGTAAATTTTTAATAAACTGGTTGTCTATCATACGGGAAGTTTCTTGCACGTTCTTCTCCATAGAGATCTACCATCTACGGTACTTTCACAGTTTTTATGTCTTGTGACTGGGACTGTAGCACCATAACTTGTAGTGTTTAATAATATTCCTTTGATTGTCTATGACAATTCAAAAGTACCTATAACTGGCCTACTTGAAATAAATGCTTTGATTTTTTGATTTTTGTACAGTTATAACCGTATAGTTGCCCACTTAGATTTTCTCCTGTGTCGTGTCGTCATAACATTTTACGGAAATGACAATACTGTTTCGTCATTTTTTTATGACAAGTTCCGTTTACCAACAGTATACGTACCTAGGTATACAGGTAGGTACAGCGTATTCACTTTCATTCATAATTACAGTGAGTCAGGCTGTTTACATAAAGCGTTACAACAAAACAATAATGGCGGCCACGTTTCTCTCCGCAAGTTGAGCTGACTCATGTAACCACAGGATTAATGGCTAATAATGCAACATGCTCTCTATAAATAAATATATATATAGATATCTTAACAAATAATAAAGCTTTCAGAATATAGACCAGACACATCATCTTTGCCTTCCAAGTTTATATTTCGAAGGCCCACTTGCAGAAACCCGATTTATCTTATAAACACAGAATTGGTTGCCAACACGAGGTTAAATTGACAATACAATATTGTCAATTTAACCTCGCGTTAGCAACTAACTCTGAGTTAAAAGATAACCCGGGCTTCTGCAAGCGGGCCTAAGGCCACAAAAAAGGGTCAATAAACGAAGGCGGAGCTGTGACTTAGTATTTCTAAAGACTTATCCTTCTTTTTTCATCATCATCATGATATAAGCCGTAGGAAGTCTACTAGGTACTAAATATGGCCTATATTTCCCATAGATTTCCAATAGGACCTGTGGGAAACGGCTTGCATCCAGCGCTGTCCTGTGATTTTCATCACATCGTCTTTCCACTTTTCATTTACTTACAATATTTTATTTTTATTTTTTAAGACATCACCATAAAGTTTTGTGTCGAGGAGAATTTAAAAATAAATTCTCTTCTAAACAAAACTGTACTTGAATATCATTGTCAATATGTAAACATAAGGACACATCAGCAATCGTAGCCATAGGAAGGAAGGAAGAAGAAGCAGAACGTAACGAAGAAGAACGTTCTTCTTAGGTCTTAATACCCGAAGGAATAGTGAAAGATCTACCTACAATAATAAATACTTCGCCAATCCTGTGCAGATTCGGTTCTCACACGAAACAAAATAATATTCGTACAAAAATGTCCTACAAATAATTGTTCCGGGTCTGGGTGTTTGTGTATGTGAGTTTATATGTTTGTAAACGCACCCACGGATGATACAGGAACAAATCCTAGAGGACATCGTTTTAACAAAATGCATTGGATTTGGTTAAGAAGAAAAGGCACGCAATAATAATGAGCGGCATCTTCAAATTCCCCAAAAAAAAATCCGGTTTTCATCCTTCCACAAAATATCAGTAAGGCTACACTACCGGCGCATTACACCACAGTACACACATTCCGCAAGTGAAACCTCCGCATAATATGGTGGTTACATAGCCATATGCACTAATGTTTCACGTTATATTACGGGAAAGCGAAAGACTTTAAGTTGAGTGCTTGAGATAAGACCACAGGCTTATGGTGTAATAATACAGGGTGTGATTTTTTTCCAAAATCGGCGAGTTCGATTCCTGGCCAGGATTATTGATTTTTATAAAATCTAATGATGCAGTTTAAATTTTCGTCGAAATCAGCCTCGAGACTCCTTTTTTTAACGTTTTTCGATATTCGTCATAGTTTCAGATATAAGCATCCACGTCCAATTGACAAATTCACCCTGTATTGAAATAAAACATGAACCAAGGACAATGGCAGGAAGCAGGCAGCTTAGTAATACTTGTTTAGTATTTTATTGAGATTGTCATTTCGAAAAAAGATTAAAAATGGTAAGTACTTTGATTTGAGACAAAGGTTACTGTGAAATCTCTTAAATAGCTTCATACATTTTAATAAATGACACAGTACAATTTGATCCATTTGGCTGCTGCACTGGGAGTCGCGAGTTCGATCCCCGTACGGAGGATATAATATTTGAATGACCTACAGGTATTCTGGGTCTAGTTTTTCATTCATGCACGTGAGATTTTAATGTTTGTAAACACTCCGAGGAGAAATTCCTAGAGTAGGGCAAAGATAAAAGTAAAACATTTTCTGTTGTCTGTCTTCTTATCGATTTATATTTATAAGCTTAGTAACCGGTTTGTTTGAAGTTCAGTTTTGCTCGCGTGGTGTAATCAAGTCAATCATATGCATGTCTATCGTGTGGTAGGTATACGAGTAGTAATAATGAGAGGAAGTTTCCGCTTCTGGTTTGTTTTACGTTTCGTATGAAACCCGTTTGTGAACGGATCTATAGGTTAAAATTGATTGGAGGTGTTAATGTGGTGAAACGTATAGAATACCTAACAATAACATGTGTTGGTTTATTAATGTCCTACATATAACAGTAACAAGTCATTGACGGCACAGTTAGCGCAGTAGCTGAGCGATTGGACTACTGCGCACTGTCCCGGGTCCGATTCCCGCATGGAATAAATATTTGTATGACCTACAAATGAAGTTATGAAGTTTATTTATTTATTTTTTTTTTATTTTATCCTTTATTTCAGGCATCTAAAGGCCCATAAAATACAATACACATATAGATATAAAACAAAAACTATAAACTATGTATAGATTCAATTTCCTAGTATTATATAGCTGCATTAGATGCATTGTGTGAGTGCTATGTGCTTTAGAGCCATTATTGATTAGATACCTACGTACTTTACATTATTGACTTGAATAACCCTGGCGGTTGAAAGTATGTCATGCTCACTCGAATGTCTCGCTGATGGTGGCGCGTGTGTCGGATCATTTAGCTCCCTTCAAAATGGTTGAGCTGAATGGTGCTGATAGATGTGTCATGTTCGTGAACGGGCGCTGTCAGTTGAGACTGGTCATATCTTTGCTGCCACGGTCTGTTTTAATTATTAATACCTAACTTATATTTAAATTGTCTTTTTATATTTACTATGGACACTAATAACTTGCCACATCGTTCTCACAAAATGTAACACCTGATGATGAATGATGTAAAGAAAAATCTGTAATAATTTTGGCGATTGAAAAAGAGTGTCCATGGAGTTTCTTGCTCATTCTTCTCCATAGAGATCTACCTTTTGGAATGAGCACCTACGGTACTTTCACAGTTTTTATGTCTTGTGACTGGGACTGTAGCACCATAACTATTTGTGTACTAGTTTTATTTTGTGTCTTTTGACAATTCAAAAGTGCCTGTAATGGCCTAATTGAAATAAACGCTTTGATTTTGATTTTGAAATAGTTGTTTCAGGGTCTGGGTGTTTGTTTGTGTGTGAACGCACAACATAGGAGAAATTCTTAGTCTGAGGCAACGTATTAAAAAAAGTATTGCTGTGTTTAAAAAAAAAATGGGCCTTACATCTGTTCTTTTAGTTTCTATCACTAATTTCACATTTGAGTAAACGTTCGTTTAAAACGTTACGAACAAAGTGACAAGACAACTCTGATAGTGACCAATTTTTTTCTGTTCTCTCCATTTTCTTATTCCAGAGGTTTCTAAACCTTGGTCTTCGCCATTCAATGTCCCAAACTCAAGCCGAAATAAGCAAATCTACGAGACTGAAATTGTATAATAATTGAACTCGACAAATTACACTTAAACAACCTTCAGCTAGTAACCCCTTCGAGTGGAGTCATTCAAGTCAGCTAACATAATATAAATATGCAATGAATCGATCAAAAATACATTAACATTTAGTTGTAATGTTTCATTATGATCTGACCATTACACTTTGTTAGTGTTTGCAAGATGGATTCGCGTCACTTTCCTCGGCACTTCCGCAAATACCAAATGTTACGCAACGAGAAATCTGCTTTGTGCTAGATTATGTTACGGCAAATATTAATGTGTCCGTTTTAATAATAATATATTGTTGTGATCGTTTCATATTAATATTAACGCGAGATTTTGCGGTTATCACAAGATTCGAGGTTGCAGTACCAGGTCGGGCAAAGTATTGTTATTGGATTTTTCCAATAGGATTTTGTAAGTATCAGGGGTCTACTCTCATAGCTAAAAGAAAATATGAGACCTTACAACATTAACTCGAACCTTTTGAATGAACCCCACTCCCTATTAGTTACGAATTCATAAGTTCTGTTTAGTTTTAAGTTATTTTTGTTTGTGTCTTTTCTTAATACTGTGTGCACTTGTGGCATGTGCCAATAAAGGTTTTTTCTTTCTTTTCGAACTTTTAGTTCGTACAACTAACGAATTTTATGTCCGTAAGTAATAAAGAGTAGAAAAACGCCCGAAATTTTGGCCGAAGCTATGGGTTTCGAGCTTACGAACTCTTTTTTCTTTGTGTAGTTGACAATAGGCTCGCTCTCTTTACATGGAATTTAAACCTGTCTGCTAAAATTTGAGTGAAGATACAATATACACTTCTGCTTTATCTTTCTTCGCGTGTTATTTTTAATCATGTTATCTTAATTTATACGTGGTTTAATATAAATGGATAAAGCTAATTTACTAACACGCTTTTGAAATGGAATTTAAATCTTCGTTTGCGAACTAGCTGTAAGCGTAAGCTACCGGAGCAATAGCATCTTTAATTATCATAATTATGGATCTCTTGGTCGTAAGCGCTTTTACTAAGTGCGAGGGTCCAAGTTCGATCTCCAGGTCACTCAAAGTTAATTCGGGTTTTGGAATAGAAATCTTTAATTATAAGTCACAATGCAATTATCTCATGTCCACTAATACCTTTGAAAGCTGCTGATGATACAGCACTATGCCTCCAAGGTGTTCTCAGAGAAAACTAGTTGGTTTGACAAAGAAAGCGGTACTTATGTTATAACAAGTGGATGTGCTGCCCAGTCATGACATTTCATTACGTTTTCCATCACTCCGGTGACAATAAAGCTAGGAAAGTACTGATAATAATTGTTTTATTGTGTTTAAAGATTGGCTGTTGGCGTTAGTGATGGTTCCACTTCGGTTACTAACATAGTTCCAATGTTAGACAAAGTACTGCGGGCCAAGGGTGATACGGTAGACGTCACAATTTTTATTTTTTTATTTAACGATGATATCGGTTCAATTGTATTCCATGATTGTAATAATGAGAGAGTTATTCCAACAATCACTTTTACTTCATACATAATCTATAGTTTAGTAATATTTCATCCGTCATATCGTTAATTGAGTTTAATTAAACAGTTCTTGACGTACTGACAGTTTCTACTCGAGTGACGTTTCTATGAGAGTCTAAGAATGCGGACCTAGTGCCGGTCGGTAAAGTATTGTCACTATTTGCATGCTTTTCATTTTAGAGCATTTCCTGACTAAAATCCACGGTGTCCTTCAATAGCTCTTTACGTTCCAGAGCCACGGCTACTCGTTACTCCTGCAACCCCGGCAGATTATGTTCGTCGTAGCTTATTGCTATGATAGCAGAGATAGCTATTTTACATAAAAGAATTTGTGATTATGAATTGATTAATGGATGGATGCTTGTCACTATTTTTCGCAATTACTAATATATCGCACATGGCTAATTAATAATTTATAATCTGGACTCTTTTTGTCTCTTTAAGATTACAAAGGACAATCACTCGAAAAGTGGTTGAAGCCGCGGGCTCAAGCTAGACTAAGCTTTAGCTAAGTTACAATATTCTGTACCGTGTATAAGATGTCTGTTCCGTTGTGAATACTTATGAATGACTTTAGAATAGTATTCAGACTTCACGTTCAATTATTTCATGAGGGATGTGTGACCCCAAACTTCACACGATCTCTAAGCACAGCGAGGGCGCATCGAACGATTTAAACGATTTTATCGAGGGTTTTGATATTAGAAAATTTATGAAGTTAGCAGAGAACCTTTAACATTTCCTTTGCATAACATTAACATTGACAGCATGGTTGGTGCTCCCATCCTGCCCTGGGTTTTTTTTTCATCCTACACTGTCCCACTCCTGGGCAAAGGCCTCCCCCAAGTTTTTCCAAGTTTTCTTGTCCAGCGCCACTTCGAACCAGCCCTCCGTGAATCCAGCTCATCTCGCCACCTTTTTCTAGGCCGGCCTCGGCGGCGCCGTCCATCTTCAGGCACCAGCGGTCAATGTTCATGCGGCTGACGTGACCCGCCCTGTCCCACTTCACCCTGATCAATAACTTAAAAAAAAAATAGCGTTAACCTCACACATAACTAGTAACTGCTAGCCCTACATTTAAGAGAAAGTGTTAGGAGCTAGATCCTCCGGTCAGAGCCTCGCAGCCACCGCGCCGACAGTTACACAACACAGCGATTATGCGCGCGCGCACATGCGCTCACACACGTCATGCAGATGACCATGCACGAGATTACAAGATGCAACTGACCGTAGAGCCGAGTTTGATGAGGTTACTCGAGTTTCTGTGTAGTATGAATGTACTTGTTGACTCATGGAAATAATTTGTACATACTATAGACAGAAAACTAGATAGATCTTCTTTTTAACCGACTTCAAAAAGAAGGAGGTTATCAATTCGACGGTATGTTATTTTTTTTTGTGTTTTTTTACGTTATTAGTCCGCCAATTGTGGACCGATTTTCAAATTTTTTTTTTTTGTTCGAAAGGAGATACTTCAGGAGTAGTCCCATTGTCACCATGTCAGGATCTGATGATTGGATCTTGGAGAAATCAAGGGCAACCCTCAAATTTTATAGGCCCATACATCGTCGGTGGCAAAAAAGACAATGAAGTTAATAAAAAAAAAGTCACAGACTTCCGAAAGAAAAGTTTTGAAGGTTATTTTACCCTTTTTTGTGGTTGTTTTTGAAGGCGGTTACATTTCTTTTGAAAAAGTTTTTATTTTTAAATTGGGCTACGAGTTTAGCGCTCTCCGAAACGTCCATCATCTAACGAACAGTCGGCAGGGCATGCTGATGATAGATGATTAAGTAATTGTTGCAAAAGCGGTTTTATAAAATCTCTACTTCTATGGTTGCAATGACGTGGCTAGGGACCTGTAAAACTAAAAGCAATACACAGTTGAATGTGCACAAAGTAACAATTCACTTCTCAAAGTAATGCCCAGAAAACCCTTTCGCTATCCTACAATGATCCTATACAAGGCCTGCAATGTCTTGAAACAAATATTCCTTTTTCACACTACACTTAGCAGCATAAAGAACTACTCGTAAGTTGTTTTATCCTGCAAGAAGAAATAACAAAATTTGCAAGGCTACCGAAAACAACACTGTTTCTTCAGGAGACACTCATCTTTGGGGGCCCAAAGATGAGTGAAGTAACTCCTGAAGTAACAGTACCCGAAAACCAGCGCTGTGTCAGTTAAATGTCACAGAAAATGCTGAGGTAGGAGCCTTTTGGCCTCGCACAGGACTAAATTGTTTTATGTTTTGTTTTACATTTTAAACGTTTGTTTTTCTCTGTTGTTTTTATTCATGTAATTTTGTTTGTTCTGTCCTGTGTGTCCCAATAAATCTCTTTTCTTTCTTTCTTTCATCGTACTTTATGAATATTATCGTTTTGATTCTCTATTAGTTGCCAAAAATATCGCATAAATGTTCAATGTTAAAACCAGCACAAATATCACTGAAGATATTTTCAATGACTTGCATTTTACTTTTTTATTTAAACGTTTTAAACACTACAATTATTTTTATTTCTTTGACAATTCATGGTAAGTAATACTTACACGTAATACATAAACGTTTACATTCTTATGTAATAATTATATGTATGTAAACAAGTACACGAGTGCTAAAACATCTCATAGATGACACCAATACGGTATATGTGAACCGGATACGAGTGAAAACATGTTGGTCTATCGGTTGCGAGTGCGGATGTTGGGGTCGCGAGTACGAGTTTGAAACATAGTTAAAGAAAATTTTGTTAGGTGTGAACTAACCAGGGTCGTGGGAATAACGTATACTGTGACCCCGGAACGTAAAGGGCTATTGAAGGACACCGTGAATTTTAGTCAGTACAATACTGTCAGTCCCTCCTGCCCTGCCCTTTGTGGGAGGACTCATTTTACCGGAGGACTTGATTTACCACTCAATAAAAAAAGACCTTAACCGTGAAGAGAACTCTAAGCAGCAGTAAGAATGGTTACTCCGTACGAGGTTCCTCTACCTTAACCTTCGAGGATAATAAGCATCATCATGACCCTATAAATGTTCCCTGGGACACAGGCCTCCTCTCTGTGAAAGAAACTGGGCCATATTCCACCACGCGGGTCCAGTGCGGTTTGGTAAATGTCACATGTCTTCGAATTTGTGGTTCTAGGACATGCCGGTTTCCTCACGATGATTTCCTTTACCGTTTTGAGAGCAGTGTTGATGAAATTAAACACAAAGTAATGCGCCGTAAAAAAAAATATATACAATTTTAAAATCACAAACAATCACGGATATTTATCCCGTAAGTGACATTTTAAATTAAGATTCGTTAGTTATACGAACTAAAAGTTGGTGGCAACATAATTGGAGAGCTGTACTCAGAACTTATGAATTCGTAACTAATAGGGAGTGGGGTTCACTCAAAAGGTTCGAGTTACTGTCGTAAGGGCCCATATTTTATTTTAGGGACCATGACCCCTGATACTGACAAATTCCTCGTGGAAAAACCCAATAACAATATTTGGCCGACATCTCGCGTTAATATTAAAATGAAACGATCACAACAATATATTATTATTAAAACGGACACATTAATATTTGCCGTAACATAATCTAGCACAAAGCAGATTTCTCGTTGCGTAACATTTGGTATTTGCGGAAGTGCCGAGGAAAGTGACGCGAATCCATCTTGCAAACACTAACAAAGTGTAATGGTCAGATCATAATGAAACATTACAACTAAATGTTAATGTATTTTTGATCGATTCATTGCATATTTATATTATGTTAGCTGACTTGAATGACTCCAGTCGAAGGGGTTACTAACTGAAGGTTGTTTAAGTGTAATTTGTCGAGTTCAATTATTATACAATTTCGGTCTCGTAGATTTGCTTATTTCGGCTTGAGCTCGGGAGATTGAATGGCGAAGACCAAGATTTAGAAACCTCTGGAATAAGAAAATGGAGAGAACAGAAAGAAATATAATATGACTATATGAGTTGCTGTGGCTCTTTATTCTTAACGTTTTGAACGAACCTTTAGTCAAATTTGAAACTAGTGGACTAAGAAGACAGTACAGGAATGGGACCTATTTTTAAACACAGCAAGACTTTTTTATACTTCCCTCACACTAGGTATTTCTCCTATGTTGTGGGTGCGTTTACAAATATATAGAAACTCACAAACACAAACAAACAATCACCCAAACCCGAAACAACTACTTAATTTTGTAAGTCATACAAACATTTGTTCTGTGCGGGAATCGAACCGGGACACGCTGCGCAGTAGTTCAATCGCTCAGCCACTGCGTTAACTGTGCCGTCAAAGACTTGTTACTGTTATTATGTACTCGTAGGATTAACATCATTATCAAACCAACACATATATTATTGTTAGGTATCCTTAACGTTTCACCACATTAACACCTCAAGCAAACCAGAAGCGGAAACTTCCTCTCATTATTACTATACCTACCACATGATAGACACGATATGATTGACTTGATTACACCACGCGAGCAAAACTGAACTCTAAACAAACCGGTTACTAAGCTTATAAATATAAAACGGTAAGAAGACAAACAACATAAAATGTCTTACTTTTATCTTTGCCCTACACTAGAAATTTCTCCTCGAATTGTTTACAAACATTAAAAACATGCATGAATGAAAAACTAGACCCAGAATACCTGTAGGTCATTCAAATATATCCTCCGTACGGGGATCAAACTCGCGACTCTCAGTGCAGCAGCCAAATGGATCAATTGTACTGTGTAATTGATTAAAATGTATGAAGCTATTTAAAAAGGATAAAGCTAATTTGCGAACTAACACGCTTTTGAAGTGGAATTTAATTCTTCGTTTGCGAACTAGCTGTAAGCTACCGGAGAAATAGTATCTTTAATTATCATAATTATGGATCTCTTGGTCGTAAGCGCTTTTACTAAATGCGAGGGTCTAAGTTCGATCTCCAGGTCAGTCAGAGTTAATTCGGGTTTTGAAATAGAAATCTTTAATTATAAGTCACAAAGCAATTATCTCATGTCCACTTACACCTTTGAAAGCTGCTGATGATACAGCACTATGCCTCCAAGGTGTTCTCAGAGAAAACTAGTTGGTTTGACAAAGAAAGCGGGTACTTATGTTATAACAAGTGGATGTGCTGTCCAGTCATGACATTTCATTACGTTTTCCATCACTCCGGTGACAATAATGCTAGGAAAGTACTGATAATATGTTTTATTGTGTTTAAAGATTGGCTGTTAGCGAAAGTAATAATAATAATAGAATAATATTCCAACAACTATCACACAACGCCATCTAGTCCCAAGCTAAGCAGAGCTTGTGTTATGGGTACTAGACAACTGATAAACATACTTATATATTTCTAAATATATACACATTATAGATAAATTACACCCAGACACAGAACAAATGATCGTGCTCATCACACAAAAAAATGTCCTGGGTGGGAATCGAACCCACGACCTCCGGCTTAGCAGTCAGGGTCACTAACCACTAGACCAACAGGCCAGCAAGTGATGTATCCACTTCGGGTTGCTAACATAGTTCCAATGTTGGAAAAAGTACTGCAGGCCAAGTGTGATTTGGTAGACGTCACAGTTTTTTTATTTTTATTTAACGATGTATCGTTTCGATTGTATTCCATGATTATAATAATGAGAGAGTTATTCCAACAATCACTTTTACCTCATACATAATCTATAGTTTAGTAATATTTCATCCGTCATATCGTTAATTGAGTTTAATTAAATAATTCTTGACGTACTGACAGTTTCTATTCGAGTGACGTTTCTAAGAGAGTCTAGGAATGCGGACCTAGTGCCGGTCGGTAAAGTATTGTCACTATTTGCATGTTGTTCATTTTAGAGCATTTCCTGACTAAAATCCACGGTGTCCTTCAATAGCTCTTTACGTTCCAGAGCCACGGCTACTCGTTACCTGCGACTCCGGCTGACTATGTTCCTCTAAGGGATCCCCGTCGTAGCTTAGTGCTATGATAGCAGAGAAAGCTATTTTGCATAAAAGATGGATGGATGTTTGTCACTATTTTTCGCAATTACTAAAACTATCGCACATGGTTAATTAATAATTTATATAATCTGGACTCTTTTTGTCCCCTTAAGATTACAAAGGACAATCACTCGAAAAGTGGTTGAAGCCGCGGGCTCAAGCTAGACTAAGCTTTAGCTAAGTTACAATATTCTGTACCGTGTATAAGATGTCTGTTCCGTTGTGAATACTTATGAATGACTTTAGAATAGTATTCAGACTTCTCGTTCAATTATTTCATGAGGGATGTGTGACCCCAATCTTCACACGATCTCTAAGCACAGCGAGGGCGCATCCAACGATTTAAACGATTTTATCGCGGGTTTTGATATTAGAAAATTTATGAAGTTAGCAGAGAACCTTTAACATTACCTTTTTATAACATTAACATTGACAGCAAGGTGATCCTTCGTCGTGCCCTGGGGATTTTTTTTCATCCTACACTGTCCCACTCCTGGGCAAAGGCCTCCCCCAAGTTTTTCCAAATTTTCTTGTCCAGCGCCACTTCGAACCTGCCCTCCGTGAATCCAGCTCATCTCGCCACCTTTTTCTAGGCCGGCCTCGGCGGCGCCGTCCATCTTCAGGCAACCTCTGTGTGGCGGCCTTCTCCCAGCGGTTAATGTTCATGCGGCTGACGTGACCCGCCCAGTCCCACTTCACCCTGATTAATAACTTTAAAAAAAATAGCATTAACCTCACACATAACTAGTAACTGCTAGCCCTACATTTAAGAGAAAGTGCTAGGAGCTAGATCCTCCGGTCAGAGCCTCGCAGCCACCGCGCCGACAGTTACACAACACAGCATTATGCGCGCGCGCACATGCGCTCACACACGTCATGCAGATAACCATGCACGAGATTATAAGATGCAACTGGCCGTAGAGCCGAGTTTGATGAGGTTATTCGAGTTTCTGTATAGTATGAATGTACTTGTTGACTCATGGAAATAATTTGTACATATAGACAGAAAACTAGTTATAACTTCTTTTTTTATTTATTTTTTATTTGGCTACGAGTTCAGCGCTCTCCGAAACGTCCATCAGCTCCTGTAACGAACAGTCGGCAGGGCACGCTGATGAAAATTATGGTTAAGTTATTGCAACACTGAAAACCAGTGCTAGGTGTGTTTCGCCCAGCATATGCTGAGTTGGTTACCCTTTTGGTGTGGACATGCTCAGCAAAATTCTTACTGTATTTTGAATTTTATTTTTTATTATGTCGCTATCCTACAATGATCCTATACAAGGCCTGCAATGTCTTGAAGCAAATATTCTACCTTCACACTCCACTTAAAGAACTAAGTTGTTTTATCCTGCCAGACGAAATTACAGAATTTGCAAGGCAACCGAATACAACACTGCTTTCTTCAGGAGATACTCATCTTTCATTGTACAGTCACGAGCAATAGTATGTATACACTAAGCAGTATTCAGAAGCATTGTTCTGCTACCATATTGATTAAACTTTTGCCTTTTCATTAGACTTCTATTTTGGAACCCATTACTATGTGTATACATGTTATTGCTCGTGACTGTACCTTATGAATATTGTCGTTTTGATTTTCTATTGATTGCCAAAAATCTCGCATGAATGTCTAATGTTAAAATCAGCACAAATATCACTAAACATGCTTTTTCAATGACTTGCATTCAATTTTTTTTAACGTTTTAAAGACTACAATTACTTTTGTTTCTTTGACAATTCATAGTAAGTAATACTTACACGTAATACATAAACGTTTACATTCTTATGTAATAATTATATGTATGTAAACAAGTGCACGAGTGCTAAAACATCTCATAGATGACACCAATACGGTATGTGAACCGGATACGAGTGAAAACATGTTGGTCTATCGGTTGCGAGTGCGGATGTTGGGGTCTCGAGTTCGAGTTTGAAACATAGTTAAGAGGGCTTTCACACGGTTCGTTGATTTTGTGTGACTTTTGGAACCTGATTCTGGGTATGACATTGCCACAAATAAAAAAAGTACATATACTCGAGAAAGTTTGATTCTTTCTGCGTGGAGTGCTTTAAACACATTTTTAGATTTGTTTACATACATATGTAAAAACCTTGTCTCTGTAAAGGATGTTTCATAAAATTCTACTTTTTGTCATACTTTGGTACCGAATTACATAGAAGGTATAGTAGTAAAATAATATTTGAGAATGTCCTTGGTACATCTGAAAGAATAAAATTGGACTGCATTAATCACTTTTTTATTTTTCATTCAGAAATAAACCAAAAATAATTTTTCAAAACAGGAAGAATTTGACATTTTTTCGTCCGAAATTATATTTTTTATCTATCAAGATTTACTGAATATTCAATCAAAAAGTATTGAGTAACTAAGGTTACTATGTTAGCTTGCATTAAAAAAATAATTAGCTCATTTAAAAGTAAAATAATAGTATTAAACAATTATAATATGCAATGACAAAATTCAATATAAAACCAAGAACGGTTTCTTCTTTGATTTAGACGGCGCGGGGCGCCTTCTGAGGGAGGACGTATCGCTCGCAACCATTTTGACATTAGTTGCGTAATTATTAAAATTTAAAATACACGCCGCCATTCATGACCTTTACACGCGGCGCCAGTGTCTTTGTCATGACATCAAATTCCATGTGAAAAATGTAGTACCTCGAATTTTCCGCAGGTCATGAGTGGTGGCCAGTAATTTTCCCAGTCGCCAAGAATACAGTTTAACCTACCTTTCTTGATACAAGCTAATATTTTGAATTAATTTGATTGAATTTTCCGACTATATTCGAATGTGGATATAATTGTAAAAAAAAAATAAAGTAAATAATACAAAAAAAAAACAATTTAAATAATTCTGATAGCTTTTTTTCTGAATTGGTAATTATATGTAATTTCAGACTTGCTAACTTCCCAAACATTCCAGTTCGTTTGGATAATATAGCTCGCTGCGGGACCCACCATACCACCGGTCATGCCCCTGGTGGTATGGCTTTTTATTACGTGGTAAAATCATCAGATCAACCCTTCCACCCAGGGAAGGACAGGAGGGACATACAAACTTGTAATGACTAAAATCTACGGTGTCCTTCAATAACCCATTGCAATCCGAGGCTATGGATACCCGATAAGACAATTCCGCGACGCCCGGCAGGATTTGGCTCTCTAACGTGCGCCCCGAAAATCCGTGAAAAATTGATCTGATCGTTTTGAGGTAGCGGTTTACCAGAGAAAAGTTTTGTTTTAAACTTTTTGTATTCGTTTTTGATGTCGGTACTTTTTTCAAAAAGTTTTTTTTTTCATCAATGTATTTTTATTAGGTTTGATCGAAGAGAGTTGAAGTCTTGTATCAGGTTCGGCATCCAGTCAATTGCGGTATTCCGTTTTGGCAGCTGCATTGTATTTTTTTTTTTTGGTAAAATCATCAAATGCGTCCTCCCGAGCGGGACGGGATTTATTACCAGACTCTAGTACTGACTAATATCCATGGTGATCCTTAAATAGCCCTTTACGTTCCAGGGCCACCGTTACCTGATAAGACAGTCCAGTGACCAAGGCATGCTCCTACTCTCAAATAGAAATCGCTTCTCGGCGTCGTATGTCACGCGGCTGTTCTCCCTCACGTGTTCCACCTCCTACTTCGCTAGCATGACTGCTTTGCATAAGGATTCGAGGTGACTACTTCCTATTCCGTCTTGCCCCGCAGATCGTGGCCTCGATCAATGCCGGGTGCTATTAAATTGACTCAAGTGCATCGAGTTGGGATTTGGCAAACCTGTACCACTTCATGTACCTAACTTTTTTGCAGCCAACTCAATAAGAGGACTAATATTGTGGGTCGATGTCAACGGCACCCCAAAAAGGTCAAGATAGCCTGTCATTTTTACGGTTACACCTCAGAAAGATAGAACCGAGTCGGATTGGCTCCTTTTTGCGGAAAAATTCACGTCTTAGCAGCATTGAAGCTCAAACACTCAACCGGCCATGGCTCTTTTGCCTGATATTATTTTGTGAATTTTATTCATGAATAAAATTCACAAAAAACAGATACTACTCAGGAACCCCGAAGACTTTCAACTTGAACTGCACAATCGCTTCCAGTGCCTAACCGAATGCGAAACTGTGGACGAGATTAATAATGGGTTGGTGGAAACTGTCCAAGCTGTGGGGTCCAAGTTTTTTAAGACCCCGCGCCGCAATAAGCCTCAAAAGCTCTCGAACGGAAAAATCCGGTTGATGCAGGACCGGACCGAGATGAGGCTGCAATCTTCAGCTGATATGTCGGAATATGGCAAACTCAATAGACGAATCTCTAAATGAATGCAACGTGACCTGCGCTCCTTTAGTGCGGCATGGATCAAAGAGGCAATCGAGCGGAACCGGGGCTCAAAAGTGTTCGCAAAGAATTCGTCTATTGGGCAGAGCCAAATGACAAAGCTGAAGATTAACGACGGCAGCATCATTTCGACTAAACCAGAGAACCTAAGGGAGCTTGAGAGGTTTTACGGACAGTTATATACATCAATACGACAACCCAGTGTCGGTACATCTTGAGACGCAAGAGCTAAACTGACTTGACACTACACTGAGGATATCCCAGACACTAGCCTGTACGAGATTAGAATGGCTCAACAGCTCAAGAATAACAAGTCGCCGGGTGAGGACGGAATCTCAACAGAACTTCTGAGAGCGGGTGGAAAACCGGTACTACTCTAGTCCTCCAGAAGTTATTTAATTCCGTCATACTCTAAGGTTCTACGCCAGAAGCATGGCACAGGAGTGTGGTTGTTCTTTTCTTCAAAAAAGGTGACAACACCTTGTTGAAGAACTACAGGCCAATCTCACTTCTGAGCCATGTATACAAGCTGTTCTGAAGAGTCATTACGAACCGTCTCGAACGCAGGTTTGATGACTTCCAGCCTCCCGAACAAGCCGGTTTCCGAAAAGGTTTTAGTACTATAAACCACATACACACGCTCTACCAGATTATACAGAAGACAGAGGACTATAATCGGCCATTGTGTTTAGCGTTTGTGGACTATGAAAAAGCCTTCGATTCAATCGAAACCTGGGCAGTATTGCAGTCCCTCCAACGATGTCACGACTATAGGTATATCGAAGTGTCAAAGTGTTTGTATAGAAACGCCACCATGTCCATTCGATTTCAGCAGGCGTAGCATGGCGCCGTAGAAAGGGGTTTTGTCGACGGAAGAATAGACAAAATAACAGAACGTAGAAATATTTTTATCGTTTTAAGCATGGTAATGTGAAAAATATAGAAAATAAACGTCCTATTCCTCAATAGTGTTCAAATGGTGTCACATTTGTGCAAAAAAAACAGTCGATTTGTGTAGAAATAACGATGAAATAACGCCATGCTACGCGTGCAGGAAGAGAGCACGAAACCAATCCAATAAAAGGCGTGAGACAGGGAGACGTTATTTCTCCGAAACTGTTCACGAACGCGTTGGAGGACATTTTCAAGCTCTTGGAATGGAACGGATTCGGCATCAACATCAATGGTGAATACATCACTCACCTTCATTTTGCCGATGATATAGTCATCATGGCAGAATCGTTGGAGCACCTCAATGCTATGCTCAGCGACCTCAGTATCGTTTCCCAACGGGATGGCCTTAAAATGAACATGGACAGGACGAAAGTCATGTCGAATGTCCATGTGGCACCCTTACCGGTTGTTGTTGGGAGCGATACTCTCGAAGTTGTAGACCATTATACTTACCTTGGACAGATTGTTCAGTTAGGTAGGTCCAACTTCGAGAAAGAGGTCGCCCGAAGAATCCAACTCGGATGGGCAGCGTTTGGGAAGCTACGTGATATTTTCTCATCGAGAATCCCACAGTGTCTCAAGACAAGGGTGTTTGACCAGTGTATGTTGCCAGTGATGATATATGGCTCCGAAACGTGGTCATTGACTGCTGGCCTTTTAGAGAGACTAAGAGTCACTCAACGAGCAATGAAAAGAGCTATGCTCGGAGTATCTTTGCGGGATTAAATCCGGAACATGGATATTCGGCAAAGAACCAGAGTCACCGACATAGCTCATAAAATTTGCAAGTTGAACTGGTAATGGGCAGGCCACAGCGCTCGTAGAACTGACAACCGATGGGGAAGAAAAGTTCTCGAGTGGCGACCACGGACCGGAAAACGCAGCGTAGGCAGGCCTCCCACTAGGTGGACCGACGACATCTTGAAGGTCGAGGGCAGCCGATGGATGCAAGTGGCGAATTGTCGTTCGGCGTGGCGGTATACGGGGGAGGCCTATGTTCAGCAGTGGACGTCCTCCGGCTAATGATGATGATGATGATGAGATACTACTCAGAATAGAACATACAAAAAAATAAGTTAGCATTCCAATAAATCGTAAAAATAAGCGAAATTGAATGAAAAGTGAGAAATTACAGGAATGTGTCAAGTTTCATATAAAATAATGAAATCGAAAAAATAATGTTCTTTTTTCTCTTAAACCCTGTGTTATTTTACTAAAGGTGAAATGTTATCTATTAATTAACGAACATATTCTATACCGTTTCAATAGAAATTAGGTAAAAAGCCTGAGTGACCAATTGTAGCATCGTAATTCGAGCATAAACGAATCTATGCACTGGTAGTCGCGATTGATCGAAGATGAACTCAGGTACTACTTGCTGTGCGAATGGAATAATGTGGAGTTGAACCACCTTTTCTACGCAATTTTGAGCAGTTACGTAACTTCGTTAGGAAGTAAAAGCTCAGTTTTGCGAGATAGAGATTATAATTTAGAGCTCACCGAAACATTCTGTTTCAAGAGTTAAATGATCTGAAACCCTGTTGTTTAGATCTTCTCTACACTCTAATAGATGTGTCCTTATTAAAAAAATAACCCAGCTGTAACCCAGTATAAGAAGCACTGAAGCCCAGTCAAAACAGTTCAATAAATATTCTCCTTTGTAAATGTTTAACGAGTTGCACCGTCCGCTCACAGTTAACTGCAGGGGAACCAAGAATCTTCTCGAATATTTTTAATCTTCATAGTGTCGATTCGAAATTGTCTTGTCAATTCTATGGGAGCTTGTTGCTGGTCGCAATGGACTTTGTATGATCCGCGTAGTAGATTATCGTTCTCTTTGCGCGGTTTAACGTCTTCTCTGGCCTTGCTCACTTTCTTCCTGGATCACGGCGTTTGGTGATATTACCCGTCTCCTAATTGACACTAGTTTCAAATATTTTGAACCACTGGTTGGAAATATTCGAGCATTAAACCGACCATTTCTGGTTATATCTCCTTATCTATGTCACCTTAATCACCCCAATGGCTGGTTTTGCGTCCATAATTATGTCTCTAGATGGCATAAATGACTGTTTGATGTAAAAGTCAAAGAAAAAGTTTGAAAAATTTTAAACACCAAATCGAAATTCTAAATAATTTCAAAAATCTAATTAAAAAGTTATGAATTCCAATTAGTCACTAGAAACAAAATCAACACCTGAAAGATGTCATAACAAGATAATTTACTCGTATAATACGAGTAAATTATCTTGTTAAGAATGAAATTGAATAATCTCTATAATGCACACTTTGTAAATTACAAACATATCCAATTCGTGACACAATGTGCGGTTTAAAGTGTTATTTATTGAGTGGCACTTATTTTATTTTGATAGGTATATATTTATCATATTATCCATTCGTTTATGAAAATAAGTAGTGTCTAGAAGACCGGGATCTTACTTTGTTTATTCGAAACAAAAGTGGCAAAAGCTCATTATTGTTTGCTTTCTGGTATACGAGGCATAGCTGTTTCGTTAGTGTTTTGTTTTTATGCGGGGGGCATCACGATGTCAAATTGACAGGAATTGTGTTCTTTCAGTATGTCATAGCGCCCTTAAAGAAAATTTTGTTAGGTGTTAACTAACCAGGGTCGTGGGAATAACGAATACTGTGACCCCGGAACGTAAAGGGCTATTGAAGGACACCGTGGATTTTAGTCAGTACAAGTCTTACAGTTCCTCCTTCACAGCCCGGGTGGTCTCATTAGATGATTTTAAATTTCAAAAAAAAATAAGATCTTAACCATGAAGTTAATTGTAAGCAGCAGTATGATTGGGTGCCTTAACCTTCGGGGATAACAAGCATCATCATCAGCCTATAAATATTCCCACTGCTGGGACACAGGCCTCCTCTCTGTGAAAGAAACTGGGCAATAATCCACCACGCAGGTCCAGTGCGGGTTGGTAAATATCACATGTCTTCGAATTTGTGGTTCTAGGATATAGCGGTTTCCTCAAGATGATTTCCTTTACCGTTTTGAGACGGGTGGTGATGAAATTAAATACAAAGTAATGCGCCTGGCTGGGTTCGACTTCGGACCCACAAACCACTGCAGCACCAATGCTCTCCTGATAACAAGCGTGATACTATATAATATCGATATGTAAACAACTTTTTCAACATAAGAACAAATAAAAATATAAGTAATAAAAATACGTACACTGCAGTTAATTATTCAGACAAGCAGAAAGACTTTCGCATTTAAAATTCAAGCGCCTTAGACTTCTAAGAAAGAAATATCTCTTGACAAAGTAGTTTAAAGAATTGATACTCCATCATCTTTACTTATTAATTAATTATTTCAATCAACTTCCATCGAAAAGTAAAAGGTTTTTGTTAAAAATGTCTGCCGATTTACTTTAATAAATATTGCTTGTCATTCTTTAAAATTGCAGCCATCTTTCAAGATATATTTTTGAAGATTTTATTTGTTTATTTTATTACATAAAAAAACCGAATAGATGATCTTAGATAGTTAATAGCATTGTTAGGAGGTTCCTTTCTCTGGAGCCCTGACTGCCGGTAGCGTGGACCCTGTTTCCGTTACAGGGCCACTATTATTTATATTATTAAATGTTTTTTTTTGTTTTTTGTTTGTGTGAATAACGAAAAGATTATTATGATTCATGAGAAATATTATGACATTTCACGTGGTTTTCAAACACCGTTGCACCGTTCCTTTCTTTGGTATTCCTCGAGTACCTCCACAGTATCCTAAAACTTAGCAGCTTTCTGGACACTAAAATCAACAGTGACGACCACCTGAAAAGCAACGAGCCAATGAAGCTCGACGAGTCATGTAGAAAAATCCTAATTCGCAAAATGGCAACCGGGTCGCAAAAGGACAAAGTAAATTTTTAATATGGCAATTTCTCTAAAAGCCAGAAGACCAGCCTAGACTCAATTACTTGACGCACTCTCTCCTCTGACCAGAGCATAAGGATATCTGAGGGTGTCAGTACTCGTTTTCACCACAAATGATAAAAAATGTCATATGTTTTATTTTGGCAGAGGACAATTGAAACTGACTGACTGGCACAGGAATGTGAAGGTTGGCCCTGACAAACAGAAGCTTATAGTATAAGCTAGGGGTATAAGCCTTATATCCAACAGTGAGTGAAGACGTGGAAATTAAAGTGTTATAAAGGGTTCTATTCAAAATCAAACCTCACCAGAGGCTCTACCACGAGCTCTTAACGAGATCCAGTTTAAGCTGTGGGAAAGAGACAGAGCTGTACAAGTCGTCTAGCGCCATCTCTTTCCTACAGCCTAAATTGGATCGCAATAAGAGGTCGTAGTAAGGCCTCAGATTGCACGAGTGGATGAAAGTTGCAAAACCTGACAATAGACGGTTATTGTATTTAATACAGTAGTCGAGTCTCGTTAGTATTCTAGAGACGATTTGACGAGCGATGCCTAAGTGTTAACGAGGTTGCAATAAGAATAAAAGCGCTCCTCAGCGCTGCACAAAGCAAAGTGCAATGTAAACTTGTTTACTATCTAATAATATTGTATTGCCTACTTTCTTTGACGCACGAACTGAATGTCAAGTTAATTTGTTCTGAAATAAACACTGGATAATTATCATCACATAATATCTGCAGTAGTTATAATAAGAGAATGGTTGGTTGGTATTGGGTATTTCCATTTGTCTCAATAGCAACTCACTAGACACCCTACTACATAATATTATTATATATCCTGTTAGAGATGATAGGCTTCTGAATTACACAGGGTGTATCTAAAATAATATTTTATTAACCAAATGAGAGTGACCAAGGTCGTAAGGTAAGGGTAGAAAGAGGTGTACAACCTCTTTCTACCCTTATCTTACGACCTTGTCACAAGTTTTCACGTGTTTGTGACGTAAATTAAACGAGGACTTTGACGTTAACTTTATGAAAAAATTAGTTCCTCGTACGTGCAATCGAGGAGCTTTTCATGTTTCGTCGTAATAGTTCAAGATGAGTTTTGGCTCAAAAACTCAACCTACAGCATCATCATAAGCGTCCGTGCCGTGTCCGGAACGCGTGTCCGGTCCGGACGAGTTTTCTCCAGTAATTGCCGCGTCCGGCCGTTGCATCATGCGCGCGCGCACAAACGAAGCTTTGTTCAGGAAATGTTTGTTTATTGCGACAGTGTTTTAGTGGTTATAATTTTGTAGTTAGTTGCGTGCTTTCGAATGTTTTAGTTAAACCGGTAGTTAGAGAAATATTATGAAATGTGTAAATAATTATAATAGAGTAGATTAAAAAAAAGTAAAACTATGTCAGATCATTATCAATTCCACATAATGAGATGGTAAATAAAACATAATTGCTGTAAGCCACTGACTAAATTAAAATATCTATATGAGAGAAAATGTTCAAAACCAATATGATGTAACGAGACCCAAATTCACATCGGATGGAATGTTAAAAAAATTGTCAAAATCTTCACACCATCCCACCGTGGAGGAGTTACACAACGGCCGGCAGCAGCGCGCGCGCAGCGCTCTCACCGACCAGTTGCACCTGACGCGCCGGCCCGCACTGCCGACAACACCCGACCACGCACGAACACGCACGACCGCGCTACCCGCGAACGAACTTTTTTGAATTCGTAATTAAAAAAGATAATTCGAATTTACAAGTGTTTTTTATACATCTGGATTTTTTTCTTAATTATTTTTGTAAAGCCAGTGTGCAAGCTTGCGAGGCGAGTGAGAGTGGTGTGAGGAAAGTGAGTGCAGGCGGGCATGAGCTTGCGCCGCTGATATTTTCACTTTCTACGCGACGGGACACTGCGCACTGTGAGTATACTTCGCTGTACCCTCCGATTATGTAATGTTTGGACTTTCGGACGCGCTAGCTGGTGGATAATCGATATAAATGGATTCAAAATTTTTAAACGTTACATGAAGCGAAGAAATTTTTTCAATTTTGTTGACTTCCTTTTTGATAGGGAAAATCTGGAGGAAAACTTTTCGTGAAAGTAACCATGACAATTAAGTCATTTTCATGGTTAATTTGTTATAAACATTGTATTAAAAATATAATTACCTATCTAAGCTAAATTGTGCCTATATGAGCAAGAGTTACTGAACTGTACCTTTTCTGAAGCCAATGATAAAGCTTCGTGAATCACAACTAAGATTTAACAATTCTATATAAGTTCACAACAAAAAACAAAACATAAATTGACTAAATGAAAGGTTTTGAAAATGTTTAATAATTCTAGGTGCTGTCACTAGAATAATTATTATTATTATTATGAGCCTACGTTGTCCCACTGCAGGGCAAAGGCCTCCCTTCCCTCTTTCCATCTCTCACGATTTAATGCGAGTGTAGGCCAATCCCTCAAAAATGAGTCGAGCTCATCCCGCCATCTCCTTCTGGGCCTGCCGCGTTGACGTTTCCTGCCCGTTGGGCTCCATAGAGTGGTTATTTTAGCCCAGTGCTCCTCCGGCATGCGGCAGATATGGCCACTAGAATAATTGCATAGGTATTTAACTATACATCTGTAAATGACAAGATGATTTAATTTATAAATCATATTGCTTGACGAATCAAGTCATCGGCCGCAAAATCAATTGCATTGTTTTTATTTATGAAAGTTAAGAAAAAACTGAACATAATCTTTCGGAAATAGGTCAGTCAGATGGCCTCAGCAATTTGCAGCGATGAGAACTGATTCAGATCGCTGTGTTCAAGCGCTGCACATTGTTACAAACATTGTTTGAACACAATACATTTAGAAGATATTTCTTCTTCAAAAAAGCTAATTAAATAAGAAAAGACGATCATTCAATACAATGTTTTGGGGAGTGGTTCCTTTGTACCGCCAGTTTGTTATCTACCTAATAGATAAAGCAATAGTTAGCACATTTTAACCATATACCTAGTTAGTCAAATATCGCATAATCTAATCAGTCATATAAATACTCATTTGTATTATAAACCAGTCCTTTTTTGGCTGTCTAAAGTAAATGTTGCACAACGGCTAACTACCAACCAATTATCAGCATGGCCTTCGAAGGAACTTGGTCAAACGGACATTCCCATGAAAGATACTGCTAGATATTATATCTCAGTTTGACCATATTGGGCAGAGCCAGTAGCTGAGCTATTGACTGCTGAGCAGCGTATCACGGGTTCGATCTCCGCGCAGGACAAACATTTGTATGATCTGCAGGTAGTTTTTCCGAGTCTGGGTTTGTGTATATGAGTTTCTATGTTTGTTAACGCACCCTGATACAGGAGAAATTCGGGCTATTGAAGGACACCGTTGATTTTAGTCAGTACAGTACGTCTCTGACCGTCCCTCCCACCCTGCCCTGGGCGGATGGACTCATTTTATGATTTACAACGTGAAAAAAAAAAGTGTAGCGCAACGTTTATTTCGAAAAAACAACTGTGAAACAAAACTATGCCTTAAATTGGCTGCCTATATAACAATACCGACAGTCTTTCCAAAGAAAGTCTTCCCAAATTCAAAACGATAGAAAGACTGATTATATAATGTACTAACGATAATGAATCTTAAAACTCAATTAAGCGAAAAACATTGAGTCCATTAGCAACAATAAATAAGTAATCGTTTTAAGGAAAATACTCAATAAAACCACAAGTACATGCAGGTGAAGTGTCGTCAGCAGCATTGACCCGAGGATCGTCCTACATAACAACACAACAACATAATGAGCGATTGAACATTCAAGCGCACGCGCATTAGGAAATAATGGATTTATATAGACATCTGTTACGATGTACTTACAGTGTGGTTTGAATAGAAAGAAAAGACACTATGGTGAAACTATATGCATTATTGCGCTATCGAAAGTTTCGAAACAATATACAATAGAACCTAAAGGATCGATCAATTACTAGAAGAAAGATCTGAGGTCATATAAGCCCTGTTATCGTGTCCACCACCATTGAGACTTAGGCTGTGTGATGTGTATGGGCCATCATTCTCCACATTGGCCCTGTGTGATAATCATTTCACATAATAATATAGTAGATGTGAAATTTTTATCTGCATAGAGTCCCGACCTTAAAAATCGTAACACCAGTTTCTCGTTTTAATTTCATAATCTTTTCGGGTTTTCCCTCTATGAAAGATTGTTCATGCCTAAGAACAGTGCTGCAAGGTTCGCACTCGGCTCATCTGTGGTTGGTATTACTTTTTTGCATCACTCTAGAAATACCAGCTAAACTAACATAGGTTAGTTTAGCTGGTATTTCTAGAGTGAAGTTCTGGTCTGGGATGCTTGTTATAGAACAAGCATCCCAGACCAGAACAACTACTACCTACGTAGATAAAATAAATATTAGTTCCGTACAGGAATTAAAACCGCGATACGCAGCGAAGCAGTCAATAGCTTAACCATTGCAACAACTGTGCCGTCAACATTGGTTCTGAGATAAGCTAGTCTTTTCTTTACTAGACTTCCGTCGCCATTTAGTAGTATCAGTAATAAACAACTATTATTTCTGCATGTAACTTCCGGAGAATGTACATAAACTATTTTTATCACAAGTTCTACTTGAAAACCATAAATGTGTTGATCTTGACACGTGAGGCCGTGCTTAATTGGGTCATTTTAATATTGTACTGATTTATTTATTTAGTGATTCTTTGGCAGTGATGTTTCACCATGTTTATATGATAAAATCATCAGAGCACGGAAGGGACCGTCAAACTCGAATTGAATGACTGAGGGAATATCCACCACGTTCCAAAAACAACCTAAATTATCACGGACCACATTAATTAACTTTAAACAGCGTTACAAGCTTATCAAACGATACTGAAACAACGAGCAACAACAAAATGAGACAAAAACCCGATCGTCAAATGTCTGTTGTGTAAGATGAAGTTGACTCGTGTGAAACGTGACTTACGTCATTGAAAGTGTGTCACAGACGTGTCAGCGACGCGGATCGCTTTTTGAGGATGGTTTTTTATTGATGTATGCCGTGGAGATTATTTTGTTTTCTTTTATCGAATTGCTGGTTCAATGGCTCACCTAAAAAAAGAGGTGCTATAGTTAACAGCAAAGAACAAACAGCTATCTACAAAACCACTAGTTTTCAGTATAGCGTAGTGAAGCGTCGTGGTTTCGTAAAAATATGGCTTAGGTTATGCTTCTATTACATACGCGACAAAGTAAGTAAAAATAAAACCGGCCAAGTGCGTGTCGGGCCACGCACAGTGTAGGGTTCCGTAGTTGCCTATCAAAATACTTATGCGAACTAACTAAACTGATTCGCTGAATTTAATTTTAAAAAGAAGAATTTTCAAAATCGGTCCAGGAGTCTTTGAGAAATCGGGGAAAACACATAAGAAAAAAGATTACAACGAATTTAGAACCCCCTCCTTTTTTTGAATTTAGTTAAAAATAGTTGACGATAAAAACCTACCTATCCCCAAAAAACATACCTATAAAAGCTGTAAAAATAAAGTTGACAAACTTACATTTGCAGTTGTCTCCGATACATTTTGTTTAAACAAATATGATATCAAGTACATTTTATATGTTGGTCGAATATTACTCGTAAAGTTGTAAAGCCTACTTAGTCATGATAATTTTCTTTTAAACTTCGTTATATGTACTACTATTGTGAATTTTTTCACACTCCCAAACATAACCGTTTAGCTGGTAGAGGGGGGGGACACTCGAATCGAGCAAAATTTAGCACTTTAAAGCTTAATATTTCACAAACGAATTTTTTTATCAAAAAAATGTTGATGGAAACTATCATTATTTTTTAAAGGCCTATTTAATGATACCCCACACTGGGGTACGCGAAAAAAAAATATCCTCACTTTACGTGTAAGTACTGGAGGTACCCTAAAAAAAAATATTTTACGAGATTTTATTTTACCACTTTTTCGGCACAACAAATCCGTATATTTACACCAAATTACAGCTCTCTAGTACTGTGCGTCTCTGAGCTAAACTGCGGACAGACGGACGGACGGACGGACGGACGGACGGACGGACGGACGGACGGACGGACGGACGGACATGGCGAAACTATAAGGGTTCCTTGTTGACTACGGAACCCTAAAAAAGATATCAAATTAAGAATTCTGAATCACACTATAAGTAAAAGAGAAAAGAGGTTGTTATGTTTAAAAAAAACGAATTTGTAAACAAAGATAGTATTCTTAAGTTATTTCCGATTTTGTAGCTAATTAATTTTTAATAAATAAATACAATAATAATTATTATCTTAATCTCAAAGTTCATATTTAAAGAATTACCAAAAAAGTGTGCGATGCGTGCTACGCTGCTACGCTATGGCTACGGCGTAGCGCTTCGTAGCAATATGAAGAACATACAAAGGAAAATAAGGTTGCTATGTTTCAAATTTTAGAGACAAAGATATTTCAAAAGGACCAGGAAAATGAATCCTTATTAAATGTCTATCAAATATTTTTAGTAACAACGTTAAACATCGAAAGTCCTATAGTATAAATAATAGAACCATCGAAAGTAAGACGAAAATCGTCACGCACTAGTTGCCCGACGATATCGGCGACGCTTCACTTAACTCGGTGTACCTGCACTTAAAAGGCTATTATAAAAAAAAACGGTCAAGTGCGAGTCGGACTCACCCATAAAGGGTTCCGTAGCAGCAAGTAACATAATATAAAAGTTCTTGTAGTTGGTTGTAACTTTGCAAGATAAATTGCGGTTTTCAATTTATGACGTTTAAAAAAAACTAATTACTCGATCTCGATCAAATTAATATTCAATTGAACTTTGAATAGTAATGTACATCACATATTTTTTTTAGTTTTATCATTCTCTTGTTTTAGAAGTTTACAGGGCCCCCCCCCTGTAACTTCACACACATTTCACCACTTTGGTAGTGTCTCTCGCGCAAACCGTTCAGTTTAGAAATAAATTAAAAAATATAATTATATGAAATAAATTATTAAAAGAGAGTCCGGTTTTGCCTTTTGATTACAGAACCCTAAAGAAACCGATATTATTTTCCTTTTAAATCTGTTCAAATCGTGCGCAAAGTTTTTTCAGAAGCAACAATGCCGAGCAATAATGCCTGATTTATGTGTCTTTTAATAGATTAATGACTTGTATAACAAGATCTATAGTTGACATGACGGTATTTTTCATTTATCTTTGCAGTTTCAGTGGCCTAAATCTGTCTCAATATCTTTTGTGGATTTTCACTTGCTTTTTAACTTAAACGAATACAGGTGTCAAGACTTTCAGAGATGACAGGCATTATGATTATTTTTTTGTAATTTTCTCGACATGATTCTATTATATTATTAACTAGCTGCCCGCGGCTTTGTTCGCGTGGATGTCGAAACTCAAAAATGTAAAAATGAAAAAAGTAAATATATTTTTTTTAATAAAAGTAGCCTAAGTTTCTCTTTATTATATGGTAAAGCTACCTGCCAATAGAAGTCCCGTCAAAATCGGCTCAGCCATTTCAGAGATTAGCCATTACAAACAGACAGACAGATAGAAATACAGAACAAATATAAAAAAATATGTTATTTTGGTGTATATACCGCATATATATTCGTACGCATGTAGAAAACGGTATTTCAATATTACAAACGGACACTCCAATTTTATTTACATGTATGGATGTCTAGATGTTGCTCCACACAAAGATTTTCTCCTGTATCGTGGTTGCTTTTATAAAAATTGAAATTCACAGCGACTGTGACTACGCACACTATCGTAACTGCAAACTAGCAGTATTGCATTCAATCGCTCAATTATTGGACTTTGCTGCTCGCGCAGAGGAGGAATTCTTTGGTACATCGTTTTAATAAACAAAACACTTGATAAAGCGGAAACAAAGTCAGTTTCATCAGGGTCAGAGACACGCGGTCCATTTGTAAATCAGGGAAACGGAAGGATGTTACTGAACAATTTATTTAATAATCATTAGGTCGCCACACTAAAGGGAAATGCCGTTCATTATCGCGTTTATGCGAACATTTTTAGGGTTCCGTAAACTCGTAAGTTCGTCTGTCCGCCCTTCACAGTCAATTGTCTCCGAACCTACTTTACCGATTAAGTTGAAAGGTGAACATATTCGCTCTAGGAATTTCTTCTGTATCGCCCTTTAGTATTCAAAGTAAATTCTTTATATACCTGTGTTATAAATATCGTTTCCTATCGATTACAATGTAAACTCAAAACGGCTAGACCGTTTTTCATTGTTTTTTATCAATATTAACAATTAGGTGTGCAATTACAGTGGCAGCGGGGCGGGCAGCGGAATCCGCTGGCGGGTAACGCAAACACATAATTTTTGACTAAGGTGCACCAAGTGCGGGCAGGGCGGTTTGAGCGGAAATCTAGTCTATTTTGTGACCCGCCACCCGCTCCCGCTGCCCGCCCCGCGCCACTGTAAATGAACACTAACTTAGGTTCTTTGAAATTCGCGTCAATGATGTCGTTGGCAGAGTTCTAGTGCAACAACAGCAATATTATCAGCCTCCTCTCTGTGAGAGGGAGTGGGCCAGTCACTTCTAGTTCATTTTCAGTTGTGGAATATTATATTATATTACATTTCACACAAAAAAAAAAAAACATTAAACATTTCCATTGGTTAAACAATTAATTTCAAAAACAATTTATGATCATCAAATATTATTTAGAGCGAAGCATAACTAAATACATAAACAGCGAACGACAGCGACGCGCCTAGCACTCAAGCGCAATTCCATTATATTTGGGTCATTGTGGAAACTAAAAGTTAAAAACGTGTTTCAACTGCTTTGCTTTAAAATATATGGTGCGCTGACCCAGTCACTATCATAAATAATATCTGTTTTGGTAGTTAGCCGTTGGCTGTAATAATATGTTTTTAATTCGACCTTGTAAGCAATAATAATAGACAGAAAAAACACTGTGTAGTTCAAGTAGAAATTGTTATTACGAAAGTTTAAATCTCTTCAAAACTTCTAGATATACACAACATTATTAAAAAAAACTCTGCTCCTGAAATAAATAGGTAAACGATAATAGAATAGGTAGTAATATTCTCAAGTGCTAAACGATGGACCTAAATACATACTTTTATTTACAACAATTATTACAGCATATTAATAATAAAGTACCGAACTGAAAAAGTAATGAAACTGTGATATTCTGCAACATAGTAGTTATAGTTATATAGGAAAGAATACAAAAACAGTAAACAACATTCATTACGAAATCAATCCAACAAACCTAAAATAACTTCTCAGTTATAAAAGAACCATCGAAATCATCCATATAAAGTTATCATTACACAATCATTTATATAAACACAGGCTGCGTGAAGAACATCTGTATCGCTTCATCACCAACAACCTTACATTTTTACTTGAGAGTAACCGCGCTTTACAAAACCATCAAATTGTTCTAAATTAGTACATTAAACGTGCGAAAATGATGGACGGCATCATCAAACCGCCTAAATTCCCACCATTCATTCAATTAGCGACTTTTATGTCCAACTCCAAAACTATTAACTCTCTAATTAGTCATTACAAATGTAAACGTGGGAACCGTTGGTCGGGTGTGCTCGTGAGCGCTCGTGAACATTCGGGGGAGTTCGTGCGCGATCGGGCGCTGTCGTGCGCGGCGGCGACCAATCAGCGTAACATTACGTAACTGCTTTCACTAGCGCCCAAAGCAAACACGTCGATCGATTTTGTAATTACGAGTATATTGGAATGCGATGCTTTCGTATTTGGGGTTTTTGATTCGGTTTCCTTAATGAGACTCGTGCGAGTGTGTGCTCATAACACTTCCGTTTTTGGAGGCTGGTCAACTTAATAAGTTGATCAAATTTTATAATAGGACTACATGTGATGTGTAATCGATTAACGGATTAATGTGTCCGTGCCAAACTAGTACTGGCAGGTGTCGGCGTTTTGTATTAGCGATATAGACGATTTATTTGAATGGTAATTAAATTTGCGGAAATTGTGTGAGCTTCCGTTACGGTTTGTGAAACGAATTGTAACCGCGTTCCAGTAATCACTTCATTAAACCTTTTGTTTTGATTTATAACGAAACATTACTATTTTAATAGTTGATAATAAAACAAGATCGAACACTTACATATCGATATAATTTGCCGATACGGAATAGCCCAACAAGAAAAAAATAGTGTGATTTCATAAGACCTAGAAATATTTTTTACCGACGTCGAAATAAAAGAGGTTCTCAGTTCATTTGTAACATACAAATTGTTTATCTGCGAATATCTCCCGTTTGGCTAAACCGATTTAGGTAGATGCGTTTTTTCATCAACCGAGTACAGTCACGAGTAATAGTATGTATACACTAAGCAGTCTTCAAAAGCGATGTTCTGCTACCATTTCGATTAAACTTTTGCCTTTTCATTAGACTTCTATTCTGGAGGCCATACTATTACGAAATAGGTCTTATTTCAAAGTGGAAACCAGTATTTTACGAGTAAATTGCATTTGAATTTTGTTAAATGTATACATATTATTGCTCGTGACTGTACAAATCCTAAAATCTCAATCGATATATTCCAATATAAACTTCCACCAGAAAGTATCGAATCAAGTTCGTCGCTCCAACCCAGTCTTTACTTAAGTACAATGTCACCTGCACGTGCATGCGCCCGACCGGGACGCGATGCGCGCGCGCTCAGCTCCGCCCATCAGCGCGCGCGCACCATACATTGACACTGATTGATGGCTTAGTCACTTGTTTGCGCACAAGTGCAATGTTTAGCTATTCGTATTTCGTTGTTTGACTTTCGAATTTCGTATGGTAATGTTTTTTAAAAGGATTGTTTGACTTTGGTGGTAATACAGAGTGTTTGATTTCCGATTAATATGCTTGGAAAAGTCCACATTCGTCACCTCGCGAATGGCGTCCATTTTAGTTTTTTAACCGCTTGAATAGGGCTATGTACAATAAAAAGAGATGATCCAAGAGACCAACTTAAAAAAGGGCATAAACCACTTATATTATTTTTTTCATTTAGGAGCAAGAAACAGCAGTATCATTCCACCAACGTTACTATTGATGGAAAAGTAAAATATGTATAAGATTACCTTAAGCTACTGAAAAAAAAAAGTTTTCGTGTCTGAAATTCGAAACGTTTTAAATGTAGTCTGGTTCTAGTACTTAGACATAGTAGGTAGGGAACCCGTAGTCATCATCATCATCATCAGCCTATTATTGTCCCCACTGCTGGGACGCAGGTCTCCTCTCTGTGAGAGGGAGTGGGCCATAATCCACCACGCGGGCCCAGTGCGGATTGGACCCGATAGTCAATCAACTTTTATTCATTCAAAAATCGTTTTTAAAGAAATTATATAAAATAATAGAAAAGCCTTTGCACATATTGCCGTTTCAGTCAATAAATTCCAAATTAAATGGCCGGCCTTATAATAATGCTTGTTGCTTCGCTTATCTAAAATCCTAAACACTACAGAGAATAACGACCAACCATAATTAAATCCTGTTGCAACTTATGCAGTACCTACTATTAAGTGTTCCATGCTAATGCTAAGCAGGCAACACTAACGAAACCATCACGTTATCTGCTACTCGAGCAACATTAATTAAGAGGTACTACATGCTCTTACATTAACTAAACAAAATGCTGCACTTATCTGTTCATCAGTTCATTTAAATTGGCTAACGATCGCTTGTGCGGGCGCAACGCGCTTGCCTCGTGATAATGAGATAAAGCAGAAGATCCAACTTCAATATTACTCAGTAATTAATTGCTTTTTAACTTTTTATACTTTTGAACTCTTTTCTTGACCTTCCGAGTCGTTCAAGTATTTTTTAATATTTTGGATACGTCGGGGCTTTGGGCCTTCAATATTTATACCGTTAAAAACGCATTTTTTAAAGTCGGTGGCAAAATTGAATTAAAAAAAACAAAGCCACCGACTTCCAAAAATAAGTTATTTTACAGTTTTTTGTGGTGGTATTTTAGTTACGACGAAAAAATATAATATAAACAGTTGACTTGAAAAGCTCTTCCTTTTCTTGAAGTTGGTTAAAAAAGCACGAATGCACGTATAATTTAGTTATTTGACGAACTCCACTACCGGGCAAGAATCTCCGTCAATTCCTTCCATTAATATTATATTTATTTTAAATCGTACATTTTGAATATGTAGTGAACCTTCTGTAAGCTGTATGTGTTGTGTAATGGATGAGCAGGGTGCGGTTGTTGACCTCGGCCGGCCGCCATCGCCATCGCCATGAAAGTGAAACGAGCAGCCCTAGAAAATGAGAGTTTACTCCGACCAGTTGATAGTTGAGTGTACTGAATGAACTATACATGATACATACTGAATAGTTCATTCATTCACCAACACTATTAATTTTTGCATTATTTTAATGTATGACGAACGATACGTAGATTGATAAATGATTTTGTTATTGTTTAGTTAACTATGTCGTTCTTTTTTTTGTGCATATATAAGATTTGAATAAAAAAGTGGTAATAAAATGTACAAAATTGTTCTTTTCTGTCTATTTCAAGCGTACACGTGTAAAAAATATCAGAATTAATTATTTGACTTTACTATCTTCAATATAATATTTTATTATTAAATGAATATTTTAATTAACAATCTGATGTCCATTCACGGTTTGTTTATTTTTTCGTAATTTTAGCAGTAGTACTGATTAATATAATTAATTAAGATAAATAGTTCCTATTGCAAAAGTAATACACGCAGAGAAATATATTGTATGCAAACTAACAGTACACGATACAAAAAAAGTTTCACTAAGTAAGAACAGTGAATACATAGTGACTAACTAAACTGAACTAAATTCCAAGCACGATCAATTGCAGGACAACACCAACCTGTGCCAAAAGTTAAGTAAGAAGCCAAGAACTCAAAGAAACCATGTGTTAGTCAATATCCATTTGAAATCATGAGTCAGTATTTCTATCGCAATATACACATTGTTCTCTTAATCTAATGTAATAGCTAATTTTCCCAGCGCATACTTTTCCCCAGATCAATACCTTACTCAATAATGCGCAATGAAAGAAACCAACTAAGAAATGAGGTCAAAGACATCGTTACACAAAGGAAGAAAATTTAATAACAGAGTACAATATTGGTCGGAGTTTCTAGTCGTCACCCCGTGTGAACGGAGGCTTCGCAGCGCACAATCGGAGGAAAATATCGCGCTGTGAAACAGAAAAGCGATGAGTTTGACCTAGTTACTACAATAGTTTAGATAAAGACTCGTCGTGTTATGTGTTATGTCAGCCATTTTGTAATCTACTATTTTCTATTTTATTCATAGTTAAATTAAAAAAGAAATGGTTAGAAAAGATTGGTCAGAAAAAGAAATGTTTAGGAAAGGTTGGTCAGCTGTCGAGAGCAACTTTTAATAGGGACAAGGCTATGTGCCCGACCAATTTCTCATTTTGCATGAAAAATCTTTTTTTTTTGTTGCTAATTTCCAAAAGTCTTAGAACAATAATTGTTCAGTAACAAAAGTTACACGTTGTATACAAAATGTCTTAAAAATGACTGCTACAAACTAAAAGTGTCAATAAAATGTAATCACTTTATAATTATTCTCACGAAAAACAAAACTAACGTGAGCTGGTGTTTGATGGTTTGAGGGCCTGGTACACTAGTAGCAATAGAAGTATCTATTGATTGTTACCCAATGATTGTAAAAAGTGCGGTTTTAGAATAACAACTGAATATCTGATGGCCGAAAGACTAATATCTGACGTTGAAGACGGAGCATTATTATAAACTAGCTGACCCGTGCTCACTTCGTTGGGCGGTAAAATACACATGATTTCTTTACAATTTATAGCCTATAGCACTCACGAATAATGTAGCTTTCTACCAGTGAAACAATTTTTAAAATCGGTTCTTTACTTCCGGAGATTACCCCCTACATACAAACTTACAAACAAATTTTACCTCTTTATAATATTAGTATAGATGTATCTTGTTTTTGCAATATAACATTATTTAACTTACCTACTTATATTACCAATTTTGGCATCTGGTAAAACCTGTACTTTATGCATAGACATTCTATTCTTATGAATAAAAGTGAATAGTTTAATTTCAAAACAGGTTTCAACAAAGTACTAAACCAGAATCTTGGATAATAATATGGGTCAGTTTAACTAAAAAGCTAAATAAAACAGCTATCTCGTAAATATGTAGTTTGTAATCCACCAGAGTTTTCGCGACTTTCAAAAGGGTATTAACCTTTACTAGTGTTTGACCTCCGATCTTTAAAAGATAGTATCGCGGGCCGAAACTGTCACCGTCATTATTATTCATGTCAAATATTTCCTCAAAAAAGAAGATCATCTTAGAAACATGATCTTTATCTTTCCTACAAATGTAACACTTGACTTTAGTTATAACTAAGTAGTAAGTACGTAGTACGTTAAACACTATAGCCACTCCACTCACTTAGTTTATCTCAGGCAGTTAATTGTAAGTAAGTACATACACTGTGCACTGAATATTTTGATAAGTACAAATGTGGTTAGTATCTACTGTTGTCCCAGCTATTTTTCAAGTGGGTTTTTTTGTCCAAAAAGTGCAAATCGTAGCTATTAAACGTATTATTATAACACGTATTTGATTTCGAGCTTATGACACTCGTGGGCTGCAGCTGAAAATCAGCGTCAGGTGGCAAACAGTGTGTTGCCTGACATTATGTTGAGCTGAGGCCCTTTGGCATTAATTTTTATTAAGTTTGTATTGGTTTTTTGTTTAAAAAAAAAAAAAAGTTTGTATTGGTAAAGTTTTAAGTTTTAGCACAAGTGCCAATTAACGCAATTTTCTTTCCTTTTTCTTTCTTTCTATATAAGTTTCCGCATTGACAAATATCAAGTGATTACGAGCAATAACTTTTTTTCATCATGGTAATTCATCAAATGAGTCCTCCCACCCAAACCAGAGCGAGAGGGACTGTCAGACGGAGAGTCACGGTAATTTTTGAGTCCCGCGACCCCGGCAGGCTTTGGCCCTTAAAGGGGGCCTCGTCATAATGCTGACACTCTTTGAAATCGGCTTTACTTATCACAGAAGTCGTCAATTAACTTTGTATGTTACTAAAATACGTTTCTGATCAAGATAATTCGTAATGCGTACGAATGCCCGCAGTATATGTGTCGGCGAGTGTCAGACGGTTTCACTGAACGCTCCAGTTCCTGAAGCCGTCTCACACGCGGAGAAATTAAAACAATATCGTGTCGCCGCGCCGGTGCCGCAGTGAAAATATTACGACGAGAAACTTTATAACTGTTTGTTAAAGGAGAGTTTGAAAAGTTAGCCAGTTTTCACTTGCTATGACGAAAAGGTATCTTAAAAATGCCGTTATAGAGCGATTCCGCACTAAATCCAATCCGAATCCGATCCGATCTATGTAGTGCCAAAGATTGCTCTTGATTTTTTTAAAATTGGATCAGAGATTTAATTACTGCGACAACAATATCACAGTATAAATATCTACAGTAGTGGATCTCGGCCGCATGATAGAAATAAATACCTACAGCCGCGCGGTACGTAAACATGCGCTAGGGCTGTTCGATCCGACGCCCGTCTCTAGCATTTTAATTACATTTGCCTACTTTCTGTATCTATTTAGTTTTGTGATTGTAAATATACTTTTCTTATATCAGTAAACAAATAAAATACTTTGTATATTGAATAGGAAGGATTTTAACACAAGCGTAAGTACCTACCGTATCATGGTTCATTCAGAACTGTCTATAACTTACCTATTTCATTCGTTTCAGTAACTTTCCTTTAGTACATCCACTGTATTTATTAATTCAAATACCCTTTTTTTCGTTAGATAATAGAAAATATTTATCCATTAAAAAGTCACACATCAGTGCAGTGCAACGCGCGCTTGAGTACGGTCGTGTAAACTGATACGAATACTTATTCGCGAAGAGCGCGGCACTAGCCGCTGCTTGTTGACGCTATGAGTTCTCAAAATCTTATAGCCAACGAATTGCTGGCATTCATTCAACATGCCATCGACACCATGGACGAAGTTAGCATTTTGCAGATTTGCAAATCTAACTTTAAAGAAGAGGAGATAAGTAGTGGCAAGAGGCTGCTATTCGAAGTAGTGGGGAAGCTCGAAGAGATGCCAGCTCGACGAAGAGATGGCACTGAGAAGAGCATCCAAGATATTATCACCTTGTTAAAGGTGACCGATCCTGACGACGTTCCTGCGTTCGTGGCAAAAGAGCTGCATAGACTGCCCCCTGTCACCTTCGATCATGTCGATGTCACCAGGTTGCTGAAGGACATCACATCGTTGCAGACAAGCCTGGCTGAGGTCAAGTCTAAGTTGGCAGCATCGGAAAATACCATCGAAGACCTACGTGCCGAAGTATTGTCATTGCGCAATACAGTCTCTGCAAGTAGGTCACCACTGAGCGCCACGAATGTGAACACGCGTCGCGGTGCGGCACAGAAAAACGCATCCGTCAGCAGTTTTGAGTCACCTCATATGGATGTGTCGTCACCTGCACGAATCGACGAAAATGCATCGCGTCACTCCGTCGATCGTCCCGCACGTGCGGTAGAGACTACGTCACAGGTAGATCGGATTGCTCGCGTAGCTTCGCCAATTTCTAAACGTGCGTACGCCGATATCGTAACCAAGGGCAAGTCTGCTGAGTCGCAGAAAAAACAGGACAAAGGGGCACTATTATAACAAATAAGCAGAGCCGCTCAGTTTCCAATAAGGAATTGAATCAGCGGCAAACGGATGAGGATGGGTTCATCAAGGTGGAGAAGAAGATGAAGAAGAAGCCTCAGAAGAGTCAGAACCAGTGTGGTTCCGCGCTGGCTGGGCCAAACATGCTGTTGCGTCCTGCAATACCTACGACGCTTTTGTATGTGTCCCGGCTACATTACTCCACGAAGGTTGAGGAGGTCATGGAGTATTTGCAAGTGAAGACCTCATGGAATTTGAGGGTCGAGAGGTTGGAGTCGCGCCATGAAACCAACTTCAAATCTTTCGTGGTGCGGGTACCGACTCATTGTCTCGAGAGATTCCTCAAGGATGAGTTCTGGCCGAAAGGTGTCGTGTACCGGCGTTTTCGAGGCCAGCTGCGCGGCACCAGTCAGCGAAACACGACGCCGCCTCTTCGTGTGCAATAGTCAATAAGTTTAGTTTGTAGGTGATTCATATGTATTAGTTTATTTATAATTATTTTATTAATGGTATGTATTATATGTTATGGGCCATAGTCGCCTGAAATAAAGTTATAAATAAAGTAATAAATAAATAAATTATGTACCTACCTGCCAGCTACTAGTACTTAAGTATAATTATTTTATAGTCAGTACTTTTCAGAGTTTACAGGTATTTAAAAAAAAACTTATGACTGGATACGTTATTGACGAATTCATATCACCCAAAAACAGCACAATATTTCCTACTCGTCATATTAAATTATGTCCATGAACTGATTTTGTTAAAAAAATAACACACCGTCCGTTCATCACTACGGTACGGCCGTGACTGTCAGCGCCCCGAGCGCGCCCCGACATCGAGTCACGTGGTATAGCTCGCGTTTCGTCCGTTTGTATGAAGATCAAATACTGTTAGATATTATTACCGTGACAATATCCTGTATACCAAGTTCCTATTTTCACGAATTCGGATAAGATGCAGTGCGAAAAGCAATATTGGTCCGAGTTCTTAGGGTTCCGTAGTCAACAAGGAACCCTTATAGTTTCGCCATGTCCGTCCGTCCGTCCGTCCGGCTGTCCGCAGTTTAGCTCAGAGACGCACAGTACTAGAGAGCTGTAATTTGGTGTGAATATACGGATTTGTTGTGCCAAAAAAGTGGTAAAATAAAATCTCGTAAAATATTTTTTTAGGGTACCTCCTGTACACGTAAAGTGGGGATGTTTTTTTTTTTCTCGCGTATCCCTTAGTGTGGGGTATCATTAAATAGGTCTTTAAAAAATATTGATAGTTTCCATTAACATGTCCGTCTTTCCTTCTATCAGCAGGCTGTATCTCATCAACCGTGATAGTTAGACAGTTGAAGTTGTCACAGATTATGTATTTCTGTTGCTGCTAAAACAACAACAATTATGCTATAATATAGTCCGTTATTCTAGCAATCAAACTTACTGCTTATTGTGAACTGCTAACTTTTGTCAACTACATACACCCCTAGTTGACAAAAGTTGGCAATAATTAAGTAATACCTAGTTAGTATAACTCAATTGTTGCCAACTTTTCCCCTAACGCTTCTACAATTTAATCCCAGGGTTACGATACTTCGCCCATCGCTATGGTTACAATGAGCAGGAAACTCACATTTACCGTCTATTTATCATACCATACTAATCCGCCAAACAATTAACAATAAAAGGCTATTTAAACAAGGTAAGGTAATTAACGGAAAAGGCGCTTCAAACAAACATGTAATTACACAGATGTACAAATAGATAGCACAGTTAACAGAGCGTGGTTAAACCTCGCGCTAACCTCGCGGGTACCTTTGTGCGTATGCGCACTGCGCAGATGCGACGGTTAGGAAAGCGGCGTTTTACTATGAGAAATTGTTCTTTATGCAACATTTTGAAAATAAGTTTCGTAAACATGAACAGAGCAACGGTCAATTTACTTGAACATGCTTTTAATAAATATGACCTCTGCGGAACTTGTGTTGCAGACATATTTTACGATTTGTTCAGTTTCAAATTATAAATAAGGCTGATTTACTAATATTATAAATGCGAAAATTTGTGAGGATGTATGTATGTGTAATTTTGTATGCGTATGTTGGTATGTTTGTTACTCTTTCACGTAAAAACCACAGAACGGATTTGGCTAAATTTTGGTACACAGATATTTTATAACCTAGATTAACACATAGGATAGTTTTTATCCCGATTTTATAACTTCACTATTAGTATAGAATTCTCGTTAATACACCATGAAAGTACAGGAGAATCACATACCAATGTAAGATGTTCGGTATCCTGTAGTTTTCACCTAATCATGCGCCGCCGCCGGTGCAAGCGCAGCGGAAATCACATGCGAAGACGTCTGTTGTAAAACCTTTGATTGTGCCGATGACTGCGTTCCAATGGAAAAGCTACTATTTGCTTGAAGATGACGGGTCTCCATTATAATAAGAGCACGTTTATTCTGAGGACTTGAGTAGATCTTAAATGAAATTAAAAGGCTTATTCAGCTTTTAAAAAGTAATTAATCATTTTAATGACGACTTGGTTTGAGAAAATCCTGACTTAAGTTTGTTTGCTTCTTCGACCACCCAATCGATCATACTGTGTACCTATATCAAAGTGTTTTTTATTGTTTTTGTTCCTAAATGTGAACTAGATAGAATCGACAATACTCTTGTAAACGGTACGTACTACGGTTTACGATGCGAGAAATCTGGGTGTGATTTATTGATTAGGAACTACGTTTTGAGGCTCATAATGCAAATTGTCGTACTGCAGCCTTTCGATGTACGAGTATATTACAGTATACAGCATTATCTACTTACCTTAATTATTTGGCAAAAAAATACTAGGTACGCATGACACTGAATACATAACGCTACACCTCAATGAAATGTTGACAATTAAATAAAAAAGCCTTTTACTCCTCCTAACCTAACCTAACTCACGCACTCTACAACTCCTTATGGGTGATTTATTGGGTGAACTATAGTGAATTAGTTTCTTATGTAATTATATGTTTTGTTAGTTTTTTTATAACTTCTGCAAAGACCCCAGGTTAGGTAAAGGCGTCCTCCAAAGGTCCCCATAAGTCTCTGTCTTTTGCTATTTGACTCGAGTTTGAGCCGGCGGTTCTTTTGATCTCGTCCTCCCACCGTGTTGTTGGTCTAAGCCTTGCAACATGTTGACTATTAAAAACACAAATTGCATCACTACCCGTTGAACACAAAGCGTTAATCTAAAGCTTAGCTATCGCCTCGCTGTATCTACTGTGTCATGCTGCTTCACTTCCGGTGACTAAACATAATGGCAGTTCGCATATGTACGAGTTTCTCCACTAATGACACGGAGCTAATCGCTCATCAGACTTTTTACCGAATCGATGCGATTGCGAATAATCGATGCGTAATAATTACCGATCAATCGTAGAAAGCTTGTTGAACATGTCATCTTACTGAGTATGGGTGTGACGGGATGAGCTTAGTAAATAGGTTCAATGTTGGATGCGATAGATTATTCATTAATAATTATTCATCATAAATCGAAAAAATAATAAAACAAAGCCAACGTCTTCGGAAAGTAAAGTTATGTTACGTTTTTTTTAGTTTTTTTTTAAAGTCGGTTCCTTTTTTACAAAAAGATTATTTTTATTTTATCATTTTGATAATATTTTATACTCGTAAACAAGATATCACCGACTACATCATAGATGGAAACAAAAATCATCACAAAAGTAAATCAAATTACTATTTAATTCACCCAGCACCCGAATCCTGTAGGTTTGTAATTAAAAACAAACCTACAATCTTAAATTTACACCAAAAATCGTAATTTGTTTTATCCGCAAAAAACAAATATAACACGTCCACGAGGTGAATATTATCACTATATTCAATCCAAACCAAACTAATGTAATTGCTGTAATGACAAGTTACCTACCATTCAGTAACAAATACTTCCCTGATATCGAAACGACGGAATAAGTAACATTAGTCACTAATTCGATGCCCACGCACGTCCTCGACACGTTAACTACACTTATCTAGCAATAGTTAAATTGACGAGGTAACACGCAACATCATTGCATTCACTGACACGAACTGACGAACTTACATTTGCGTCATATCTATACCAATATTGTAAAGCTAAAGAGTTCTTTTGGTTGAACGCGCTAATCTCTATCACTGCTTCAAACTACTACCTACTACCAGGCGCATTACTTTGTGTAATTTATTATAAATCACCACTGCTCTCAAAACCGTGAAGGAAAACATCGTAAGGAAACCGACATGTCCTAGAACCAAAAATTCGAAGACATGTGACATCTACCAACCCGCACTGGGCCCGCGTGGTAGATTATGGCCCACTCCCTCTTGCAGAAAAGAGGCCTGTGTTCCAGCAGTCGGAACATTATAGGCTGATGAAGAGGGTTATGGCGAGCAGTCGAAATACGTGAGAAAGAACATTTTCTACGCCACAACCCAGCCACCGACGAAGACTCCCAAGGCGTCGGACATTGCAGGGCATATTCTTGCTACCATAGGCATTTGCTTGCGGACGGCGAGTAATTAGTAGCTCACCGTCTGACCAAGGGCAAGACCCGAGTCGACGGCGCGTCGTATTCCACGCGCTTGACAAGGAATCTGACGGGGCCTCCGTAGAGCCAAACTCCACTTCTGAACAAGCCATGTTTTCTGATTCTTGATCAGGGACCGAAGTGGATCAATGTCTTTTCCAACTCATCCCGCCATCTTCTATCATCAAGGTATCGGAATTAGGAATAGATAAGCCAACAGCTAAAATTAAAACTTCTGCAGTAGTTTTAGACTCGACATCAAACATTTAGTTGGCAACATGCTTCGTTCCATGAATGATATCAACTGTTTTTGTTATCGTATTATGATTGTTGTTATCAACTAATCTTTCTGGCTGCTATTCTGCTAAGGCAAAAGGCTACCCATGTAGTCCGAGACCTAAAGCCTCAATTTCATAAATAAGTATCACCCGCCACCGTCTCTGTTGGAAAACACAACTTCAGAACGACGCATTTCTTCTATACTTTCTAAGTGTATCCGTAATGTTTAGAATCCGTGCGTACGATCATGATTTCACTAGGTACATGATCATCGCATTTTCTATAGTTTTCTTGATTGGTACTCGCGGTAGGCGGTAAAATCATCGGTAGGCATCAAACTAACGCTTTTACCTTCACTCGATAAATTAAAGAAATCGATACGTGACGTCACACGCATGCGCTTCTTGTACGTTCACTTGTTGTGGTCAGTGAAAATTATGAAAAGAAACTATAAACAGCTGGCCTACGAGAAATACTAATACGATGTAGAAATTCAATCCAATTTATCACGACTGTGATGACGAATTTTTACATTTCAGCCTAATAAACAGATTTGCAATTACGAATTTGTGGTTTGACCTGGTAACATTACGACCCGGGGGGCTAAAACGTCTACTTCAAGCAATATTCCTAATGATTCACTTCGTGCATTTCCAGAAACATCAGTGGCTACTCATTAATGCAAAATAGCCGTTTGAGAGCCGCAGTATGACACAGAAAATGATTGGATTTTTACTTAAACAGGAACTAAAGTTAAAAATTTGGCTCTCTGCTTCTTCAAGTTTACAACCACAAATTGGCCTCTGAAATTTTAATGAAAAGGAAGTAAAATAAAGAAACCAGCTACCGTGAAAAGAATTCAAACAAATACAAATTATTCGCTTTCACTTAAAACATACGAGGTTTATAAAACGTTAACGTTCTAATAATTACAACAAATAACATAATACTAATTAAGTGATAAGTACTCCACAAATCATTTTTACGTCGACATAAGTAGACTAATGATTTCCTTATTTCTCTTTTCAGATGATTCCCGTAATACGGATATGCGCCATACTGTGGCTCCTGTGCGCAGCACTGGCAGAGGTCACAGAACAGAATAACACCACCACAACGAAGACGATACGGACCACCATCTTACCATCAAGGACCACCAGAACAGAACTCAAAGTGTCCAGAAGTCTCAACCCTCTCGACACGCAAACACTCAATGTCAGAACGAAAACCGGACACGTCACACAGCTGATCGTCAAGAAGAAGGACAAGTCCACCACGTATGCGAGTAGCACAACACTCGCGCCAACCACGGCTTCCCTCAGAACCACAGTGTCCAACTTTAACACTACTGAAGAAAACAAAAATAAAACAGAAACAAGAGACCAAAGAAAACTGAGCTTCATGGGTGCAGTCAACAGCGACCTCGCTGGCTACGACTACTACCTGAACCGCAACAAACACCCCGAAGAAGTGACAGACGTCAAAGCGGAATACGGCAACTGGTCTCCAGTATCAGCGTACCCTGAGTCCGTTATCCAGGAAGATGGGAAGAAAAGTGATACTGACTCCGAAACATCAAATTACTACCCAACGTATGACAATGAGAAGAAGACAGAAAACAAGAAGGTGTACATCACATCAACGAGTCTTTTTGACTACGGTGGACCCATCAAGAGCTACAGGTTTGATCCTCACAACCCAGTCATTAAGAATGATAGAAACCCAGTGTATATTGAGGTAGTGAGCACTAAAGTTTCTGAAGGAGAAGGAAAGTACAAAGTACCAGACCCTGTTGTTATCAGTTCTGAACCAATGTACTTAAAGAAGGCAATTGAAAAGTACAACAATAAGCGAGGTAGGTCCATTTTAACACTTGGTGAAGATGGTATTCCCGAAGTCCAAGGCGTGAGAGTGCCTGATGATGAATCAGACAAAAAAACCTGGCGCAACGCGAGAGTTGTGAATGGAGAACTGCAGCCTTACCCCGAGGGCTATACTCCGCCTAAAGCAATCTCTGAAGCAGATGTGTATCCGGACATAGCCGCCGCCGATCCCGCTCAGAGCTTCGGACCTTTCACTAAAGAAGACAATTTCGAACCCAAAGACGGTCCATTCACCAAATTCGATAATATGAAATTCGAACCCTCTGACAGTGGCCCGTACGTTGCGAGCGACAACCCAACATACTCGTACAAACAGAAAAAAGACAATTATTATCTCAAATCCGGCTACGGTCCTTTCACTAAAGCTGATAATTCGAAAGTTGCAAACTCGAAACTTATCGAGTATATTAAGCAGATTAATGAGCAAGAATCGAAACGTGATTACTTTAGTGGACGAAGTTCGAGGGCACACAATGGTGATATGGAATTTGCTGAGAGCCACATCCAGAGACGTATGCTCCAACACCCTGGAGAAGTCAGTTTCCCTAACTCCGCCCTCTACACACCTAAAAATGCAAGGCCAGGCTTTGATGAAAGTGTGAGGAACCCTGTTCTACAGTATGCTCATCCTGACCTAGGAGTACAGCCTGCAAAAGCGACCCGCGATAACGTGGAGAATTACGAAAACAAAGAACGAAAAATTAAATACTACACGAATAGCGTACCAAAAAGTGCTCACCCTTATCCTATGGAACCGGTAAATGGCTACGGACAACAACGCTCCCAGCAGTCTTCTATTAATGCTAACAAGTACTACGAGGATGAATATAACAAGTTTTCGTATTACGATCACAGCTACAGCCCGCAGCCACACCAGGGCGCGAGGTATCCATACAACAACTACGCATACATCAAGCGCGTGCCCGAGCCGTCCCTATGGAAGAGATTCACTGACTCAATGAAGGACACATTTAACTCTGCTAGCCAGACAGTACAACAATTCACTAAACCTATAATGGACCCTATTGCTAAAGTGACACAGCCCGTGTTTGATCCCATTGTAGAGGCCACGCAGAAGATCTCGTCTAACTTAGGTCTATATCCGTCAAATTCCATTCAATCTCAGAGGTATGCTCAGGACAAGATTGGTGTAGTAGCAGCAGCTTCAGGTGCTCCTGGTATGTTACCAGCGATCGGCTTGATGGCAGGCGGAGCGGCGCTGGGACTCGGAGCGGTCGCCGTGGGCAGACTGCTGGATGTGAACCTGATGCGCAGCGCCGGCTTGAGCGAAGAAGACATCCAAGAAGAGATCGAGAAAGAACATAAGCGATCCTTCGGAAGTCCTTACGATATCGACAGACAAATACTAAGTACTCAAAAAGTGTACGACGACAACTACAAGATGCCGAGTGAAAATGTGTACGTGGTTATGTCACCCGACGGTGAGACCACCCGGTCCAAGCGGGATGTGTTGAGCTTCTTCCAAGAGCCGAGTTATCAGGGCGTGCGCTTGAGGCGAGTGAAGCGAAAGCACGTTGTCAAGCGGTCTTTGAACGAAGACTTGCCTGATGACTTACAACATTTGGACAGCGGGTCGAGCTCGTCGTCACTGACGTCAGCAGCCATGGACTTAGTAAAGCAGACTGACTGGAGAGACTCTCAGTGCGCCAAGTTCACGTTCTGCAAAGTGTTAACGTCACAGTCTTCTGATTCACTCTTCGGAATGGAAAAGAAGATGGAATCGCTACTAAAGCTGTAAGTATAAATTGTCTGACATTATCTTAGCACACAACTTAAAATAATTCTAAAACAGTTTGCCCTATAAAGTTGCAACAACGAGAAGATTCTTGCACAAGATCAGTCACGACGTTCACTCTAAACCTTTGTGCAGCCCTTTAGTTTAAATACCTACGAGAAGTCGTGCATTCAATTCAAAACATCATTTATGATATAGATATTACGACTTACTTAAAACTAGGCAAGCTTAAATAAACAAAATGAAGCGAGGTAGTACAGTTTATAAACCTAACAGCAAAGAGTTCTTTGTTACTATAATTGAATGAAATTATCTTCCACATTTCATCTGCATAACTAGCATTGGGAATACAAGTAGGCTATCGAACTTTGAGTCAACTATTCGTTCCCGAGAAAAAAGTTTTCTAAATGAAAGCTCTTTAAATGAAAATCTACTGTATACAATGGACAAAATCGATAGAAATCTAGACGTCTGGTCTATTAAGTCCTGAACCTGGCGCCAAAGTGTCACCTGTCTCCATTACATAAGGACACAACAAGTGAGCGGATTCTATTAGAAACGGAGAGAAAGCGATGATTCGCCCCATCTGACGAGTAGTGCGCCCGCGCAGCATTTGATAACGAACGATTACTTCATAACACTTTCATCTACACTACCATTAACATACACTTTGTTTGCTTCAGATGCGGGATTTTTAATTATGATGATTTTTTAATAGTAGCCATTCTTTTTACGTTCAAGATGTAAATTGTCGCTGTTTCTTGTTTCTAACCCCTCTCTAGATTAAAATTGTCAATTTTGTTTTTATGTTCTTTTCCTTTAGCCCTAATCCGATTGTAATGAAACTTTGATGGTTATCTATGAAATACTACAGAGGTTTCTGGCCCAATAAATCAATATAGGTAATCTATAAAACAAACACATTTTCCCATTACCTAGCATTGTAACGCACGCATGGTATAGTATTAATGCCCGAGGCATTTCTTAGTCTGCCTTTGTAGCTACAATGTCGCGAAAAGTCATGTTACTAACTCTAAGGACATTTAATGTTATGAAAAATATCTAGTTTTAATTCCGCGACATTAATGTTTAATTTCTTTATTTCTCACGGCACTTATTTCAACATCATTAATTAGCCAAACATTCGGCAATAATTGTATTAATGTTTCCGTTACAACTTTAATTATTATTTAACAATTTATTATCCAACTATTTAATTAGGATCGTCATTTGACTTTTAGTATTTGATTATTCATTTTGGGCACTGTTGCAATGGGTTGGTCTGTGGATGGCTGACCATCTTTCATAGCGAGTTTCCTCCGTGTCTCGGAAAGCACGTAAGGCTGTTAGTCCCGGCTGTCATTTGTAGATCTTTGACAGTCGGTCATAAGCTGTAAAATCTGACAACCAGACTTACCATGGGGTATCGTATTGCCCAGATGCTGGGTTGTGGAGGTTCGACAGGCAGTCGCTCCATGTAAAATACTGATATTCAGCTGCATCTGGTTCGACTGGCAGCCGATCACAATATAGTTGGGAAAAGGCAGGTAGATGATGAGCAACTGTTGCAATGCATATATGTTTGATGTTCGATTCTCATGACCTCATATTGTTTTATTTGAAGTGCGTCCACGCATGTCATGTCTTTCTTCATTCTTTTCCATACCTACTTCGTATTAGTCTTCGTCCCGGCAACCAACCCCTTCTTAGTGTGTCAATGACAATTTCAAATGAGTCATCCCAGAGCCACAGAACCTCAAGTTTTTTTTTTTATTTAAAAAAAAACGTTGCCCCTCACTAGTTTCTCCTGTACACACTAACACCCAGACCCGGAACAACTTCCTGCAGATCATACAAATAAATAATAGTTCCGTGCGGGAATCGAACCCGGGACACACGGCGCAGCAGTCCATTGCTCAGCCACTGCGCCAAACGTGTCGTCACGAATTGTAACGAGTTTAGCCTTCATCAGCTCTTAAATCCCTTACATCAATCGGTACAAGAGGACATCATAGTTAGGAACTTGTTCTAGCTATATTTTTCACCTTATACAGATCGTTCATGCTCTTATTTGTTTACAATAGAGTCTTTATCGATAAAGAACAGAATATTGAACCGAGCTGCCAACAATAACTTGCGTTGGTTTCGTAACAATCGAATGCCAACAGGTTGCACCTTCGTCGTGTAAAAGCTGCAAACCTCGGCTACAACAATTTTGCTACTCGCGTGGGATACTAAACACCTGCACGCGTAGCATGGCATAATAAATAGGAGTTTTGTCAACGATGAAAAGATAAAATTACAAAATGTAGAAAGATGTTTTAAAAAATGTAGACAATAACCTTCTTACCACAAAAAAAATTAAACACTTTTTGAACACTTGTATAAAAAAATTGACAACGTCAAAACGTCATTTTCCCTTGATATAAGGGTCATTTTGGGCAGGTACACTTTTTTAGACAAACGTTCAACGGGTGTTTATCTTTTTATAGTAAGCGTTTAAATGTTTCTATTCTTAAACGGTGGATATTCGAATGATGCTAAACTCACGGTAAAAAACAGTTGAATTATTTATAGTAATAACAACTTTGTGTTTTCTTGGTATAATAGATCTAGAGGTGGTCATGGTGGATGCTGCTACCTTTTCTAATAACAGGAATATTTTTAAAATAAACATGTAGTTTATTAATAATGTAGTTCCAAATTTTATTTTAACTAGAATGAGCCGAGCAACTAAACAGTTGTTTCATTGACTTCCGCACCTCAATATTTAGCGATAATACTGATGAGTTGTTGCTGTTACATACTTAGAAGGCAAACCGGGCCATCTTATCTTAGCTGTTCAAACATCAAAAATATTTTGACTAAACCGCTAACTTGCTGAGCCACGTGACAATACATTAACACCGGTTACATTAGCATGCATTACGTTAGCACTTTCTCTTTCTCCGTCCGTCCGTCCGTCACGTAACCGCGGCTGCAACAAAACACGACCTAACTACTAATATGTGCGCGAGCGACACATCAAACTAACTAGAGTAGAAACTTTGAACAGGAATTTATTCAAATTGTGCGTATTTGGTACCGATGCCGTGCTGTTACGTCCGACGCTAAAGAATTCAGTGAATTTTTACTTGCACGAAAGTGCATGCATAATAAAATCGTGGCGGAATATAGAGCATTCAGTTACGAATCGGAATTATCGGAATTTATAACCCTTTTTTTTTACAAACACTTTTCCGCATGAAAACAAACTGGATTAGCATCAGTGAATTTTAATGCTAAAAAGAAAAAAAATACAAGTCATAAATCCACTTTAATGCTGATTACATTAGATAATTTTGCGGTACCATAAATCCGGATATCTCCATTACAACCTGTCCTACTTGGACTTGAATAAAAAGAGAGAAATCATAAAGTTAATAAAAGTTCAAACATCGAACGGCGGAATGCTGACGTAACATCACATAACCGTTATGTCATGACCGGCGGATTGCGCGCTGATAAAAAAACGAAGAGTCGCTTTGCGAATTTAGTGTCAATCGCTGTAAGAAACTGTTTTACAGTTCGCTTTTGCTTTTATTTGCGGCTCGAGGCTTTCAGATTCCTAAACTGAATTAATCAAGCATAAGACGAGGTGGTCTACTTATTCGACAACCTGTTTTTGTCCAAGTTTTTAGTGGCTAAGTCGGGTTCGATACCGTAGCAAATATTTTCATGATCTACAAGAAGTTGTTCCGGGTCTGGGAGTTTGTGTATATAAGTTTATATGTTTGTTATCACACCCACGGTAGGTACAGGATAAATTCCTGGTGAGGGCCAAAGTTCCAAAAAATATGACTATAATGTGATAAATCATGACGATTTAAATCTTACGTATTCCTCTGCTGGCAATTCCAATAATCCCGATTATTCTTCGATATCAAAATTGCGCTATTTAACTCAGTTGAGATATAAACATGCCATGGTAAGATAAACAACTGTTGAAAACGTGTCTAAAAAAGTTGCAAAACGACCCTCATATCAACGTTAAATGCCGTTTTGAATTTGACAGTTTTTTAGACAAGTGTTTAACCGATTTTTAACTTGTTGTACCTAGTAAGACAGCTTTTGTCTTTCAAGCAATAAAACTTTTACGAGATCATAATCTTTAAGTTAGTAATTTAATTTAAACTATTGCCTTAAAAAAACAAGTTTAAATAACATCAACAAAGCGTTTTAGCGAGATTTGCCATAAAGCGCTGCACAACAGCAAAGTGGTCCTCGGTCCTATCTTTAAACATGAAAGAGTTGGTACAAACACACAAACTCACTTCCACATTTACAATATTAGTTGGTATTTACTATCGGACAGCAAAATACTCAATCCTTAATTCTTTATTGCATTTCATATGTCACTGCGTATTGTTAGGCGAGCCACTATAAACAGCTGAAATGACGACCACGACCATTCTGCCAAGAGTGCAACGACGAAGAAGAAGAATGTGTTACATAGTTGGTAAAAAATAAAAATGGTTCATACAAGATCAAATATTGACCCTGTCGGGCACGCAAAAATTAGGGAGAGAGGAAGAGGGCTGAGTTACATACAATTTAATTAAATCAATATTCTCATTAACTGTCTTTCATTTGTTGTCAATCAATTCAAATGTTCCAGCTCTTGAAGCGCTAATTTGGCACATCCACAGTTGTTGGTTTTGTCCACCTGCGGGCTCGGCCAGACCGCTTGCCGCCAAAAACGTAACCGTTACATAACGAATGCGTTCGGACAGTGAAAGTGGTCCGACTACATTCCGTACGGAAATATTACAACTTCCAAATCGATTTCAGTTTATAAATAGTTATTTAGCAAAGAGTCTCTTGCTGTTATGAGCATTTCCCGGTTATTTTGCACAGACAGACCCAAAAGACCCATACTTATTTGTTGAAGGCTAGGACTATTATACAGCAGAATTAGAATTTGACGGCGATAAAACTAACTAGAATCTAGCTAGTTTGTTAAACAAACTAGATCAAATCTAGCTTTTATTCCACAAACTAGAAATTTATTTAATTAAATTAATTCACTTCGGGCAACACTCTTACTTGATGAAACATTTCATTACCATCCACAACTGCATGCTTGCAATGAAAAATATTTGTCTTAGTCTTTTTATTCAAAACATTAAAATCTTCATGAGAAACTACTTTAGACAAAACACTAAGTAGATATTTGAACTAGGTCACCAGGTGCGTTCATATTTCGGTATGCCAAAGTTTAACCTAACATCTAATTATAAATTCTAAGTTGCGTTGTTTCGTACAGTTCACAATGCGTGTCGACATCTCTTTGTTAGGAATTCTATTACTGTTGCAATCTTAAAGCAAGCTTTTCTCATGATGTGCCAGATTTGTTTTTATATATTTCAACACATGATTGGTTACAGGAATCATGTAAACCTAGATAGTATCTTTTCTTATAGAACTACTTACGTATTTAAGTGGAACAAGTGTTCACCCTTGAGGTACTCCAGTATTTGCATTGGTTGAAGACATTATTTACATATTTACTACGTAATACATAGGTAGGTAATATGGCTATGCCCATTGCTGCACGTAAATGAAAACTTTTATGCGAAACAAATTCCGTTGCCGAACCCTTTATCGGAGACATACAAAATCTGTAAAGAAATAAAAAACCTTACGAACTAATGAATGCTGTGTCTGAATGAGTTACATATTTTGGCCATTGGTTAACACCTAAAATGGTAAAAAATTCATAAACCAGTTCTTAAGACTGCGAATCACGACGATATTATTCCAGTCATTATCGATTTAACCGCTCCTTAAATGTATAAACTTGTAGCATAAAGAACAGGGCCACCCAAGAAGACATTAAATTAAAAAGGGAAAACGAAATCATTAAAAGAAACGTTGTTGGAACAAACAAGAGTGACAATGAGGAGTTTCTCGCCGGAGTCATAAAGCATGGCGGCGTGAAAGCGGGAAACCCGACGCGTTGAGGGGTAACCTGCGCTATACCAAAACAAATTGTTTTAGGGATTGTCCACTCTTTGAATATGGTATTTATAATCTGATTGATGATTGTAGCTAGATCACCTGTAGCTACTCCATGCATGCAAGACAAAAAAATATACTCTTAGAACGTTCTTACTTCATACAAAACACCGGCCTCATCTAGAATAAAAATAGTGTCTATGACGTGTAAAAGAGTTTGAGAAAACCAATTTGCTGAATAAATATCATTTATCATTTATCATTTATCATTATCATTATCATTATCATTTATCATTATCATTTATCATATTCAAAACATTATACTCTTCGTGAGTACCGGCCTTAGACAAAACAGTAGGAAGATGAATTTTGAACTAGGTCATCAGGGTGCTTTACTTCCAATACAGTTAGGCTTAGTCAACATTTAAAAGGAATGTGACCTTAACGCACCAGGCTTTAGGTTTTATGGTACTATTTTAAATAAAATACGATAGGTGTCATTTTTTCCCCAGCAACATATCAGTGTAGCTAAATTATGCTACACTTACATATACCTACCATAAATTTCTCTATACTAACGCCATCACTGTATCATTCCAGTATCTCCCGCGGCGACGACGCCAGTGCATCCGTGGTGGCCCACCAGCTCGGTGACGTCATGCAGGCCAGCCGCGACCACGACTGCCACCGCTTCAGGTGTGACCTGCACTAGGAGCCCCATGTCTTCAGCAGGCGTCAGCCCTGCACCATCAGTCAACAACAACGCGACTAGTTTCATGAATGAATTGCTCGCTGACAGTGTTAGTGTTAAGAATTCATGGTAACATGCAAGTGTTAACGTCCTTGAAGAAGATTATCATCAAAACGAAGATTAAGGGGTTTTGCAACTTTCTTGTATTGTGAGAAAAATTAAAGCTGCTTTATATAAAGGCCTAAACATCAACAAAAATGCAAGAAAATTGACGAAATCATGGACTTTAAAAATACAATTTCATGTCTGAATATATTCAGACATTGGAACGCATTGAAACAAAACAATTCGTTTCTGAGTAACTGTTGAAGCTACTGAACTGAAACTGACATATTTTGACAATGAAATAAGATCATTTGAGAATGTTTGCCAGTGAGGCAGCACAATGTAGTCAAAGTCGACCGTGGAGAATCAATCTGTAGATGGAATACCATTACGTCTATTGACTTCCCATATTCGTAGAATACGCTGGAGAACTATTTGTGATAGTTTTTACCAGCTGATGAAGACTTTTATACAAATACATTCCCTACAAATTCACTGTGCTTAATTATGGGTCATGGGCAGATATTCTTCGTACATGTCTCATCCCTGTACTGATTCACAGTGATTGTGAAATAGAATCCTTGACCTACGGACGAACAGACGTACCGAATGCAAACATTATTCTAAGTACACAACTTAATGATAGTCCTATGTTATAAGATATTCTTGTATCATAATATATCATAGTCATAACAATATCTGATGAACATTCTAATTGGTACTTAATATTTTTCACTTAAGACATCTGATAGTGTCACCAGTGATTAACAAATTATTTATTTTTATTTATTTCTTAGTTTTTAATTAGTCATAAGTCTTTTAATTAGGGTGCACGGGTGAGTGTCACTGTTTATTTATTTGAAAAATAAATGTGCGACGAAACAGATTGGTAGAATAAATATTTTGCAACATGGTTATTTTGGCGTATGAATGACAATGTCCATAGGGCGCTGTTGATAATTTAATATTTAACTCGTCAATGTTAAATGTATTGAAAAATAAGATGGAGGCTTTAGTTCCGAATGTGTCCACGCGCCGAAATAACTATGCAGCACTTACGATCGCTTTGTCGGATGTGAAAATATAAATAAACCTTGTGACGTTTATTGTAAATAGAGCTTACGAAACCGAGACGAGAAATAATCCCGTGGTCGATTATACAACCGCTCGGAGAGAGGCAAGCCTTACGAATGACTATACGCCATCAGCCATATAACAGGTCGTTCCTACATCTAACCGTCTGTCTAGCGTGTCACTGTAACACCATGTCATCACCTGGTGACTTCACATCACACGTCATCACCTGGTGACTTCACATCACACGTCATCACCTGGTGACTTCACATCACACGTCATCACCTAGTGACTTCACATCTTCGTATTTATTGTTACCAAATAATTGATTTTGTCAAACGACAATTCTCTCTTAAATTAATATTTATTTTATTTTAGTTAACTTATTAAAAGCAACTCATATGAGTTTAAATTATTTATTGTAATTGATATTAAAATATAATGTTGACGCTGATTGAATGCACTGCACTTTTAGCTAAAAATGTGACGGAAAATAATATTTGACATTGTTTGTTTGTATGAATGAGATGAGAGTTATTAATGTTACCAAGGGTTTTAAAACAATAAAAGTACATCCAGAAAAATGAGTTTTTAACCTACTCATGCAGGTAGTCAAATACAGCCCTGAATATTTAGTGCATTGTCATATATTATCAACGTCGATATTGTTTTTCTTTGTATTTATCTATTTAATAAATATTTCTTAAACTGCATTACATTTTCGTAACGTAATTTTAAGTTTTTATTCAACAGATGGCGCTGTAAGTTGTACATAATGCTTTTTTACAAAGAATGTAAATTATTTATTTATTTTTGTACGAATAAAATAAAAATAAAATTCTCAGTTAAAAATTTAATTTTATGCGTTTTTATTACTAATATTTATCGTACAACTAATGCACCAAAATTAATCATTTAGTTGGTTGGTGATTTTCACCTCGCCAGGCGAAAATAGTATGTAAAAAATCCTACAAATCTTTTAACGAGTCAGAGTGGGAAGCGGTCGCCTCCTTCTGCGAAGCAGTTAAGCTCGTAAAGGAGGAGGCGGGCCGCGAGAGGGAGACGACAGCGTCCTCCCTCCAACCCAACGCACTGGTAGCTCCCGCGGCGTCGGACGTCGGTTGACGATCTCCGGCCACCGTAGGCGCGGGCATACGGACAGCGAGTAAAGGGCAACTCGCTGTCCGACCATGGACCACGCCCGGGTCGACGACGGCGCGTCGTGTTCCATGCGCGCCTCAAAGAGCGTCAGCATAATGACGAGGCCCCCTCTCAGAAGGCCAAAGCCTGCCGGGGTCGCGGGAATTATTTCCTTACCGAGACCTCGGAACATAAAGGGCTATTGATGAACACCGTGGATTTTAGTCAGTACAAGACTGATAGTAGGGTGGAAGGACTCATTTGAAGATTTACCAAGCTAAACAAAAAATAGCTGAAGTGGAAGCGGGCAGACCTCGTTGAACTATCTTTGATCTTTGATTTGAGAGGTGATCAAAGATCGTCACATACTGGACACCTGAGGAACGACACCTGAAGGTCGCCCTCGGTGGAGGCGTTGTGACGATTTGGTCATGTTCGCGGGACAGACATGGTGAAAAAAGACATTCTCTACCTCACGCCCAATTGCTCGTTAATGAGGAGGCAGGCCGCGAGCGAGAGAGGACAGCGTCCTCCCTCTGCCCCAGCCGCAGTGGTAGGCGCCCACGGCGACGGTCGTCCCTCGATGATCTCCGGCCACCGTAGGCGCGGGCATGCGGGCAGCGAGTAAAGGGCAACTCGCTGCCCGACCAAGAACCATGCCCGGGTTGACGGCGCGTTGTGTCCCACACGCGCCTCAAAGAGCGTCAGCATAATGACGGGGCCCCCCTCTCAGAGGGCCAAAGCCTGCCGGGGTCGCGGGATTATTCCCTCCTTACCGTAACCCCGGAACATAACAGGCTATGAAGGACACCGTGGATTTTAATCAGTAGAAGTCTGACAATCCCTCCCGCCCTGCCCGGGGTAGGAGGACTCATTTGATGATTTTACCACGCTAAAAAAAAAAAAAAACCTCACGCCCTAGCAGCCACCAATGATTTGCGGACGGTAAGTAATAAGTAGCCTAAAGAGGCCTCTTCAGGGCCAAACGCCAAACATAAAGGCGCTCCTTCACCGCGAGCATTCACCTGTAATGTAACGTTACAGATTCGAACATTTCATCAGTGAGGGAAGACAATCGAGCATCACAATGCGCACCTTGTATCAAATCTATACTAAATGTATGCGAATGCTCGTCAGTCAGGGAGGTTCAAGTATTGTAATGTACCTAATGCTCAAAGTCGAATCTATAATGTTACATTACACGCAAATGCTCCCGGTGAGAGAGCGCCGAGAACAGAAGGTAGTCAGATATAAGTCGAAAAAAGTTCTAATCTCATTGTTTTTTGTGTTCAGTTCTGGCTTTAGTCACCAGATACCCGTCTTCAATGGCTTTGACAATTGTATTTTGTTTCTGTCAGAGAAAGACTCGTGTCCATCTCGTGTCAAAGCATTTAGTGTTTTAGTGGTATTTTAGCTGTTGCAGCCTCAATCAAATCAATTTTTTTGTCTACTTAATTTTGTTTATTTGCGTTGTTTATTTTTACGTGCAATCATGAGTAGTAAACAATTTCGTAAAATGATAGACGAACCAGCGATGAGCGACAAGACACTTCTCGTCACTGTGGAAGACCTCATATATACGGCTTTTGGAGCTTTTTCAGTAAGTTACTTTTCAGTTTTTGTTTTTTTATCTTCTTCTCCTTGCTCTTCGGTACTCAGCAGTACAGAGCTGGATTAAACTTATCAGGGCCCCTTAGCCATTCAATTCTTGGGGCACCTTCACTTTAACGTTTTATCAGGGCCGTCGCTAGCGATTTATGTTGCAAACTCAAACGCAGTTTCCAGACCATTTTCCCAACTTCATTCCATTGGTATGTGTGAACCCAGATGTATGCTTAAAGTAGTAATTAAGTTATTTATATTTTCGAACAGTGTCAGACGAAAAGAAAATTATAGATGAATATTTTACTTTCATTGAAATAACGAAGTACTAATCGATGAGTAATGCTACAGTTAGTGGTTAGGTTAGGTTATATTTATAGTTTAGAGTCAGTGGGTCATCTTAGAGACATGAGAAAGAGTTTTATCTCTTTGAGTTGTAGGATCTAGTCAGAAAAATGTAATTGAGCTTCATAAAAATTGAAAGACTCAGAAGACGATTAGATGGAATTCAAAAACAACAGAATATTTACCTGTAGCCACATATTGTAGCAGAGTCTTACGTTAAAGGGCCCATCATCATTATCTTCTTTTACTTATCTCATTCTACTAAGGATCGGCTCTTTCAAACGTTACGGTTATTGCATATCACACGAATATTATTACGTCTTTCCAGGAAAATCGAGTGAACTTCAAACTGGTACAGACGATACTCCACATCTTAGCTCGTCAGTTGCGACTACTCGAGCAAGATGTTGAGATAAAATTCGATGACATAGGCGTTGATTTTTCGCGCCAACAGGGCTACTATAGTGATGATGAATCAGGGTCATATTCGAGCGATACAAGTGGGGAAGAAGGTGAGGGTGGGACTGGACGTAGAAAAAGAAGGGAGGGAAGAGGAGGGAGAGAGGGAAAAGAGGAAAGGGAGGGAAGAGGGGGAAGAGAGGGAAAAGAGGAAAGGGAGAAAAGAGAAAGAACAGAGGGAGAAAAAGCCGGTACAGATGAAAAAGGAAAAAAAGAAGGACGTAAATCTAAACGAGAGAAAGGTGCAAAAAAAGATGAAGATCGCGATAAAGGCTCTTCGAAGGATCGAGATGGTAAAGGTGGTTCTAGAAGAAGTTCCAGAGATCACGATGGGAGAGGCAAAGAAAAATCGAGGAGCAGGAGGAGAGGGCATGACGATGAAGGTCGTGGTGGTCATGGAGGAGAACGCGGGGTAAGCCACAGTCAAACAAGTGAATGAGAATATACTGCTACTGGACTAAAGGTGGTAAAAGGTAGCAGTCAGATGGAATTACCCACACGTCTATAGTACTACAATTGCAATAAGTAAATAAGGAAGTTTAGTAATATCGAATTATGAATCTATTTTTTTTCACTTTGTAAATTCCAAGAATTTGACATACGTACCTACAAACTACAATTTTTTTAAATAAATTAGAATGTAGTTAAAAAAGGAATACGTGTACAGTCACGAGCAATAGTATGTATACACTAAACAGTATACCAAAGCGATGTTCTGCTACCATATTGATTAAATGTCTGTCTTTTAATTATACTTCTGTTTCGGAAGCCATATACTATTGCAAACTAGGTCTTATTTCAAAGTGGAAAACCAGTATTTCACGAGCAATTTGCGTTTGATGATGATTTTATTAAGTGTTTACATGTTATTGCTCGTGACTGTACCACATATTTATGTGGTCAAATACAACGCATATCAAAGAAATAAGCAGTGGTAGGCGCCCGCGGCGTCGGACGTCAGCAGATGATCTCCGGCCACCGTAGGCGCGGGCATGCGGGCAGCGAGTAAAGGGCAACTCGCTGCCCGACCAAGGACCATGCCCGGGTCGACGGCGCGTTATGTTCCACGCGCGCCTAAAAAGAGCGTCAGCATAATGACGGGGCCCTCCTCTCCGAGGGCCAAAGCCTGCCGGGGTCGCGGGATTATTCCCTTACCGTGACCCCGGAATATAACAGGCTATTGAAGGACACCGTGGATTTTAGTCAGTAGAAGTCTGACAGTCCCTCCCGCCCTGCCCGGGGTTGGAGGAATCATTTAATGATTTTACCACGCTAAAAAAAAAAAATCAAAGAAGTAAAGTGTTCCCGATTACTGGCCCAATAATTATCGCATAGTAGCCTAACACAACATAATATCAGCGCTGTTTCTCATATTCATAAAATACTGATTTCACTTTCCGTCTGTCATGTTCATTACATTGTTACAATTTGTAGGGTGGAGGACGAGACGCTGGTAGACAGCTGTCAGGAACAAGTATCACTGTGTCAGGTAATTTATGTTACTTCAAAATATCTAGTAGTAGCCTAAGAGCTACTAGAAATTTTGGAAAAGTGCTTTACGCACGTCCCTAAACACAAAAATGCTGACTAGGGTACGTGTGGCGTAGTTATATCCCAGTTTGTACTCAGCCCGGTCTATATTTCTGTGCTAAGGGACATTTTTTTCTTTATTATTTAGATTTAAAAACATTTTTTTTAAACATTTTTTTTTTCTTTTTTTTTTAATGGATAATTTATTTCAATCCCAGGAACATACAAATAAGAAGAGTGAGATAAGACAGCTAAAAGTGTTATATAGTTCGTCTGCCCCGATTTCAGTCATGACGTATAAACAATAGTTTTCGCTTACGTTTTGCAAGGAACAACTTGAAAACGACCTATAACACTGCCTGATCGAGGAATTGAATTGCAGGCCAGGATCCAAGTTCAGCAGCCATTGCTGCTTCCTCATGGTAGCAGTAATGTCTAACACTCGTATCTTACGTGGGGTCCAAATATAAACTGTGGATACTAATATCGATATTTATATTAAACGGAAAAAGGATTTTCATATACAGATTAGGGGTTTTTCGGCTCAAGGAATCGATTTATCAAGGTCCCAGGTTCGAGAAAAGCTCGTTTCCCAAGATATACACATTTCAAAACCGAGCTAAGCTCGGTCTACCAGATATTAGATATTTTAAACAAACATATTTAGTACTACCTATGGTAATATTTATGTTTTGATATGTTTGCAGAGATCGAACGCAGGGGTGAAGGGGGAGGAACAGATAAAGTATTAGTCGGTAACTATACAATATCAAGAAACGATCTTAATACATAATTGTTGTTCTGAAAAATTAAAAAAACCTTTTTATTTATTTTTAGCGGAGAGGGGGCCAGCTCATGACCGTGAGTAAAATAAAGTTATTCGACATATCGAGTTAGAACTTTAAATACTTCACCAGTTCATTGAAATTATTTTTGACGATTTAACGATCCCTGTAGTTAGTTGTGGTAGTTGGTCATTAGAGAAATAGTGAGGACTTATTAATAGATTAGATAGTTTCTCGATCTTCATTGATTTGGGAAGATGCATCTATTCCACCTAAATAAACATCAAATAATTATGAGTTTTATTATGAGTGAAACACCCAAGAAATATTGCAAATGAAGTAATATAATTGGCTGTAAAGTTTATTGAGTAGATAGTATTTTTTAATAAGAAGCCTCTAAAATTGTGTTGTTAAAAATAACAGGGGTCCGGCCAGTTCGCGTAGGCAGTATTGAGGTAGTGACTGCCTCCCAGTTTGCACTCCTCGCTAAGGCAGTGAAGCAGTTGGAGACAGTGACGGGACCCCCGCCGGCGCCCGTTCTGCCGGACAACGAGACGTTGAGACAAGACCTGGCCAAAGGACGCGCGTCGCTACAAGACACCATGCAAGCTGTGCAGGTAGGTCCTTACATTATGAGAGCCATCGATCATCAACGAGGTAACTGTCACAAGCCACGTCACGTCACGTTGCGACCTATTCAGTTGCACTTTTCGCTATTATAATTTTCCCGTTCTTTTACGCTAATAACGGCCACGCACGACGTTCAGCAGATACCAGTTTATTTTTTTTTAATAATATATTGGATGGATAATTACATATTATGAAAACCGAAAAAAGATAAGTTCTACGCTGGCTGCTTTTAAGCAGGTCTGTATTGCGGCTAGGTGCTAGTAGGTAATAACACTTTGGGAATAACATTCGCCTAATCATGAATGTAATTATTTTTCGTAGCTAAATGCACGCGTGCAAGCGGCGGAGCAAGGCCTGTACCGCATGGCAGATCTACTGACGGAACTGGCAGCAATGGGCGCACTGCCCCCGGAGTTCATGGGCCAACTCATGGCCATGCAGGAGTACATGCAGTCTGCCATGACAGACGAGACCGGTGCTGCCGGTCCGGACGGGCAGGGCGGAGCGGGTGGAGCGGGTGGACGGGGCAAAAGGCGCAGACCGGGCGAAAAGGACGACGTCGACACGCCATTAGGACAGAAGAGCGGGAAAATTGGAGGAGCAGTGCGTATTGCACATTTTTTTTTTTTGTGTGTTTTATACATGGTAAAATAATCAAATGACTTCTCCCAGAATCAAAAAAATGTTGAGCTCGAAACCCTTGGAACTTCTGAAAACCAGTTGTCGTTCCATAGCGTTTTGATGTCACGATCCACACTCCCAAGGTTTGTTTTGTATTTGCATTTTTTCATCAAAAATATTAATTTCTCTTGGTTATTCACAGCGGTCGTAATAAAATCTTTGGCAATATCTCATAATGTTTAAAAATAAGTGTCCTTTAATTTTCAATACTCTCTGACTGACCAACTAGATTTGCTTTATTGGATGGTGGTATGGTTTAGGTTGTGTTGTTTCCAGTGCTGGTAATCCACTTATCCAACAGGCAGCTCCTTCTAAGATGGACACGAAAAAGTCGACAATATCTCAGCAGCAGTCGACGACTGCCGATGTTGCGCCCAAGCCCAAAGGAGTCACGCACAGCGAGTTGCAGTAAGTTCTACATTTAATTCAACCATATTCATTTTGCATTTTCCACTAGGTACTAGTTGAAACTAAGGCCGCTGCCTCGAATCTTGCGGGCAGCGAGGCGGCGGCGGCGGCGGCGCGGGAGCGGCAGGATGTTTTGCGTATAATCAAATGGAAATATTTCTGTGAAATGGACCGACCCTCGAAGACAGCGGCGCGGCGGGCGGCGGGGCGGGAGCGGGCAGCGAGCGATGTACTTGACAAACAGTCACCGCCCGCGCGCCTGCGTTCTAGTGTTTTGACCACAATAAATCGAGCATTAGGAATTTTGAATAAAAAAGATGTTGCCGTCACTGTTGAGTTCACTGTTCAGACATTTCGTTCGCGAATAAAAACAAATATGTAGACGACAAAATCATGAACACAACACTATGCGGCTATAGCGACGCGCGATCTGCCCGCTAGTTTCGAGAACGAGCTGCCCGCAAGATTCGAGGCAGCGGCCTAAGAAACTAGATTAGTTTGGAAAGAGTACTACTTATTTCAAGAAAGTTTCTACATATCAGTGGTTATGTCGAATTTTTGAAATTTTTCAGCGCAATATTCGGATTCTTTCATAATCGTAACCAATAAGACGTGCACTTTTAACATAATGTGCGATACATTGCCAGTAACGGGTATTTTATTTACTTTATGAAGTAATTCATCCCAATTTGGATCTTCTTTTGGCACCCCAACTTATTGTTGAATTTTGGCGCTAGTGACAATAATTGTAATTATCTGTTTTCAGGGAAGTTCTGGAAAACATGAAACAATCAATTTTCAAAGAAATAACTAAAATGACTGCCCGCGCCAACCACTCGGCTGATGTGGCTTCTAACACATCAAGAAGTGTCGGTAAGTTCCTTTATGTTTAAACAATAGTGGCCCCCTCCTAACAATGTGCGCCGTGTCCGGAAAACTACTTTCTGAATCAGGCCCTTGCTTGATCCAGTACCCATGTTAAGAGTTACTAGAAAAAGGCGAGATGCAAGAATGATTGGAAGGATATTGGGGAGGCCTTTGCCCAGCAGTGGGATAGAAAATGTTAAGAGTAACAGTAGTAGAGAGTAGTAGACTAAAAGACAAGTATGGAAGAAGGCCATATGTTGCTCCGATTTATCCTTATTACATTGTGATAGGACTGGAGTTAAACATGGTTTTAAGACATAGAGACTTGAATGTTGTTATTTATTATAATAATACCGCTAGCTTCTAGCCCTAGCCCACGACTTCGTACGCGGATCCTGTTGCTTATGCCAGCAGCAACGGGGTCGTCAAAATCGATTTTCTTTAACGTCATTCCTACTATGTCGCTGGGCGCTTGGAATTCCACAACAGGTGTTCCAGATCTTCAATTTTTATACGTCAACAGAGAGTGTTCATCAGGCTGAACAACTCTTGCTAAGATGTCATTCCTATATAACAACCGTAACGTTATAGATATGCATCATATTTACTGCAAAATAGTTCAACTTCCGATTAGCCGAGTCAATATTAATTTTTCGTATGTTTGTATTGACAGCGGATAAGCTGAGCGTGGCCATGCAAGTAGACTCCCGCATCACAACACTGTTCCAACAGACAGCTGACTATGCGGAGCAGCTCGCCGGCTTTGACTCCGGACTCACGAAGCAGGTATGACTGGGGAGAACTCGGGAAGAGATAGATAGATAGACGTGCGTGTGATGAAAATTAAAAAACACTGTAACTGTAAAAGACTTTACTCACGGCGCAATGCGACGGACGCGATTCGTTCGATATCGAGTCGATTGCCGATTTAAGTCGCACGTATTTACTAATGGAGTGATGCTATGCAATTCGACCGTTCACTTCAAAAAACCACCTTACTACTACGACATAAAGGCGCTGCAAACCAAAGGCAAAAGATGTCGCACGAGACGTTTAGTTGCGCAATCGAATTTCGAACACGGAATCATATTTTATGCATTGTCATTAGTACGTACATGCAATTTGATATCGAGGAGATCTGTGAGCGATATCACGGTAATAATATCTAACAGTATTTGATCTTCATACAAACGGACGAAACGCGAGCTATACCACGTGACTCGATGTCGGGGCGCGCTCGGGGCGCTGACAGTCACGGCCGTACCGTAGTGATGAACGGACGGTGTGTTGTTTTTTTAACAAAATCAGTTCATGGACATAATTTAATATGACGAGTAGGAAATATTGTGCTGTTTTTGGGTGTATGAATTCGTCAATAACGTATCCAGTCATAAGTTTTTTTTTAAATACCTGTAAACTCTGAAAAGTACTGACTATAAAATAATTATACTTAAGTACTAGTAGCTGGCAGGTAGGTACATAATGTGTGACTTTTTAATGGATAAATATTTTCTATTATCTAACGAAAAAAAAGGGTATTTGAATTAATAAATACAGTGGATATACTAAAGGAAAGTTACTGAAACGAATGAAATAGGTAAGTTATAGACAGTTCTGAATGAATCATGATACGGTAGGTACATACGCTTGTGTTAAAATCCTTCCTATTCAATATACAAAGTATTTTATTTGTTTACTGATGTAAGAAAAGTATATTTACAATCACAAAACTAAATAGATACAGAAAGTAGGCAAATGTAATTAAAATGCTAGAGACGGGCGTCGGATCGAACAGCCCTAGCGCATGTTTACGTACCGCGCGGCTGTAGGTATTTATTTCTATCATGCGGCCGAGATCCACTACTGTAGATATTTATACTGTGGCGATATCCTCAATCCGTGCGACTCCATAGCAAACACTAGCGATCGTCCATCCGTTTCCATCGGCCGGACGCTTGTGTGCTATCAGTGCGATATCGTCAATCGATGCAGTTCGATATCGCATCGCACCATGACTCCCTAACTTGAAAATGGCTGGACTGATTCGGATAATTGTTTTTTTGTTGTGTTTATAACCATCAGGTCCAGGTTCTTATGAACGACTATTTTTTCAACTTTAACTTTCACGTTCACCCGTGGGGAGCCGGGACGGGTCGCTAGTTTTAATATTTTTCTACCAAGGTAAAACAAAAGGATTGTATTCTAACCCTGGACTGGTATAGGCAGAGGCACAGGTACTTGAACAGGTACCAGAACAGGTGCTGGAACTAGGGGTTGCAGAACCGGTACTTTTTAAAGCCCGGTACTGAAGTTTCGGTACTGGGACATGGAACCGGGATTTCCCGGGAAATTCGGTACTTTCGGTACTCACGTCGTACGTGTTAATGTCGCTTTTAACTAATGGTATGAAAGGAACGAGTGGAGTGCGTGCACACTACATAAAATTGTCTAAATCAGTTGAAAAATTTACTGAACACAAATGTGGGTGGGATGGAGTAGTTCATAAAACTTTGTTTTATTCGTAAATCTATAATTGACAATAAGTATCAGAACATAATCTCAAGGAACCGAATTTAAATGTTTTTTTTTAAACAATTGCATAGCTTTTTTTTTAAATAAAATAGTAATGTGTTAAAATAGTTAAAATTTCGCGCCAAATACCTACTTTGCAGCCTTGTATAAAGGCTGCAAAGTAGGTATTTGGCGCGAAATTTTCGCTACACTGAGCGTGGCGAAATTTTCAAAGGTACGAGATGCAGAAAAACATTGCTTCCGACAACACACAACTTTTCACCTCTCTACAAGATATTTTGTCTGAATTTTGAACAAATCCTTGCGCTCTAGCGCAGAAAATGGAGTTCTGCGTGTTTTGCGTGCACATAATTGGTCACTTTTTTCCTTCTACTATAAATATCATTAAACAAACTGTAGCAAAACAAAACTAGTATAATGCTTCTTGAGGTGAAAAAAATATAGAACTCAAGAAAAGAATGTAACAAACGCTATTTAAATATAAAATACACAAAATCTGAGCATGATTAAAGTTATTATCTTCAAAATGAAAGTGATGCAATAAATAATAAATCATAACTGACCCCTTACTTACATTGCTGATTAGTTTTTGTTGATGAAATTCTCATTATTTTCAAATAAAATGTTTTATATCAACAACATTGTAAAATAATAGTTACAGGATTGCTTTAAAAATTCCCGGGATTTCCCGGTATTTTCGGTACCGGGATTTCCCGGTTGCATGCCCTACACCTCCGAGGTCATGACAGATTACCCCCAACATATTACCACCGAGGTCATGGCAGATTACACCTGAGGTCACGACTGATTACCCCCGAGGTCATGACAGATTACCCCCGACAGATTACCACCGAGGTCATGACAGATTACCCCCGAGGTCATGACTGATTACCACCGAGGTCATGACTGATTATCACCGACAGATTACCCCCGACAGATTACCCCCGACAGATTACCCCCGACAGATTACCCCCCTAAAGATTACCCCCCTAAAGATTACCCACCTAAAGATTACACCCCGACAGATTACCCCCCTAAAGATTACCCCCCTAAAGATTACCCCCCGACAGATTACCCCCCTAAAGATTACCCCCGACAGGTTACCCCCCTAAATATTACTCCCCTAACGATTACCCCCCTACAGATTACCCCCCTACAGATTACCCCCCGACAGATTAACCCCCTAAAGGGAGCCACTCTTTTTTTTAGTTGACATAAACGATCTGCCACGGTATGTTAATAATCCAATGGTGTTATTTGCCGATGACAGTACTGCGCTAGTAAAATGTACACATCCGGATAGCTATGAACAAGACATAAACAAAACTCTGGAAGAAATCGTACATTGGCTTGAAAAAAACAACTTGGTGATTAACTTACAAAAAACCGACATAATGCACTTTCACCAACGCACAATTCTAAAAGAAGTATCTGTGGACTACAATAAACAAAACATCAACCAAGTTAACATAGCAAAATTTTTAGGAATTTACATTGACAAACAATTAAATTGGCAATCTCAAGCAGAGGAAATATGCAAAAAACTGAATAAATCAGCATATGTCCTTTCAAAGTTATCCAAAAAAGTTGACATTCAAACTACTTTAGTAGCATACCATGGTCTGGTTGCATCAGTTCTAAGATTTGGTGTTATTTTCTGGGGCAATTGTAGCTCAAGGGAACACATATTCAAGGCGCAAAAACGTTGCATTAGAGCCATATGTGGTTTAAAAACCACTGACAGTTGCGAACCAAAGTTTAAGTCCCTAAAAGTACTAACATTTCCGTCACTGTACATTCTGGAAATGGCAATGTTTTTAAAAACCAATATTAACTTATTTCCCATGATGTCAGGAGTTAGTGAACGGCCTGTCCGAAGTCAATATAAAAAATTATTACATGTCGAGCCCTGTAACACAGCGTTATTAAAAAAAGTTTTATTTGTATGGGTCCTATCATATACAATAAATTACCTGATGAAATAAAAGATTATACAGTCCAAAAGTTCAAAAATAAATTGGTGGCCTTACTAATAGAAAAATGTTATTATTCGATTAATGATTTTTTAATGGACAAATCCTTTTAATCACAATTATGTATAATTTTAATATTTCTGACAATTTACCCATCACTATTATTTAATTTTTTAATTCATTATTTATATTATTTTTAATTTTATTCCTTAGTAATCATTTGTGGACATTTCTCAATTTTAATTTTGTTTTTTTAATTTAAATTTTTGTATGCATGTTCCATTCATTATTTTTATGACATTTTCGTTTTTAGTATTATACCCCCGAGGTAATTTTGTAGTTAAGTTGAAATCATAAGTAATATAAATTTTGCGTGCCTATTCCCAGGCAGAATGTACATGGCTCACTTCTATGTATTCCACCTATAATTTAATGTAACCTACATTCTATGCAAATAAATGATTTGATTGATTGATTGATTGATTGAAAGATTATCCCCCTAACGATTAACCCCCTACAGATTACCACCCTACAGATTACCACCCTAACGATTACCCCCCTATAGATTAACCCCCTACAGATTACCCCCCTACAGATTACCCCCCTAAAGATTAACCCCCGACAGATTACCACCCTAAAGATTACCCCCCTAAAGATTACCCGCCTACAGATTACCCCCCTACAGATTACCCCCCGACAGATAACCCCCCTAAAGATTACCCCGCTAAAGATTACCCTCTACAAATTACCCCCCTAAAGATTACGCCCCTAACGATTACGCCCCTACAGATTACCCCCCTAACGATTACCCCCTAAAGATTACCCCCCTAAAGATTACCCCCGTAAAGATTACGCCCCTACAGAGTACCCCCCTAACGATTACCCCCCTACAGATTACCCCCTAACGATTACCCCCCTACAGATTACCCCCCTAAAGATTTCCCCCCGACAGATTACCCCCGACAGATTAACAGGTACTGGAACAGGTGCTGGATGGAACTGGTACCGAAACTGGTACTGGCACAGGTACCGAAACTGGTACTGGAACAGGTACTGGAACAGGTACTGGAACAGTTTCTGGAACAGGTTCTGGAATAGGTACCGAAACTGGTACTGGAACAGGTACCGAAACTGGTACTTGAACAGGTACTGGAACAGATACTGGAACAGGTACTGGAACAGGTACTGGAACAGGTACCGGAACAGGTACTGGAACATACTGGAACAGGTACTGGAACAGGTTCTGGAACAGGTACCGGAACAAGAACTGGAACAGGTACTGGTACAGGTTCTAGAACAGGTACCGGAACAGGTACTGGAACAGGTTGTGGAACAGGTACTGGAACCGGTACTGGATCAGGTACTTGAACAGATACTGGTACAGATACTGGTACAGGTACTGGAATAGGTACTGGAACAGGTACTGGAACAGGTACTGGAACAGGTACTGGAACAGGTACTGGAACAGGTACTGGAACAGCTACTGGAACAGGTACTGGAACAGGTACTGGAACAGGTACAGGAACATGTACTGGAACAGGTACTGGAACTGGTACTGGAACAGGTACAGGAACATGTACAGGAACATGTACAGGAACATGTACTGGAACAGGTACAGGAACATGTACTGGAACATGTACTGGAACAGGTCCTGGAACTGGTACCGGAACTGGTACTGGAACAGGTACTGGATCAGAGACAGACACGAGAGATGTTTGGACATTCAATAACAAATCACTTGAGAAAGTACATTAAAAAAAACCGGCCAAGTGCGTGTCGGGCCACGCACAGTGTAGGGTTCCGTAGTTGCCCATCAAAATACTTATGCGAACTAACTAAACTGATTCGCTGTGTTTAATTTTAAAAAGAAGAATTTTCAAAATTGGTCCAGGAGTCTTTGAGAAATCGGGGAAAATTCATAAGAAAAAAGATTACAACGAATTTAGAACCTCCTCCTTTTTTTGAATTTAGTTAAAAATAGTTGACGATAAAAACCTACCTATCCCCAAAAAACATATCTATAAAAGCTGTAAAAATAAAGTTGACAAACTTACATTTGCAGTTGTGTCCGATACATTTTGTTTAAGAAAATATGATATCAAGTACATTTTATAAGTTGGTCGACTATTACTCGTAAAGTTGTAAAGCCTACTCAGTCATGATAATTTTCTTTTAAACTTCGTTATATGTACTACTATTGTGAATTTTTTCACACCCCCAAACATAACCGTTTAGCTGGTAGAGGGGGGGGACACTCGAATCGAGCAAAATTTAGCACATTAAAGCTTAATATTTCACAAACGAATTTTTTTATCCAAAAATTGTTAATGGAAACTATCATTATTTTTTAAAGGCCCTTTTTAATGATACCCCACACTTAGGGGTACGCGAGAAAAAAAAAATCCTCACTTTACGTGTAAGTACTGGAGGTACCCTAAAAAAAAATATTTTACGAGATTTTATTTTACCACTTTTTCGGCACAACAAATCCGTATATTTACACCAAATTACAGCTCTCTAGTACTGTGCGTCTCTGAGCTAAACTGCGGACAGACGGACGGACGGACGGACGGACGGACGGACGGACGCACGGACGGACGGACATGGCGAAACTATAAGGGTTCCTTGTTGACTACGGAACCCTAAAAAGACTTAGCAGAACAACGCATAGCTTGCTACTGACGCAAGATAAAATTCGCTTTTAATTTTGTACTTGGTAGCCTCACGCTCGTGTTCTAAGCACTATAACTGACCACTTTTTGTTTTATCTGAGTTTATTTTAGATATAGGGTAAAGTACCCAACTGCTGACCTCCCACCAACTATTGACCGCATAACAGTTTTTATCAAAAATAATAATAAATCTTCTTGCAGTGCTGCATAAGGAATACAGAAAATGAAATATAATTTATCTTGTAATATATTGGCGTCACGGAAAATTTAAATAAAGCAATAATGCGTTCGTAAACCTATGATAACAAAATACCCTCCTAAAATCATCAAGAAATTTAACAATTTGCTAAGCTGACGGTTGTTTTCAATGTCATTTTATTTCAGTTTTACACGATAGATTCCTTTAAGTTTGGTATTTTTTGGTTATTTAGGACAGACACAATGCTTTTCCACATGATTTTCAAGTTTTAATGAGCGTTAACTTGTTAAAATGATGAGGTCAATATCTGGTACACTCAAATGTATGAATAACCATTTTATTAACATGACATGTCAATAGCTGGTAATTTACCAAATGTACGAGAATACCAGTTACTGACACCACGGTGTGTACGTATGGTTCATTTTTAATGGTGAGGTAGCTTAACTTTAATGCATCTGTATTAAGCCCATGGGCGTTGGCACCCCTAAAGGTGTGTATCTGCATAATCACAAACATAAAAAATATCTTACGTAGTAACCTGACTACCTAGCATAATTTGAGTGAGGTACTTAAATTTTCGGTCTACTGTCACATTCTGGATCCTCCTGAATATTTTAGACTTTTAGACTTACTAATATTATAGGAAAAGTGAACGGCTGAATGGATTTTGACACAATTTGGCAAGCAGATTATTTTAAAACCTGGTTAAGTGGGTGTACCTGGACGCAGGATACTTTTTATGTCGGATGGTCCCGTGGGACAATTGCAGAATATAACACGAGCAATGCCTCAGCCACAGGTTGGTTTAATGCATAAAATGACAAAATATACCCTAACCTGCATGTTTAAGCAAAGTGTGAGCTAGTTTTTTATTTATATCTATGTTCTCTTCATTTGTGAGGTCTTTTACATAAGTTTAAAAAGTCAAAACCGTCTTATGTAATTAGGAAAATATTTATTCAAAGGTTTTGAAACTCACTTTGTAGAACTAAAGCCGTGTTCTTTCAGTTTATATTTTGCCGGCGAGTATTTTTATATCTGCTGCATAATACAGAACAGTGAAATTAATAACTACTTATAAAGAAGAAAAATTGGACAAAAAGTGATAAAAACTACAACAAAAAGTGATAAAAACTACAAAATTTCAAAATTAAGTGCAAGAATATTATTAACGGCGTTTGAAGACTGAAGACCTAAATAGTGTGAAAAAAGAAAATGAGAAGGGCTATAAGACTAGCTTTGTTTGTTTTTTTGTCAAATAAAACCTCGTATCACATTCATAATAAAAAATATTTGAGTTTATTCTTATACTACAAGAGGTCAAAAATTGGTCATCTGCATGTTCAAAATTTGGTACAAGCATGTTAATAACTGGTCAAATGGCCTGTTCTTCCTAAACTCGAGAAAAAAAATACTTTTTACCTTTGTATGACTGGAAATAATGTTTTAGTTACATTCTCCAATGTTTATTTTATCTTCCAAAAACATTCATTTCCACTTGCAACTCGTACATTAGTTTATTTTGCGAAAGAAGCAAGGAAAACCGCTTAAGGGGTCAATAGTTGGGTGTTTTACCCTATGTTTAATATTTCAGATGCAAGGCTTCCAGGAGCAGATGGCGATGATGAGGACAGACCTAGAGGGAGGTCTCGCACTACTTGAGACGGCCAACACAAATGCTGAAACTGCCGGTTTGTGCTTAGTACTACTGCTACAGATGTCGCCATCTGGCCCGAACAAAAAATAAGTTCTCGTCGGTACACCCGACCACCCCTCTCGCTGCAAAGGACGATGTAACTAAACGTGTTTGGTCACTGAAAATTGTTTTTCAAGGAGTATTGTGATAAAGTTAGGGGAAATAACGTAGAATTTTGGCTTCAATGGTTTTATTTGACCCCGTCACTTTTCTGAACAGTTTGCACAACGTGACAAGTCAGAAGGAATAAACGTTAGTGGATCTCTAGGCATACTACGTTGTGGTTTATTCAGAGATCGGCCGACCACTTAAGTATGTCTTTTGAGTTGTAGAACAAGAGGCATCCCAAACGATGTAATGTAAAACTATTTTAAAAAAAAAGTGTTTGGATTTAAAAATTGTATAAAATTAAATTATGTTTATTAAAATGTTTAATTTTCACGAATTTCAAAGATTTTCTGTGTAAATAATAATTTGACCGCGAGCAAGATTTTGAACCTATACGTCAAGTCATCGATGAAATGTGTATCTTTTTGTGTTGAGTCGCTTGATTGAAATATGTGCGCAGCGACACGTCTCGTTGTGATTGACATAAAGAGTCATTTCCTTGAGGGGGATGCTCCAACCAGCCCGCGAAATTCATTTTTTTTTTACGTTTTTTGCAATTTACAGGCCAGTGACATGTTGTAACTTTTTGCCTGCCGGCCTGCAAATGGCAAAAAAACGTAAAAAAATTTGAATTTCGCGGGCTACATCGACGCAATCACCTTAAAATGAAATTGCTAAAATAATCGTTTAAATACATAATAAAATAAATAAAATCTGGACAGCGGAAGTTGTTCTATGTAAAATACAAATTGTTTTTTACGCACATCTTCCCCTATTGGCCCTAAATGAAGTTTACTGAACTTGCAGCTATCTTGGATCTGTCGGAGCGCTACCAGGGGCTGGTCATCGAACTGGACAACACGGTGCACTTGCATCAGAACCTCTACGTGCTACAGCAACAAATCAGCGATGAACTAAGGGTTTGTATTCTTAATATTGACGATGGAAATTAGTATTGTATATTAAATTCCACCGTATAACATTAATACATGGTTATGCTGCTGGATTTTCAACCACTAAGAGGAATGTGGCATTCCACACCTAACAATTAAAAATAAAGAAAAGAGGAATAACATTTTAAGAAAATAAAAAATTGTATGAAGCTGTAATTTACTTAAATGCGGAACCTTCATTAAAGTTGTATTTTAATCTTACTTTATAGTGAAAAAGTTTTTTTTTTTCTCGATTTTTTATGTTGAAGGGGACCGAGGGAACGTCAATCATCATCATCATCTTCTTGACCTTATCCCATTTTACTTGTGGTCGTCGCAACACGTTTTCTTTTTCCATTCTCCTCAATCTGGTATTGACTGCACATAACTTTTAGTTTTATTTTGGGGTTCCGTCAAAGATATTGCTTTTCAAAAGGTTTCCGCCACCAAAAAAGCTTGTGAACCACTGCCTTAGACAATCTATATTTTCTTTGGCCTTCCTCTTCCTCTTTATCTATCAACACTGTACTCTTATTATTTTCAGAGCCTGATAAAGTGCGTCGAAATGCTTCGTGAGCAGAAGGCTGATCGCGACGAAGTGCTCGACGGGCTGCGTGATAAGGTTTTTCTACTTTTTAACCGAGTTAAAAAAAAAACCCTGTATGTATGTTTATATGTATGTTTGTCATCGATTATCTCGCGTTTGGCTGAACGGATTTTGACGGTTTTCATAAGTGTTCGTTAGATTGAACGAGGTAAAGTGGCAAAAGAGACAATGAAATTAATAAAAAAAAGTCACCGACTTCCGAAAGAAAAGTTTTGTAGGTTATTTTACCCTTTTTTGTGGTTGTTTTTGAAGGCGGTCACATTTTTTTTTTTTGAAAAAGTTTTTATTTGCTTACTAGGATTGTAGATTTTCAAAGACACCGATTGTGTGAAGATATTTGTTGAATATCCTAAAAAGGAAAAAATAAAAAACTTTTTGAATATTGTTGTAGGCAGACATCTCACGTCTGGCTGGGCTGCTCTACGAGAAAGACTTCGCGTATGCGCGCTTCGACATCGAGAAACGTATCTCCCAATGTTATGAGAAATTTCACAGGCAGGAAGCCAAGTGGCTGGTAACTGAAGTTTATGCTAAATAAATTTAAAGTTTCACTCTACCAGGATGGAGTGGGAGGGACTCTCAGACTCGTACTGAGTAAAATTCATGATGTAATCCCATCATATTGGCGAAAGCTCTTTGATGCGCACGTATAACACGCTCCACCGAGTCCTCCGGGCGATCCGCGCAGACGCCCGACGGCGACGACGCTCGAGCGTGTCCAGTGAGGACCTGCGTCAGGTGGAAAGTGGCGACGCCGAGGTGACTCTTCAGCCACTCGACAAAAACCTTTCTTTGAGGAGTTGCCTCACGGCGTGCCCTACAGGTCTATGCTTAGGTGCACCTTCTTTTAGTAGTTGTCATGAGTCGAGTCGAGTTTTATTGAGTTTTTCAATGAATGTTTGTCGCCAGAATGCGCTGAAGGACTTGTCGTTCATATCGGACAACAAGGCGGAGATCGTCATGTTGTTAGCGCTGAAGGAGAGCGCCACACTGGAGCTCAACGATGTCAAGGACATACTGAAAAGACTGGAGATCTTATTGGGAGAACCCAAGGTTTGGCAACATCTCCCTAAATTCGTGCCATATGTATAACAATGATTTTAAGGACGATGCCGGTTTTTTTTTGCTTATCACTTACACTTTAACAGAAACTTCATTTCTGATGATCATGAAACGATTAAAATGTGTTGTCTAAGCCATGTTATGAAATTAAATATGATTTATGATTGATAGTTTGTAATTGAACTAGCAAAACAACGTAAATAAGTTAATAAGGAGGATTGCGACAGACGCCCCGTCGAGTTTCATCCGTGCGCTGACGTGGGTGCTCGCTGAACGCAGTCTCAGATCTAACCAAAATGACGTGGTTCCTCTTGAGGAGTTTAAGTAGTAAAACGTTGCCCCTCCTCTCAGGCTGCAATTCTGATGCGCAAGCTGTCCAAAGACGGTGCGTGCGCCGCGTGTCTGTCGCGCGCGCTCATGGAGCCGGTGGACGCCACGCACGGCAAGCCGATGCGCCTGCCGCCCCTGCGCCCGCCGCCCGTCGGCGCTGACGACGTCTGTCTGGGGGACATCAGGGTGGGGCTGCCCGACGACAGGTAAGAAGAGGAATTTCCCGCCGAAGTCTTTACCTCATAGCTACGAGTACAAGCTTCTGAATTTTGGGCCAATCATAATATATGACATGACACAAACACAATATCTGTCACCGACACGCTAAGAAGATCTACAACCTTGGGGTTTAAGTAAATGTCCAGGCAATCGTGTATTACCGCCGACCACAGCTTCGGTCACCAGCAAAGGAGATTCACATGCATACATGGGAGTTCCACATGCATACTCCTCACAGACTTGCTCTGCCCGAACCGATGAATGAGAACACAAATTATTATTATGTACTACCTTTAATGTCTGCTAATGCTCGATGCTTGATGACCAGGGATCACATATGCCACCGCTGGGTGGGCGGCTCGCACACCTTGATGTCGGGCAATGTTCTGAAGGAGCGAGCGGAGCAGATGCTGCTTCAGACCAGACCCACCAAGAAGTTCGAGGGTTACGGCTTCGATGGAAAGGTGAGTGAATTATAATTTCTTAAATGAGCGAAAGAATGTTGCCAAAGAATGTGAATGACTTACCTATAGTATATAGCCAGGGCTCCACTTAAATTCTGGATTACTTATTACTTTAAGTTGTGGTTGTGCATATTATTATGACCAAGATTTATCGATAGCTGGTGTGAATATCAACATACAAAAGACAATATCTTCTAAAACGTCACGTTTTTGAGATATAAAATCTTACATAATAACTAACTTCTTACTTATATATAAATGTGAAAGTTTGTTTGGATGTGACGCATTTGGATAAAATTAAATACATAATTAATAGTTTATAACCTGGATTAACACATAGGATAGTATTTATCCTAATTAGGTATAACTTCCCACAATTTCAGAGTCGTAGCGGGTGAAACCGCTGGCAACAACTAGTATTTTGTATTCGTTTATTAGAGTTGATTTGTAATAGGATATTTTACTTTGTTATATCGAACACACTGGTATTTTAGAAATCCATACAATCATGACATACATTTAGAAATTGCCTGATTCGTGTCGTTTTGTTCAGTTGTACATGATGGAAGAAGAAATGCAGCCCTGCGCTGAGTGTAACAAGCTGAGCACTGACGACGAGCTGCCGCCACCTGCTCCAGCAGCCGCCGGGGGCGGGGACCAGCTGCCACCAGGGGCAGGGGCTCCACCCGAGAGGACCGAGTAACAGGGCGATGTTGAACGAAACGGTAAACAAATATTAGAGTAGTTGGCCCTGCGGTAAAGATCCTCCGAGTACCTCTTTTTTGACGTGGTAAAATCATCAAATGAGTCCTCCCACCCCGGGTAGGGCGGGAGGGACACTGTCAGACTTGTACTGACTAAAATCTACGGTGTCCTTCAATAGCCATTCATTTTACAAAGCTTTATAATTTATGAGTGGTACAAAGACATCTCACCTGCAGTGGGCATGCGAAAATTACAGGTTTATTATGCATGCATCACAATGTTATAATGATTACAATTTTATTGACATAAATAGATTGTTTTTTTTCTCTTTATGCTCAAAACACGCACAATTTTTTTTTTTAATAATATTTTTTTTTATTTTATTTTTTGCAGATGGTACAGAGACGATTATCGACACGCACGACATCATTTAATTTAATTATTTTAGTTTTAGATGAGTTGTTCGATTAATAATAAAAACGCTTGATTTTTTATTTATCTTTTATTTTATTATTAAAGAAAATAAATAATAATTATTATAGAAAGCTTTATTATTCTTGACATCAAAGTGTTACTGGGCACTCTGACACGATACATCACAATCGAGAAAGGTGTCAAGTAGTGTAAGATCCTGTAGGACAGATCACCTCACCAACATAGTACAGCTTGGCCGGAACGGATTGAAACAGAACTAATCTTTTTATTTCTGACAAACTTTTTAAAATCTTTGATAATTGATGCCAACAAAGACCGCATTAGATTTATTATTGTGCCATAAAACTAACGTAATAAGTGAAAAATTAATAAATAAAATCATTCAAAGTGCTGGTAGCGCGAAGACAGTGGCCACTTCCGGCTTTCTACAGTTTTTTGTCAAGCTGTACTTCTTTGCGTCTTTGTTATCAAATAGTATCTGACCAATACGTAGCCGGGCCTCACAGCAGTCACTCCTAAATCCTGGAGGGAGGCACCTGGGGGGGTATTACAACATCTTAAAACCAGGCTTGTTCCGGCGAGTGAAAGTGACAGCTATACAAGTCGTCTAGCGCCGTCTCGTTCACTCACTGGAACAGGGCTCGCAATCGATTGAGAGACTCCTCGTCGACACCCCGCCATGGGACACAGAGACCCTATTCGCCTGTTGGTTGCGGAGATAGAGGTAAGGCCTCAGTTTACATAAATAGTCACTGGGTACCGATTTGTGTAATAAAACAGCGTGGAGTTTTTTTATTTATCAGTGTAGTGTTCGATTCCTGCGTAGGAATATTAATTACTTATTCAAAAATCTAAAATAAGGTTCCGTTCCGTAGCAACTTGTAAGTATCTCGCCTCTTCCTTCGCTATAGCTGCTATAGCATAAATGCTTCGCAGCAGGAAATGAGCTGAGGCCCTTTTGGCATTCAAAGATTTGTTTTATTTTATTTCTTAGTTTGAATTAGTTTTAAGTTTTGATGCCAATAAATTTTCTTTCTTTCTAATTCGTACCAGAAACCGGCGCCAGCAACTAATTCCAGTAGATCGTGCCAGTAACTGGATCTCGTAACTCGTGCCAGTACGCAACTCGTTCCAGTAGCTCGTGCTAGTAACTGGCTCCTGTAACACGTGCCAGTAACTGGCTCCAGCAACTTGTTCCGCTTCCCATCCCCCCTCGCCCCGCAGCATGGACTCAATCCAAAATTAGGTTATTCTTAAATAAAACAATATTATATACACTTTATATTTATTTATTTATAACTTTCGTCTCCTCACGTAACGTCACAGAGAGGTTCAAACAGCAAGTAAATATACGTTATTATATAGTGCATGATTGTTTGTACAAGTCGCCGACAGCTACACAGCGAGAACTATCAAAGTAAACATAATACTGAACTCTTATACATTTTCGATACATCAAAACGCTGGTAACACTGATATCGAGACACGAAAAGCGTAAAAACTGTAGCTTTTTTTCAACAAAAACATGTTACTTCGATTAAATCTCTAATAATAACGTGGAATGCAAGAGGGTACTCGATATTATGACTTTATAACACGCGAAATAATACAAACAGGCGTAAAATAATTCATTGTTAGTGTATAAATAGTATATATTTTATATAAATAACAACTAATTAACTGCGAGCGGTCGCGAGGCGCCTCGCCGGCATTTGTTCGTGTATTTACAAATGGAGCAGGATATCCGGCGAGACCCGAGCCAAGCTCGATTCAATTTCAACAATTGGAATCACGAATTCTGCATTGAAATATGAGTAATCATATAATTAAACCTATTCACACTACGTAGACTTTAACACATTTATTTATGTCTATTTAGTGTATTAACAATACGCGTTCGCGTTGCACCGTCGACTGTCACCTAGCGCGACCACGCCAATATGGCTCCTATATACTTTGTAATAAAGTAGATAACGGCATGTGTTTGTGCTTGTGTTGAGGTGACAGTCGCGAGTGCAGCCGGGGGCGGGTTTAGTCCTCGAGGTTGCGGAAGGCGGCGGCCATGTCCTCTAGCAGTTGGTCGAAGTCTGCCTTGATCTTGGCTTCTCCATCTTTCACGGGGTCCTGAGAATAACAAGAGCGGTTGATTTTCTGTTACTAGGGCGCAGTCAGCAAGAAGAAAAACAATCTCATTTCCACAAATGGAAGCCACTGGCCGTCTTTCTATAATCCGCCGTATATGAAAGAGAAAAGAAAAGAAAAGAAAGAAAAAATATTTATTTGGCGCCACGGTAGACACACATTTAAAATAAATAACAAAAAACATAAAAAAAAAGAAAACTTACATCTACAACATGAGAGAAAAAAAAAAAAAAAAATTAAATAAAAGAAAACAATTTTTTGTGTGTCTCACGGCTGCGCCAAAAAGGCCCAGTTCAGCAATATGTCGAGCACCTAGTGCCCGACGCTGCCTATATCGCGGCAACTATACCTCCAGGCGTCAAAATTACGACAGCCTAAGCGGATTCACACAGGCGCTTTTTTGTCGCGCGTTTAAAAAACGCTGTCATTTAACAAAAAGATGAATTGAACATAAAAGTTACCATCCAAAACTTATCATGGTAATGCATTTGTTCTATTTCTGGCGCTTTTATAACGCCCAAAAAAAAAAGCGCTCGTGCGCTCTAATGTAAGTCAATTAAAGTAGCTTGTTTAGAAACCTTTACATTTTGAAGCTTTTATATAAATAACGCTACTAATCCTGTCATCTACACAAACCATTTGAAGTTTTTGTCATCGATAGAATGATTTACGATACCTTGAATTTCATGGAGGACAGTTGGTAGAGCACATTGCCCATGGCCTCTCGGATGATGTTCCAGGTGACCTTGTTGTCGGACTGCGCGGTGGACTCCACGGCGTGGCGCGACATGTCGTAGAACGAGATGATGTTCTTCAGCATACCCACCGTCTTGTAGAACGGACAGAAGCGATCGTACGCCGAGTAGCTGTGGACCACACGAGGACATTACTAATAATAACAACGAAACTGATATTTAGTTTCATTTCAGAAACCTATTTTGATTTAATGTTTGTTTCTCCAGAGAGATTAAACAAACTGTTCAATACAAATCATTTCGTCGCTTTCGAAGACGTAGTATTTTTTTCTCTTTAGTTATGCATTTGTTTTAGTTCGCATTAGCAGTGGTGGCCCAGTGATACATTACTTTGTGTAATATAATTCATCACCACTGCTTTCAAAACGGTGAAGGAAAACATTGTGAGCAAACTGGCAAGTCCTAGAACCAAAAATTCGAGGACATGTGACTTCTATTGACCCGCACTGACGCGCGTGTTGGATTAAGGCTGCTGCCTCTCACATAGAGGAGACCTGAGTCCCAGCAGTGGGAACATTGTAGGCTATGCATTTGATAGCAAAGTCAAAGTCAAATCATTTGTTTTAAATAGGCCATCAGTGAAGCACTTTTAAACGTCGAATATTAAAATTAAGGAAAGGGATGGGATGGGATTGATTCTACACCCATTCGCTAAGGTAGGTTGTATGAAAAAGAATGGGCAAGAAACTCCATACTTACTCTTTTTAAGCACAATTCTCGAGAAATGAATCACAAGCTGTTAACGTCACAAAGTACAGCTAGTGTCTATAATATAAAGTAGGTAATTACCTGTTCTGCTGCAGGAAGTCGTCCTTGAGCAGTTTAGCGACCTCGAGTGTGATCTTGTCGGTCTCGGCGAGCGACGCCTTACCGACCAGCTGCACGATTTCTGACAGATCCTCTTCCTCTTGTAGGATCTCCTTGACCTGGTGGAACATATGGAGACATTACGAATTTGTACAAATATGTCCCAGGTTATGTTTAAGTTTCATCTCTAAACTCTGCTGCCGTATAGATTTTTTTAAGGAAACATTCAGTAACACTTAGCCCGACCAAGGAATCGAACCCTTGGTTTTGTGCTTAGCAGTTGCTTTTGCGATTATAAGATGCTAGTTTAAACACATTCGATAAATTGTAATAATTAGTGGTTATTGCATAAGGGTGCTCCCACATCTGTCGACGCGGTTTCGGCTTATTCCGTCGCCCTTTCTCTTTCTGTCGCTTAGAACTACCATTTGCTAGACCGAAACAGAAAGCATAATGCGACAGCACGCGGTGGAATCCGCGAGGCGGCCACGTGCTATCGCTTTGTGTCGGTCTAGCAAATGACGGTTCTAAGCGACAGAAAGAGAAAGGACGACGGAAAAAGCCGATTCCGCGTCGATAGGTGTGGGAGCACCCTAAGACAAAGAGTTTTTAATTGTTAAAAAAGGTTTTTTCATGCAGAAAACAGAGAGCGTCATTTGAAAAGATTCTTACATACATCAGGTCATTCAAGCAGGCTGATTACATAGAACTTTTAAATCAAATCAAATTGGGTAATTTATCGGCAATAGAAATAGTATGGAAGTTCTACCCTTGCGAGACAAAAGCAAGAAATAATATCCAATACAAGTATACTTTGGCCTCAGATAGAAACAGAAAACTAATTAAAATACAGCTAAACAGACCTTGGTCCTGAGAGGCACGAACTCGGAGTAGTTCTTGTCGTAGAACTCATCGAGCGCGCGCATGTACTTGCTGTATGAGATGAGCCAGTTGATGGACGGGAAGTGCTTCCTCTGCGCGAGCTTCTTGTCCAGTCCCCAGAACACCTGCACGATGCCCAGCGTGGCCGCCGTCACCGGGTCCGAGAAGTCTCCGCCGGGAGGAGACACCGCGCCCACGATGGACACGGAACCTGGGGGGTTGGGATGGTTTAAGTACGAATTTCTCTTCTATTGTGTCACCTTCTTTCATAATAACGAAAATTGTATGAAATTAACACCTTTAGTCTTAACTTTTTTTGGTAAAATTGTGGAAGACCTTTTTTTTTTCTTTCTTTTTTGGCAATGAGTTGCTTGACTACTCTGCCAGTGTCATGTGGCGATATTGAAGACCTTGTATTGATAGCAATGAATGACAGAATGTTAGAAAAAAAAGGGTGTTTATAAGTTTAACATGTTGCTATGTGGTATAGAAGGTACTTGAAAGAATGGACTGATAAAAAAAGCGACAGCAAAATTGATGTGGATCTTTTTTTGTTTGAAAATGATTAATATCGTCCTTTACTATTTCATGTGGATCTGTTCAGGCATTCGATGATCATTATTCCCTTTCTCAGAAATTATGAAAAATGAGTTGACAATCACAAGAGATTGAGATCAAAAATGAAATTACAAGTTATTTTTACATTTAGCAGAAAGTTTATTAAAAAATCTACTTTATTCCTAATTATAAGAACAAGAACGGGAATATTTTGATTTAAAAAAAATAAAGGTAGTGTTTTACTCGTTGTAATATTCACGTAAAGATCATAGAGCAAGTTATGTTAATACGTAATCAACAGCCTCACCTTCCCTATCGGGGTTCCCGAGACACTTGACGCGTCCCGCTCGCTCGTAGAAGGAGGCCAGTCGTGCTCCCAGGTAGGCGGGGTACCCGGAGTCCGCCGGCATCTCCGCCAGACGACCGGAGATCTCACGGAGGGCCTCCGCCCAACGAGACGTGGAGTCAGCCATCATGGACACGTTGTAGCCCATGTCACGGAAGTACTCCGACAGAGTGATACCTATGACGGATATTAACAGGATCTTTTAATAGCCGAAGAATGTTGACGCTAGTAGTCGATGTCTTTGATACTTTTTTTTGTAACTTTGCTCAAACGCCAAGGTTCTTAAGCAGGTTTCTTATATCCCAGTGGCGAAGTTCTCATATACCTTTACTTGCAATTTTATCCAAATGGCGACATTCTCATATATACCTTCACTTGTAATTTTGTCCAAGTGGGTTTTTAAATACATTTACTTGCAACTTTGCCTAAGAAGAAAAGTTCCTTAAAGTATACCTTTGCTTGCAATTTTGCCCAAATGCAAATTCATTCTGATACCGAAGTACCTACACAGCTTGACTGGAAATCTTCACTCGCATATTTCTTTGCTTTGCTTTGTAAAGAATTCCGAATTTTCCAAGTATGCCACGGTAATAAGAAACCTGCAGGCAGTGCGAAATTCTTCGAAATCTCAATAGTTAACAATAAATTGTATCAAAAGTTGTAGTTACCGGTATAGATGGAAGCCTCTCGGGCAGCCACAGGCATGTTGGATGTGTTGGCGACCAGCGCGGTTCTCTTCATGATGGACTCGGTGACGCCGCCGATCTCCACCGTCAGCTCGGGGAAGTCTCGCAGTACTTCAGACATCTCGTTACCTGTGCATAGATCATCATGTAGGGGACTTACACACGGTAAATTTTAGTGACCCAAACAGAATTTTCGGGCAAAACCGTAACCAAACCTTCGGCCCTGTCCTAGGATCGGCAAAATCGAAACTTTGTTAAGCATTATAACCGTCTTACTACAAAAAACTTAAACGTTAAACACTTGTCTAAAAACTAACCGAAACCGAAACTTCGCTCGGACACTAGTGAATTTTACAACTGGGCGTGGATGGTTATATCCGAAAAATAGTGAAAGGAGTCTAGGAGAGGGTGTTTGGGAATAGAAATTCACAGAAGAAAAGTCGCGGGCGGAATGCTAGTGTAGACACTTTTTTTTGGGTATTGTGATACAAAAAGAAGGGATATGATTTTGTTCACTAAGCATGTCCAACTACTATTTAAAGTCTTGCAAGTCTTGATGGTCCGCTTATTATGCGATTATGCGACGTCTGCAGAGGACATAAAGTCATAAACTATTGGACAGCTCTATTGAATTTTATTTTCATTTCCATAAAGTTGACATTGGAAATAAGTATCATAAATAAGTGAAGTAGTGTACGTACCACGCTCTCCGCAACCGACGTAGACGATGACGTCGGAGTTGGAGTACTTGGACAGCGCCTGTGAGATGACAGTCTTCCCGCAGCCGAAGGCGCCCGGGATGGCCGTGGTGCCGCCCTGCACGCAGCTGCACAAGGGAATACCAGCTCTTATTAATATTACTGACTAGCTGACTGGGCAAACTTCATACCGCCTCAAAATCACCTTTTAAACCTTCCCTGGACTTCCAAAAATAATAATTTAAGCCCAAAATCACCCAAATAGGTCCAGCAGTTCTCGAGTTTTAGAGAGACTAACAAACAGTTATAATATAGATTAGGGACTTATTCACTTTTATATATATATAATTATATATGTTTTTTATTTAATAATGTAATGTTTGTCTTCAAACCTCTTGAGATTTCATCGATAAAGAGTAGGTGCTTTCTCATCACTAGTTTCCCTTGCAATGCTGTGAAGAACGGCAAGGTCTTAAAAGTAATGATTCGACATATTGGTGACAATTTTTGATGTAATTTAATTATGATTGATGATATCTTCGAAACTATGCATTTTTGAACCACATTATGATGGAGTTTTTGTGTGTGTGTTTTACGTCTAGAATATAACCTTAAAGTTATGGGAAATAAAAAAAAAACATCTTGTATAATAAGTAAAGAAAGAATAAAAAAAAATGTACTCACGGGAACAGCGAGTCGAGTACCCTCTGTCCGGTGAGCAGCGGATGGTTGGCGGGGAGCTTCTCAGCGACCGGTCGCGGCTGTCTCACCGGCCACACTTGTAACATGGAGTACTTCTCCTTCTCGCCGTCGAACTCCGTCTCCAGCACCACGTCCTGGGAACAACGGCTCACTTACCATTGTGCATCTTATGGTGATGGTGATAAGGGTCATAGGATGAGCTTGTTCATTGTAATGTCGTCGGTAGGTAAGACGCTTTACAAACAGTAATATTACTCGTCATCCTGAACTTCTACTACCAAATTATTACGACATGACCTCTATTTTGAAAGGTAGGTACGACAGAACACAATATGTTCGACACACATTGCTCGAACAGAACAATCTGTCGAAATTCAGGATGACAGTCCTTCAGAGTTACAGCAGGTGCAATTATATTTTTTTACCTAAACCGACATCCAAAAAACCCAAATAAACGTAGGTAGTAGGTATATTTTTTTTTTTCAAAAAGTTTATTTTTTATTTTTGCCTATTTAGTGTGTAAGGTATAAACAATGCATAGATATGCAATAGCAGCAATCGCCATCGATTTCTCTAAGATCCCGTCATCAGATCCTGACCTAATAACCATGGGATCATTTGTAAAGAATACCCTTTCATAAAACGGTCCAGGCGTCATTGAAAAATCGGGGTCCCAGGTTCGAGAAAAGCTCGGTTCTCTAGATATAGACATTTTAAAAACCGCGTTTTAAGAAGCGCCATCTGTAACGCCATGACCGATGAGGGCCAAAAACTAAAAACCGAGCAAAGCTTGGTCAACCAGATATTATACTTACAGTGACGTGGTAGTTGCCAGCGGGCGCGATGTATGTGACGGTACCCTTGGCCTTGGGCGGGATCAGCATCTTGTGCTTGACCAGGGTGTTCTCGTGCACGATGGCGTACAGGTCTCCGCCCGTGATGTGGGACCCGATCTGAACAACAAACATAATTATTAACTCACTTCTGAAATTACAGTGTAAATGAACGTAAATACTGGATAAATAAGGTATTTTACAAAAAATATTTGACAAATTTTTTTTTTTTTTGTTACGTAAACCAAAATTGACGAAGACACTACACTTTTAAAATTTCTAATACGTCACAAGTGCAGTTTTCACTGGCTTTTGACGTCACGAATTTTTGATGCCCCCACTCTCGAACTTTGATGAGTTAACTTATATCTTTGTTCAAAAATAAATATTCATTATTTTACAAAACTTTTACTGACAGAATTAAATTTGCAATTTATTGACATGTCAACAAAATAAATAAATAACATGGAGCACTGTGGTCATATTTTTCTTGTTTTGTTAAAAAAGTTACCACTTTGCAGTGATTTAGCACCACTAGTGGCAGCACTTATTTAAATAGAGCACTTATTGAATGTGCCAAGATATCCACTAGTGGATTACCATTATAAAGATGTCGAGGATTTTATACCAATTCAAGACACTAATCCAATAATGTGAAAAACACATTGTAAAGGATTTTGAGCAATAAGAAAGTCTACTAAGAAAGAATTATCTTTGTATCTCATTATATGTGAACTTTATGAGAAATAAATGCCTTTAAACCTAAGTCACTCTCAATGTACCCACCTTCAGGTTCAAGGGCTGAAATTCCCAGGCGATTTCCCTGGACAGACTGGGCACGTTCACACCCTTGGGGATGTAGATGGACTGTGTGAGCTCGTTGATGTCCTTCAGAGGACGCTGGATGCCGTCAAAAATGGAGCCCAGGATACCAGGACCCAGCTCCACGGACAGAGGCTTGCCAGTACGCAGTACGGGGTCGCCCACTGTTACACCTGAAGTTTCTTCGTATACCTGTGTTATTGAAGTATTAAGATGATCATTTTGTTTTTTTGAAATTTTTTGATTACATAAGAATATTGTTTTTTATAATTTTTAACTATATTTTAAAGTGTAAGAGTATTTTTTTAATCTTTCTCTTTCTCTTATCTCTGAAACCGAGTTTAAACTCGGTTTCAGAGATAAGACCTGAAAAAATACAGATTATAGTGCCATGCTAATAGATTACAAGAAAGTTCCATGATCTTAAAATAACAATCATGGTGTTCGCCGGGTAAACCACTGCAGAACCCTTCATAAATCTTTTTTTTTTTTTGCTCATTTTAAAATGGTGTTCATACCTGAATGGTGGCCATGTCACCCTCCAAACGGATGATCTCTCCGACGAGCTCGTTGTATCCTACTCGCACCAACTCGTACATAGCCGATCCGGACATTTTCTCCGCCGTGACGACTATCGTAACAAGATACTCATTTTAACTGACTTTTTTACAGTAGAAGGGTACAGTTGGGTATTGGGACAGACTAAACTTCGCAAGGGACTGGGAGGTCAGCCTAAGTTGGCAGTTATTGCCAAGAGGTTGATAGGTAATATCACAAACACTAAATTAAATGCATTGCAGCATTTGGGATCCATATTAATAAGAAATAGGTTCTATCCCAAAGTTACATATTAAACTACAAAAATCCAAGATATTAATTACAGAGCACTACATCCTGTCTTTTTACAACCTGTAATTCAAAAGAAAAAGTGCTTATATCTGCACACCCTATCGGTGTTTTATACAACAGCAACAAACTTGAAAAAAAAATATATAAAATAGAATTTAATACATTTTTCAACATGTTATTAAAATTAAACTAAGGTCATTATAATAACTTAATTTATAATAAAGCTCATGCCCAGCAATGGGTATTAAAAGCTAATGTCGTAACTGATTAATCTTTCATACCATGAGATTTAAAAAGCCTCACTTATTTTGTGAGCTTGCATTATCTATGACATATCACATCATAGAATCTGGTGCCAAATACGACAGAATGACGTAACGTGCGTTCATAACGTTTGGAGCTAAATATTCAGTGGAAAATTCTTTGGTACATTTTATTTCAGAAGTCTAGGTCTTCTGTTTCCTTTACCAACATTATTATGTTACATGGTACCCACAATGATCAGATGCAACATCTCATCTTTATATTTTTTGCCATATCAGAGAAAATAGATATAAAAGGCACCACAAGCACCATACACATTACATAAATAATGTCTCATAGGCTTGTATTCTGAAAACCATCTCCTTCAATTGAGTATTTGGCATCCTTGAGAGGAACACAAACTGTTAAGATCCTGTCATCTATAAGGTAATGGTGAACATACTGTACAGTTTTAAAACGAAAAATTCAGCTGCACGCATTTGGGACTCAAACCTTCTTCTAATGATAAGTACTCCGGACGCCTTACCAATTATTATTTCTGGTTTTTCTTTCCTCGAAAGCCTTTACGAAAACGCTAAGCAGGCGTTATCTATACATATAATAAAATAGTAGGAAAGTCAAAACTGTACATTGAATATTTTTTTAAAAGAATACTTGGGGTGTGATCTACAATCGATACCGAAGCCAAAAATATAGTTTTTAGAATTTTTGTCTGTGTGTGTGTTTGTCTGTATGTATGTCCGGGATAAACTCAAAAAGCACTGGACGGATTTGAATGATTTTTTTTTTGTTGTATAGATATTAAGTCTGGCCAACACATAGGCTATAATTTATCTTGGAAACTGGAACACCTGGTGCAGAACCGCAATGGACCAGCTAAACTATAAGAGATACAAAAATGGTGCGATAGCAAAAATTGTTCCACGTGATGAGCATTTTCTGCTGAGAGAATAAATTTGAAGATCTGGAACACCTTATATGGAACTCCAAGAGCCCAGCTAACCATAACATTATACAGGAATAACGTCTTAGCAAGAGTTGCTCAGCCTGATGAGCACTCTCTGTTGACGTAAAAAAATTGAAGATCTGGAACACCTGTTGTGGAACTCCAAGAGCTCACCTACACTATCACATGTAAAAGAATGACGTCTTAGCAAGAGCTGTTTAGTCTGATTAGCATTTCCTGTTGACTTACAAAAATGAAAGATCTGGAACGTCTGGAATCGTCACGCGGGTCCCGTTGTTTTCCCGTTCCCAGGCTCTAAGAATTTCACATCAGACGTTTTAGATCTTCGATTTTGTCGACCCCGTTGTCGCTAGCATAAGCAACAGGATCCGCGTACGAAGTCGCGGGCAGAAGCTAGTTGTATATAAATAAAATATCTGTACATACCGGGACCGGACACGGCGAAGACATAACCGAATTTCTCCTCATTCTCTTCATCACCTATGGTCTTCAGCCCCGACTTGTTCATTTTGAATTGTTGATTCTATACCTGTATTATGAAATAAAAGATGTAAGGATTTGTTACATGAAGGGCATTCAACGAGCTTAAAAAAGCCGTTTTTAGAGATTTGTGTGTTTTATTGTTTATGCAAGTCTGTTACTATCTAAAGAGGTGTAGATAGGAAATCCTGTAGTAAGTACCATAAATATCATTGTGTTATAATGCAATGGTACTTGAGACATAATACTTCATCTATCACTACATAGTTGAAGATTCAAGTATGAATATACAGAGTGATTTTTTCAACAGGGCGTGTTAGCTCTCCAGCTATGTCCGAAAGTTTTCAGTTGAAAAATTTATTCTGTAGTGTGTACTAGAAAGGTGTTTTCATATAACATGGATTAAGAACTATGAAACTGTACTATTGTATTTATTTATGATGCATAGCTTGACCAACATTTTTCTAAATTTTCATTTCTGGACATTACTAAAGCACACAATACACCAAAGACTAAAGTGATTGTTCTTTATTCTGCCATTTAAACTATGTATTCTTATTTTAATGTTACCATTTATTGTCATAGGAAAAAATAAAGCTAAATAAATGAAAAATATGTACCCTGATATCAAATTTTCACAACACTGCCCTTCCACTGTTTCTAATGAGACTAAAACCATAGACAGGGAGATCAGCTGACTAGTAACTTTTATCAATGAGCACTGATAAACACATTCATCCATCAATGTCAACTCACTCATCTCTTCTCTCTCTCTCTCATTTTACCAAAAATTTAGAAGAATTGCTAAAATGAAAAAAATACTGAATAAAATAGTAAGGCCTTCATGTTTTCAGTCAGTAGAGGTTTTGTCCTTGGTGTCAGAGCATTCTTGTCAGAATTATTTTAAGGCTGGTGTCATTAATCATAGATAAGATCAATTTTACAAAATATCCCAAATCTATGTAAAGTATGAGGAGTGCAGATATTACTATTGATTTTTCCACACTGCAAAGTCATATGATGACCCAATTCTACAATTTATACTACAAAATATATTTTTTTGCATGCCTAATTAAAAAATCCTTAACATTTTATATAACAATATCGAGTTCCTGCTAATATTCATTACAATATGACCTGCACCACTTCAAATATACTGGTTTTACAAAACAAGACCACATAATTTAATGAGAATCATTTTTCAGGAAATAAAATTCATTATCTTGTCTACTAATAAACCTCAAAATAGTTTCTCTACATACAGAAGACAAGTTACATGGATGGTAAATGAAAGGTATAGAGATGAAGAGAGAAGAAAACGATTATGGTTCACACCCTCTAAATCAGTCTCTCCTAATTATCTACTGTAAGGGGCAGTTGGTTAGTATCATTTGAACAAAGGAGAATACAAAAATAATGCTAGACAACCTCTTTTCATACAATATATCGATGAAAAGTAATAAAGAAGTATATCACGTCAGCCTATAAAAATGAGATCTGTAAATTTTATTTTATCATTCAAGGGGGCTTTAGATGAACATTAAGTAAACAGCCTCCCCTGCAACCATTGGCAATATTTGATACTTCAGCAGACACACAGACCAAACTAAATGTAGAGTCATTACTTATAAGCTGAAGAGTCCTCATACTTATCACCCTCACAGTCACATGATAATAGGGTGGAACCAGTAATTGGCTTAATAACAGTCAAATACTTGCTTGAAACACCAAAACCCGTCACAATCAGTACTATAATGCGTATTACTAACACTTTAGAACGAAACTAAACAGCAGTTTCAAGAAAATCTCTATAAAATGCGTGACATTACATGGATCTCAAGAAGCTAATTCTATGGCAGAATCAGGAACAATCTTACCGCTAATTAGGAAGAAAGGAAGGATATTCACAGTCTATACACATGCATCTAAAGTAACAAACTTAATAATATACGAATTACAATATAATATTTAAAATCCAACTCACGGAACGAGAAAGACGGAAAAGTCGGACCGAGAATGGCGGAGGATCACAACTTATCACAAGACTGCACAAGACCAATGATAGAAATGAAGTCAGCTGACCTCAGTCTATGCCTCATTGTCTATTCCACACACTTCATTGATTTTCTGTCAGTTTTCAATGAACTTGTCTATGGTTATTCAAAAGAGTGCATGCAGTTTTAACTCTTGTGTGATTCGTTCAAGGATTATTATTGCATGTTGATTTCAAAACTCTTCATTTTCATTCACGTCTTCATTTACCTCCTTGTTTATGGTTAGAATATTAATTTATCCCGTATAGAGGGTATTACACCTTCCTTTATTCAGGCTCCGATATTTAGGACTTCCTGAATTCAGGAAAGTGTACGCGAGCTTCCTAAATCGTATCCGAATTAGGGAAGTTGTAATAGCCCCTGTGGCCCATGCCTTGCGAATGGCCACTAAGGGATAAATGAAATACTTTTTTTTTACCCATTTATCTATTCACACGTTAGCGCTTTAAATCTCGGCGTTATTTTTCGAACTGCATTAGATTTAAAAAAAGGATATTCTGAAACTCAAATCATCAATAAAACGCTCTAAGTTCATAAAGCTGTAGGAATGACTTTTTCTGTTTTTTTTGTTCCTACTACGCCTTTATGAAGTTGGAGGGTTGTATATTATATATTTATTTATTATATAGCGTTTCCTTAGTGATAATACAATTTTTGTTCTCACAGCAGTCACAGCAGCTACCCATTATTTCTTGATAGTGTGAATTGTCGGAAATTTGTATGTTCCATCATTTTTACAGCTTATTACACAACATCTAGTCATTTTACATCAATAAATCGTTTTTTTTTCTGAAAATTCCATTGATTTGACAGTTCTTCGGGGACCAAACTGTCACTTGTCACTTTGACACTTGCCTTCCCCATTGTGAAGTGTGGAATTTCGGGGATAACTCTAATATTTGATGTAGCAACCCAGTCAGTACAGTACGTCAAACCAACGGGAAAATAACGCATGCGTTTTACGAAGACAACCGCATCCTTTGTTTTCTAGTGTTCTGTCCTAAAACATAATTTCGTAAATTTTCAAGTCGTCTAAGACTTGATTGACAAAATAAAACAAATATATAATCATACCAAGCGCTAAACACGGGTATATTTCAGTAGTATCGCACCCATCTCAAACTTATTTCGTTGATAAATTAGATGTAAGTTGCTTTTGAATACAATGACGCGCTGTGTTGAGGAGTCCATTTCAGCATTTTTATCTAGTACATGTTTTTTACAGGAATACTAAAGACATACAGTTGAGTAAGTCGTTATCTTGGCTGCTACGACACGGAGCAGTCCGAGAAGGTTTCAGGCTAAGGTACGTTCGTAGCAGCTATGAGCTGCATATTTTACATACATAAATATAATATTGAATGTCAATTCGTATAGCCGTTGAAACGCAACCGAACCGGGGCTCGATTTGAATTGAATCGTGTTAATTAAGCGGGACTTTGCAAATTACTTTAGGCTGTTTCACGTCTGTTGTGCCTATAATAAAATTCACACTTCAAGGAGGTCACGTTTGACATTGAATAAGATCTAGAAAGCTACGAAACTATAAATTAATTACTCCTGTATAACTTTCACCAATTAAAATAAGTTTGGAGTTAAAGTTAAGAAATTAGTTAAAAATGCTGTTGTTGTAATAGAACCTTCAAAATTAAGCACATGAGCACTGCCCTTTGGATAACCCACTGACCCAATAGGTAAACAAATTCAGTAAAACATAGAATAATCTCTCTAGCTAGCTAGGAGTCAAAATGACCAACTCGCGCATTATTGACAGTCACTAGGCATCGGGTAGTTTTACTGCAGAAAAAGGCATATTGTCCAAAAAAAAAATGGATTGGCTAAGAAGTAAAGTTGGTCCATACCATAATACTAAACATTTCTTTTGTGTTGTGGTTCTGTTTACAAATTAATAGAAACTCACATTCACAAACACCTACAGGTTAAAAAATATTTCTTCCCTGTGGGTGATCAAACCAATTGGGTAGCAATCAATCACAACCACTGCACCAAAAGTGGCAACAATCTTGACTGACATAATATGAGGTACTATATATTATTATGTTTCTAGATGCAAAGGGACTGACACAAGCATAGTGATTACATTTTGTAAGCGCCTGCATGATCACCCTTCTGGGAAAAGACCTCTCTCCATGACTTCTAGTTCTTTCAATCCATGTTATCGAATTTAATTTGGAATAAAATAAATTTTCATTCTTTACAGCCCAGAAGGATATTTAGATGTAAATGAAATATTGCTGAACAAAACATTCCGAGGCAAATACAATATAGCGGATATAGAACGAGTTGTAAAGAACAATGATAAACAAAGGTTCAAACTGAGACACAACCTGTCCACCAACCGTTTGGAGATCAAAGCTAACCAAGGACACACCATCACTGAAGTTTCTGACTCTGAACTTACTCCCATTACTCAGGTTTCACTGAATTTTATTTTAATATTAATATCTACTGCGTTTTATGTTACTCATAAAATTTTAACAAAGTTCTTATTTCAGCCTATATACAAAACAGTGATCCATGGAACATATTTAAAATGCTGGCCACAAATAAAAGATGAAGGTTTAAGTCGCATGAAGCGTAAACACATACATTTAGCAAAAGGAGCATTAGATGATGCTTCCGTAATCAGCGGGTTTCGTCGGGACGCAGAAGTCCACATATACATTGACCTTGCACGAGCCTTAGCTGATGCTATCAAATTCTTTGAGTCAGAAAATGGTGTTATCCTAACCAGTGGTAACGAAAAGGGATATTTGGAGCCAAAATACTTTGCAAAGGCAGTCAATATTTTCACTGGTAAGTTGTGATGTCAATGATACTTAGCCACAAACCACATAAAGAAATAGTATTAATATACTTTAATGGTGGCATCATTTACTAATAGAGTTTCAAGATAAGATTTAAGTACTGTAGCTTCTATCTATGTTTCCTGTTTCATTATAACTGATTTCATTACTCAAGTAATTAGATCCTCAGAAGGCTCACATGACGTGACCTTCAGACTTTTAAAATTTCATGACTTCCAATTATAAAAAGACAAGCTTCTACTCGCGGTTTCACCAGCGTCATGTTAGGCCTTATGGAGGCCACGCATTTTCTTTAAAATTTTTCATGAGGCATAATTCCGCCATACGTCATAATTATTGCGTAACTGAAACCGTTTACGCAGCGCGCACTGGAAGCTCAATAAGGAATATTTTCTCTCCGATTTGCAACCTTTTTAATTGCTGCTTTCTTTCTATTGGTCATAGCGTGATGTTACATAGCCTTCTTCGATAAACGAGCCATACAACACAAAAATATTTTTTAATTCGAAACAGTTCCTGATATTAGATTGTTCAATCAAATAAACTCAGCTTTATAATGTATAGGTTTGGTTTTAAAATCGTTTGAAATGGTCCTTCTGTTAATATTTATGCTGTGTCAGATATGTCGCACGTTTTTCGGGGAACTCCCCAAATATAGAGGAAAATATTTGTGTTGGTCATTAGTTGTCAGAATAACATTAACCACAATGGTTTATAGATAAGTGATAGCCTTACCATGTGCTTATTATAGTGATAAATGCTTCTCAAAGTGCATACCTTTATGTGACATTTGTTTTGTCTGAGTTTTGATAATAAAGTGCTTGGTTGTCAATTGTGGTAACAATAGTCTTATTTGGTAAGTGAGACAGTAAGTTACTCAATATAATAGTTATCAAAAATGTCTAAGCAATATTACGGATTTAAACTTTTGAGGTACTTATTTCTACTACTACATATTTTGTCATCCATTTATGAAGTCGGTGGCTTTATTTTTTAATTCATAGAGTTTTTTACCACCAACTCCCGAATTAAAAGTTATTTTGCACTTATGTCAGATATTTTTTGTTTCTGTTAAAGCAAGTTTCAGTCTATTTAACACTAGCTGACCCGTGCCCACTTCGTTGGGCAGTCAATATTTTAACTTGTGATGAAATTATGAGTGTGGTTCGGTTAGTACTTGTGCTATGATTTATTTGACCTGACTGCCAAAACGAGGGTTCTCTAGCTTTCGCTAGCGAGCCGCTGTAAACGCTCGGAGCTAGATTCCCCAACGCGTACTTGCGAAATATTTTCTCTATTCCTCTAGAGGCACTGATGATTTTCAAGAGCAGACTCTTCCGTACGTCGTACTCGATCTGCTCTTGTCTTTTTTTTGTTATGTGGCAAAATCATCAAATGAGTCCTCCCACCCCGGGCAGGGCGGGACTGTCAGTCTTGTACTGACTAAAATCCACGGTGTCCTTCGGTAGCCCTTTGTGTGCCGGAGTCGCGGTATATGTATGTCCCGCAACCCCGGCAGGATCTGCTCTTGTCTGGGATGTCTGACCAGACGGAAATGTTGGGATTTCCTTTTTGGCATGTTAAACAATCGTTGAAACTTTCCGGTATCCCAAAAACAGAAATACCACAGCTTCGAACTCGAAGAATGAGAACAAAGTAGTACCTATTTGTGCTTTAAGAAACTGAGCAACCAAAACAATTTTATAGACCAAGACGTAATTTCACAACGCCACCTATAGGTTAATGGATAAAACGTCCGTACAAAGCATCTTCTAACGCCATTCGTGAATGGACGGCGGCATTTTGCGATTTAGTAATTTTATGTTATCTTCGAAACTATTTAACCAATTGACATACTATTTGGGGCAAATCGTATCTCTATGATGTTCTTGTGATCAAAATAATATTTTTTTCGATAAGGTTTAATATTTTGTTGTGTAAAAAATCGTCCAAAGGCAATGTACGTCGAAAATAACTTTTTTAACTTATAAAAGCTACTATATCTGCTAAAATATAAAAGATAAAAATATGGTCTCGCGGACTTTATTGTAGAACTATTCCAAGCGGACATTTTTGCTATACATTGTTTTCAATTATAATATATACAACGGTTAAGGCAGCGCATGCTAATAACTGTGTTGGAAGAGCAATTTTTTTCCGCCTGGCTAGACAAAAATTGAGATATTTCGGCTAATATGCATGATATCGTTATAATTTATAGCCTATAGCACTCACGGATAATGTAGCTTTCTACCAGTGAAATAATTTTTAAAATCGGTTCATTACTTCCGGAGATTACCCCCTACATACAAACTTACAAACTTACAAACCTACAAACTTACAAACAAATTTTACCTCTTTATAATATTAGTATAGATAAATTCTGTGAACCTGTTCATTAAATTATTATTTTGCAAGCTGTGCAGTTATTTGCACCGACGTATTTATTGCAAAATACAGAGCGCCGTTTGTCCGTCGCCGTTTTATGTTTATTGGTACCTTTTAAAGACGTCAACATTATTTGTCTTGTTACTTGACACCGGTTTCTCATATTTCTAAAAATATTGTAGCATAATATAGCATCACGCTTGTAATTGTCGGAGGGTTATACCTACAAAGGTAAACCTGATTAACACCAATTTTTCACCAGTTACGTTTAAGTAGCATAAGGGGCGACCCCCCGATTATATTACTTTCCTCTATGGGCGACCCTATAGCCATCAAATACATCAGTGCCCAGACAGAGTCCGGATTTGAGTTGTGCTGGGACCTGAAAAATCAGATCTGTAAATACATCAAGTTTGGTTCTATCCCACTTTTCCTCAGCCAGGACTACCTACCTTTCTGTTTTTAGAGACAGTTGAAGTAGTATTGGACAAGTTAGCTACTTTGTTCATTCTTCCAGGTGAGATCCTATACCCATGAGCCATGCAGTCATCGACGTCGCCGCCGTCGGTATCGCCGCGACACGCGCCTCGTCGCCGTCGAGACGGGCCCGAGCGGCACGAACGCCGAGATGCATCCGAACGGCACGCGCTCCGAGATGCACCCGAGCGGCAAGACACGTCCGCTGCCGCTCGCAGGATTCTGGTCACAGGTGAGATAATGAGATACCTATGAACCACTGTGAATGTTGCGGTGCTTTATAAACCCAAAAGCTTGGCTTGCTCTTAACCTTCTATGCTTCATAATTTAACAGTCTGCTCGCTTTATATTCTAGCTCGTATACAACTCAAGATCATTCCAATTTTAAGCTCTAATCACCTATTTACATTTATTTGCATCCTTTTCAACTATTCACAACAACCTTTCCACAAAAAATATACTATGTAGATGCACGCGTCCACATAAGATTTTTTATATGACCTACAGATGTCATGTGTCTCGCTGTTTGTGAATTGTAGCTTTTTAATTGTCGTAAACACATTCATGATGACCCAGAAGGGTCACCCACTTCTTTTGAAACAACTTCTATAGAACCTTGTTTCTACTGCAGGCTACCCAAACTACACGCAGCCACAAGACCTGCTGGAGGTGTTCACGAAGTTCGGTAACGTGCGCATAGACAAGTGCAACAGCTGGTCGTCCACGTTGACGTTCAGCGGCGCGGCCGAGGCGGCGGCGGCGGCGGCTCACAAGCGGCTGCACATCTACGGCCACTTCCTCTCCGTGCGCCCCTACTCCGCCAAGCTCGCCAACGAGCTCAACAACCCGCAGCCCACCACGCCCAAGAGAGAGTTCCCCATGAGTAAACAAAAAGGTAACATGTCTAATCGATGTTATTATTAATATTTTTAGTCGGTGGTTTCGTATTTTTAAATTCATTTTTGTAACCGACTTCCGAAAGAAAAGTTATTTTTCACTTTTTTGTAGTGGTTTTTGAAGGCGGTTATTTTTTATTTACCCCTTTTTAGTTCAAATATTCAAATACGTAGTCAAATACGTAATCCTAATTACCGGTTATAACATCGTCTAAGTACACAATAGTTGAAAAATACTCACTAAATAACAACAACTGAACCAAACTCAAAGAAGTTTTCATGAGTCCATCCAACCAAATGATAGATAATCGAATCGAATCAGAAAAGAATCATCAAAATCGGTTTATCCAGTTGTTAAGTAAAAAAAAGAAATAAGTAAGGTAAAAAATACAGTTGAATTGAGGAACTCAACCTTTTTTCGAAGTCGGTTAAACATTATTGTTACTTTCGCTTGTGCTGAAGCACACGTAAACGACGATATTGAATATGCGCTATGTTTAAAACTTTTGGAAGACGCATTTAACTTGTAGCTCTGTAATATCCTATATATTTTTAATAATAATAATAAAGAAATCTGTCGAATAAATAATAATCATTAGTGTCTCAGCAGTTCTTTACCTAGCAGTGGAATAATTTACCATTTACTGTATATTCTGAGCTAGTATTTTTACGTTCCAGGTGTAATCGTAGAGCCGAAAAAGATCGACCTGTCAGGCGACTTCCATAACCAGCTTGATAGCATTCTGTCGGCCGTCAGACTAACTCAGGAAGACGTCAAGTGCCTCGGTCAGCTCTACACGGACCTGGAGATAGCACTGCAAAATCAGTGGCCAGGTTAGTGAGTGTTCTAGACTCTAGGGAAATCTGTCAGTTCTGTGAGACAAGTGTATTCTTACAGTAATTTATTAAAGAAAAAAGTATGATCACAATTTTTATGATAAATTATCTTTCATCACAGGTTGCAAAGCTGTGCCTTTCGGTTCAATAACAACGGGCCTGGGCATCAAGACGAGCGATGCAGACTGCTTCATCAACATCCCAGGGCAATTCCGGCAGCCCAATGGCAACTACGTGAACAAGGCCAAGCGCGTCCTCATGCAGTACGGCAACACCTTCGCAGAAATCCTCGCCATCCCGCGCGCCAACACGCCCATCGTCAAGTTCTTCCACATCCCCACGGAGACCAACTGTGACGTCACCTTCAAGACCCCCCTGGGGGCCCAGAACAGTCGCCTCATCGCCTTCCTGCTGCACTCCGACCCGCGCCTGCTGCCCATGTCCGTGCTCATCAAGTACTGGGCCAAGGTGCACGAGCTCTCCGGCACCGGCAAGCTCACCAACTACGCGCTCACGCTCATGATCATCTTCTACCTGCAGCAGCCGCCGCACAGCGTGCTGCCGGCCGTGGCGTGGCTGCAGCGCGAGCCGGCCGCAGCCGTCCTCGTGGACCACTGGGACACCGGCTTCATGAACACGCCCGCGCTGCTGCCGCCCTCGTCCAACACGTCTTCCATCTCCGAACTGCTCGGAGGATTCTACGAATACTACTCCCTCTTCAACTTTGACGAGATGGTCATCTGCCCGTATCTCGGCGTGCCCGTCAAGCGAGAGCTGTTCGTAGACACCGCCGCCATGCCCGACGAGTTCGAACGGTACAAGAACAACGTCCTCAACCATTACGTCATGCCCATCAGGTATCAGACGCCGTTAGTGGTGCAGGACCCTTTCGAACAGTGCCACAATGTCGCTTCGACCGTCACCAGCAAGTTAGCCATAGACATCAAAACTTACTTCAAGTTTTGTGCCAACGCGTACGAAAAGGAGAAATTAAATTCGTGCCAAGATTTCCTTAAAATAGTACTGTTACAGAGGCCTAAACTAATTCGTGGTAAAACACATCCCGAGTTCAGAGTCAATTTATTCCCTAGAATTGTCAATCCTATAATTGCTTTCGACTGGAAGTCGGTGGTCAGAGATATGGTGATGGAGATCTTCGAAAACATGTTGAAGATCAAGCTTGGCAAGGTGGAAGAAAAGGTAAACCCTGACACCAGGAAGGAGAAAGAAAAGTACAGTGGGACTATAACAAAACCTATATGGAAACGGAAAGTGTTCAACAAGTTGTACAGCATGATGGACCTGTCCTTCGAAGAGAAGCAGGGCAAGATTACCCAGGAAATAATGAACTCTGAGAAACAAGAAATCAATGTACAGTTCCAATTAACTTTGACTTATTGTCATGACCCGAAAAGTGCAGTGATCTCGGTCAGGTTAGGGTCTGGTGACCTGGATGCGTTCAGAGAATTCGGCAAGTTCTTCATATCGGTGACCCAGAACTGGTTAACAGAGTTGTTGAAACCTTTCTCCATGCCCAACTGTAAGGACACTGCAACTAAAATAGCTGAGACCATGGAGGAAAATAATGGCAATGAAATGGATTCAGATGACGACGACGATTCCGAAGTGGTACTCGTGCCCAGGACAGGCCAAGCTGTGGGGACACCGGCGACGAACAACACCGAACAAGCTTCCAAAAAGACAGACGACGCGTCCACTAATAGTGTAGAACAAACTTTAAAAAATACTTTTATAGAAACTTTGACGAAAAATACAAATGAAATTCTGACAATTAGTGAAAGAAATTTAAGTGGAAAAGCAACTACAGAAAATGTAACAAAAAAGACAGAACAGTCTTCGACTAAAAATACAGACATATTGACAAAAAATGTGGAAAACTTCTTTAAAAACGCCGAAAGTTTGTCAACAAGCGCTGCTAGCACTGCCGCGCCGGCAGGCGGCAGCAGTGACGTCAAATGACACAAACACTGTGCTGTTGTGAAAAGTTAAGCTTTTATTTTCTAGTGTAAAAATCGTTCTATCAATATATGCAGTGAAACAAATTATTATAATATTAAGCTAAGACTTACAATTTATTTTTATGCGGTTTTTAGAAATTTTTATTTCAATTATGATTGCTGTTTGATTTTTATCCCACTTGACTTTTTTTCTTTTTTATTTGGTAATATCAAATGAGCCATCCCACCTATGACAGATATAAAATCGACGGTGTTCTTCAATAGTCCTTTACGTTCGGGTGCCACGGTAACACGATAGTCCCGCGTCCCCGGCGTGCTTTGACCCTCTAAGGGGGCCCGTCAAATTGTTGACAGATCTTTGTGGCGTGCATGGAACACGACAATTTTGTTGCTCCATGCTGAATTTTTAATTCATCACAGTAGATTTCACATAATAATGTCTTCCAGTCTTCCTTCACTGAAAGGTCAGTTGCATGTTTAATAAACAGGTTAGCTTTTGAGAAAAATAACCCTTATTGTTACGCGTTATTCGTACTCTCTAAACGGGTTTTAAAGCACAGAGACTAAGTACAGCTTGGCCAGAACGGATTGAAACGGAACTAATCTTTTTATTTCTGACAACGTTCTAAAATCTTTAGCCTCCTCTTCACAATCGGCCATGATGGCCGTGCTTGCCGAACAGAAGGAGACCGGCGCTGTACCAGAAAGCAAGATGCAAATAATTCTATCTCGATTCTTAGTATAGCGCCGTCTCCTTCTGTTCGGCAAACACGGCCATCATGGCCGATTGTGAAGAGGAGGCTTTTGATATTTGATGTAAGCAAAGACCGCAGGTTTGTTAGATTTATTATATAAAACTAACGTAATTAAGTGAAAAAAAAAAACAAAATTCAAAGTGCTGGCAGCGCGAAGACAGTGGCGACTTCCGGTTTTCTACAGTTTTTTGCCAAGCTTACGTTATTACGTACGATTCAAAAAACCGGCATCGCAAGTCCAACACTACACAAAAGAGCTGGCAACATTATTAAAGTTTGACATTGGTTTGACATTTGCATGTGTCAATTTGGTCAAACTCTTGGCTACAAAAACAACAAATCTCTAACTTTTTAAAATACACACACAAAACAGAGTGGTATTTTATGGAAATCTGCTAAAATAAAATAAAATGAATTGGGAAGGTATATTATTATTATAACTGTCTATAAAAATAGAATACTGCCTCCTTAGTGGAGCTTAAGATCCTGGGCAGAACGAGCACTAATTTTTGAACTTTTCACGACTGTTTTTCGAAATGTGGGTGTAATATTAGGTTCCCCTTTACCTCAGGGATTACAGACGTGATGTTATGTATAAAACTATTGTCAAAGATCACGAAGAAAATGATTGTTATTTCCCTTTTTTTTCTGATAGTGTTTGTAAATAAACGTGCAGTATTATTTCAATATAATACAACCAATAATACTATAAGGCTGCTTTCAATAACCATACCTTTGATGACCTAACAATATCCCTAAACCTGTTGCCGATTCTTAATGAAACAGATTTTTTTTTAGTAGAAATGCACAATAAAACAATTAAACCTTTACAGATGAAATTGCAGATGTGATGTTACATTAATAACTAATTCAAAGTATTATTTTAGAAGCTGACATACTGGACACCAGAAATTTAAAGTTTGAAGGTGATTTTGACAAACAAGTGGAAGAAATTTTGACCTTTGTGAGGTTGACTGCGGACAAAGTTCACAACATGAAGTATTTGTTTGATGACTTGGAACATGCTCTACAGTATGTAGCACGAGGTAAAATTAACAGCAGTTTGTGTTATCAGCAACCTAAGTTAAAAGGAATTGGTGGCAGTAACATGTAGAAATAGCCATGAGGTGCTGATATCAAATTTTCCAATAGTCTTGGGCATTCTAGTTCACTACTGAGAGCGCTCAATCTAGTTCTGCTCTCTTAAGGGGGATGCTCCAACCAGCCCGCAATTCAAATTTTTTTACGTTTTTTGCAATTTGCAGATGCCCATGTGACATTTGTAACTTTCATAAATATTTGTGTTGCGACAAATAACAAGTATAATTTAAATTTTAACGCGTATGAAAAATATGAAAAAACTCGCTCCATCAATTCTCACATAGAAAATTGCACTGTTACAAATCTCCGAAACTAACTACGATGCACCTTTTCTATTGAGAGCTTGGAGCGAATTTCCTACAATTTTTCGATTTAAAATTATACTTGTTATTTCGCAACATGTTGAAAATATGGCAAGGTATAAAGTACAACATGTCACTGAGGCCTGCAAATTGCAAAAAACGTAGAAAAATTTGAATTTCGCGGGCTACATCGAAGCAATCACCTTAAACAAACTAGTTCGTTCTTCTAGTTCGTTAGTTCCTAGCTCGTAATAGAGACCAACCAATCAAGAGCGATCAAATTGTTCGCTCGCAAAGAGATGTCACATTTAGTTTGTCTTTGTTCGCTCGTTTTAATACGGTTCCTGCACCATGCGACAATTTGTGTAAAATGTACGAAACGGGATGCGCGTATGATCGGTGAGCGAACGGGAGTATTATAGAGTAGTGCTGTCCCGCTCCCGTGCAACGATCTTAGATCAGTCAATCTCATTCATTCTGTCCGAACTAGTGAACTAGGGTGCGGAAAATGTGGGAGCTAGATCACTAGTTCATCTGTGGGAGCAGTTCTTTCGAACTAGTTCGTTCGCGAACTACACAAGACTATTTTCCAAATGTTGAAATACCACAATTAGGTAATTATTTCTATTACACTAATTTTATAATCCTTTGTTACAGGTTGTGTCATTGAACCATTTGGCTCTGTTGTGACAGGTCTAGGAATCAAAACAAGTGATGTGGACTGTTATGTTGCTTTGCCTAATGGAGAGCAATCCTCTGTAAAACATGTCTGCCATGCTAGAAATATTCTTCAAAGAGACCACAGGAAATTCACTCAGGTTTTTGCTATAACGTCAGCCAAAGTTCCTATTGTTAAGTTTTTTCACATACCCACCCAACGTCAATGTGATGTCAATTTCAAAAGCCCTGCTGGTGTGCGAAATAGTAAATTGATTGCATTTTTATTGCACTATGATAAGAGAGCTCTCCCTCTAGCAGTTCTAATAAAGTACTGGTCAAAGATACACAAGTTCACAGGTACTAATCTAATGGGCAACTATACTTTGATCATGATGTTGATATTTTATTTGCAAGTTAAGAACATTTTGCCTTCAGTGTATGAGTTACAAAGAAATGAGCCGAGCTACTATGTGGAAAGTTGGAACACAGCATTCGATGACAGAATGTCATGCAGCCAAACAAAGAATGCTGACACACTTTATGAATTAATGGGTGGGTTCTTTAAGTATTACAGCACATTCAACTTTAAAGACAATATGATTTCACCCTTTATGGGACAGTGATAAGTAAGAAAAGTTTTGATAACTTTGATATTCCTGAAGAGTTTTCTTTGTATAAAGAACAAGTATCAGGAGATGTGCGGAAAAAGATGAAGACTGATTCCAAACTATGCATTCAGGACCCTTTCGAACACAGCAAGAACTGCTCACTCGGTGTTTATGATAGACTGGCAGAGAGGATAATATCTCACTTCCAGTTTGCAGCAAAAAAATTTGAAGAAGAGCATAGCAATAATGTGCTAAGAGAAATCTTCACACAAGACCCGAACAGCTGTCCAACTGCGCCGGGGATGGCGGCTCGCAAACACGTATTCACCAACAAAATAAAAAAGGCAAACCGTCACAAGAAAAAAGCTGCTAGAAGACAGGGTGACCTGCACAGATTGTATTTAGATTCCAGGAACTTGCAAAAGGAAATCAAGAAATAACTTGAATGTAAGAACAGGACTAAAATCAACTAAAAATATTATCAAACTTGTGATTCTCAGTTTTTGGGCAGACAGGCCCAAGAAACTACTATTAAACTAACTACTAAATCTTGTCAATAGAAGATAAGCCTTCTTTTGTGATATAGTTAAAAATTACTAATTATATTTAAGTTGTGAGAAAATTAAAGAAATTGACAATTAGGGGCAGGTTGATGTACTGGCACCTGTACCCTACATTAAAACAATTTTTGACTTCTGAAATAGAATCATCAGAACTTGAATATCAGTTTTTCTTTCTTTTTCTGACGTGGCTGCTTGGCTCTGCTCTGAGAATCCCCATAGACCTCTGACATGGCTTTGAATATGAACCTTCTGTGGTGTGATAAAGATGAAATATTTTGGTAAGGACATATTTTTTTTTTTCTAAAAATAACAGTGCATTTTCGGGACACTTTTGACGCTTGAAGATTTTTATATTATATTACAAAAAAAAAACGCACTAAAACGTTTTTCCCATCACTGAGTGTAATATGTCGTTAATTTCAAAAGCAATTTTTTTTAGAAATTGTCTATATTTTTATGAATGAAAATATGGCGTATTAACTGTGTGACCTATCAGCAACTTGTGACACAGTCAACAACAGACAATTTCTGTTAAAGATCCACAACATCACAAAAGAACAGACTTCACGCTTATTCAGAGCGTAATGTTCAACTAGGTACCAACGTTTCCAAGGATAGCTTAAAATCTGTAATAGCCAAATAGGTGAAAACAAAAGCGGCTTCCTCAAGGGAGACTACTTGCTCCGACGCTATTAAGAAGATGAAAACTGACCGTGCACATCCCATGAAGTATTTGCAATGTATTTATTGTAGTGTCAGATTTTAAACATTTTAATAGGTACTCACTTAGCATACTGTGTGTGTTTTGTGGCGCCATACTTTCATGCATTCAGAATTTCAGAAATGAATAAAATAACTGCTTGAAGATGTAGGTAAGTATTATGCATATTATCAGGTATTCCTTGTGTAGTGCGCGTGTAATTTGAATATGAATTAGCTGTTCTATGATAAGCAATTAACACAGTACCTACAGTGAGAATAATTAGCAATTAAATTATAAGCAATTTTCATAATTTCAATTTTACAAAATACTTAATAGATAAAGCTAAGCATCATAAACAATCGTCAACTCTGTGAGCTGGTAGGGTGAGTGGGGGTAAGTTCTGAGATGAAAGTGTTCATTTCCTTAGTGGGAATGAAAAATTGATTTTGAACAGTTTTCATGTTCACTGTTGTCACACAAAGGGATTCAATGCAAATGCAAAAATTTTTGTTTTAGGTAAAGAAGCATGGTCAAGTTGTTTCTATAATGTTGAAAGAAATCTTTGTGAAACAATTATTTATTAAAAAAGTGTAATTAAAATTGGTCTTAATGAAGAAAACATGTAGGGGTAAGACGAAATGACCAAGGGGTAAGATTGAAATAATAACTAAAATAGTCCTTATGGTTATGACAATAAGTTCCTTTTTTATTCTTACCCCGCTTGATGGAAGACCAAAATTTCAATTTTACGCGGATAATATGTCCGCACGGAAAATGTCAAAAAACACAAAAATGCTCTCACTTAGCGACTGACGCAGACTGCGGTGTGGGGCAAGACAAAACGGTGTCTACAATGATGTTGCCAGCATTAAAAGATTTCCTTTATATTCGGCGTTATTGTATCTTTTTTATCTTTCCCCGTTTTTTATCTTACCCCCACTCACCCTAATGTAGGAAATAGGGATGAGCGTTGAATCAACGAACTAGTTGAATCAACCGTTGATCTCCTGTCAACGTATTAACGTTAACTGAATATGAATCAACTAGTTGAATTCGTCAACGACGTTTATGAGTTGAGCTCGTTCGTTCTCGTTAATTCAACGAGTTGAATTAACGAACGAGTGTACAACTAGTTGAATTCGTCAACGACGTTTATGAGTTCGTTCGTTCGTTCTCGTTAATTCAACGAGTTGAATAAACGAGAACGCAAACATTATCTTCAATGTTGAGTATTACGGTTCGATATTTTTAAAGTCATAGATTACGAGCGGTTGAATGAGTTGATTTTCGAATTATTTATTTTAAGAATAGTACATAAATATTGGTGGAGTTTGTTTAATTATCCCAATGTATTATTTGAAATGTACTATTTTTTTAGATGCACGAGATATAGCGAACAGCCCTCTGTGAAAAATATAATAATAATATTTTTATTTCACACAATTTGAGATGTTAGTTTGTACATAAAACGTTTCCAATACAAAATTTGAATCAAATTGTTTTTTTAAATTAAACGCGCAATCGTTGATTATAAACCGTTTGATGAATCAACGGTTTACGTCGCAAGTTGACAGTTAAATTTGTCAACGAGATGAGCACTTAACTCATTCAACTCGTTGACGAATTTAACTAGTTGATTAACTAGTTGACAAACGTGAATCAACGTTAACGTTTCGTTGACGGAAAAACCGTCAACGACCCATCGCTAGTAGGAAAAGCGAATTTAATTTTTGAATCGCGGGAAGCGTCTACAATTCATTTTGATATCACTTTGAAGAGAAGTCAAAGTCAAAAGTCAAATCATTTATTTTAAATAGGCCATCAGTGAGGCACTTTTAAACGTCGAATATTAAAATTAAGGAAAGGGATGGGATGGGATTGATTCTACACCCATTCGCTAAGGTAGGTTGCATGGAGAAGAATGAGATATCAACTGGAAACTCACTAGCATAGTTTCAAATGTTTTGAAAATATATTTTCCACTAAGATCACTATATTAACGCTGCTGAAGGATCTCAGCAGATCAAAGATTACCTACAAGATCTTTTTCGTTTGTTTCGTTCGATAACGCTTAGCAGTCTTTACTAGATTCTCAACTTTATGCGATGGAGTATAAGGCATCGTTCACACCAAACGTAATGTCCGCCGCCGACTGTGAATATACTCACTGTTTGTATAGTCGGTCAGATTGCGTAGGTATAGTCGGTTCGGTGTGAACAAGAAGTTAAATATACAGTGTGTCCGGGCACAAGTTAGCGATATTTGAAGAGGATATTCTAAGCTCATTTTCATCGACAAAAATGCTTTAAAAAAAATTCTTACTCCAAAACTTCGTGAATAGCCATTTCAAATTTTTGACAGCTGTCCAACTGGGGTGTGTACAATAAAATGCAAATATCTTTTCCAAGAGTAGATTCAGGAAATGACTTTACTGTAAAGTTATAATGTTGCGGCTTATGAAAAACTACTTTCTAAATAACATGTAAAAATGCCAAAAAACATGGGCAAACATGAATTTGTACACAATAAATTACTGAATAATTTCACAAAAACTCTGCTCGAAGTACCCTGAACTTTGTAGAGTTTTTGCATTAATTTAAAAGTTTGAAATCAGGCTATACAATGTAACAAACTTATCACACTACGTTAAATATCTTCAAATTTCAATTAAACATCACCCTTTTCGCCCCGCAGCAGTAAATCCAAGAAACTACTTTTTAGTTTAACTAACTTGGGGATCATTTACGCATGGTCGATAATGCCAGCTCATAAAATTCGTGAACGATTTATCACCCAAAGAATTCGAACTTGTAATATTGAGGTAAATGCGCTAAGGCAGGGTGATGTTCAAGTGAGAATAACTCCTAAAATATTAATGTGTGATAATTTTGACATCACTTCTGAAATAGCCTGACTCAAATCAGTTTTTAATTCTAATGCAAAAACCCTTTCAAAATTGGGGTGCTTATCGAGCTAGATCCCCAAAGAATGTGAAATTATTCAGTAATTTTTATGTTCAATTTCGTGTTTAAAGATGTTATCTTGGTTATTTTTTTATTATTTAAAAAGCTTTCGTAAGTTATTGATAAGACCTTGAAGATAACTTTGCAATAAGTTATTTGCATAAATGTAGGTCTCTTGGATTAAAAGATATTTGCATCACTTATTGTACACACAGTCAAAAAATTAAAATTGCATCGCGAAGTTTTGAATGAATATGGCGTTTTAACTTTGCCGATGAAAATGACACAGCCTAGAATATGTTCAAATATCGCTAACTCACAAAAGACACACTGTATATTGAAGAGCAATAAACTTCGTAACTGCCACAGTCAGCGGCGGACAATACGTTTGGTGTGAACGATGCCTAAAGCTGAAAATGTATTAGCGACTGCTGAACGTTAACGATTGTCGCTTGCCGTTTCTCTGATGTGGTTTTCGACGCGACGGCTTTGAAATCGTCCAAACGCGAAGTGCGAGTGCTCAGCTCACCATTCGCAACACACGATTGGATGGAGTCGGTGTCAGTAGCTTAGAGCATGGCAAACTTTAGTCACAAGGCTGTGTTTGTAGAAAATAGTAATGCAACACGATGAACTTGTAAGAGGTGAAGGCTGACGGCGTAAAGAGATACCGACGCAGGTTGTGTCCGACATTACAGACATACGCGGTTCTCCGCGGAAACAAATACCTACATAATTATGCCGTTCAGCTTTCTTTTGCCAAAAATCCGGCTTCTAAAACAGAACGGATTTGCATTCTCTAGTCGCGTCGTGTGTCAAGTCATTTGGGTTCTAAGACAGCTGGACACCGACACACGGTAGCAAATGTGTGCACGTAGTATTTCATTGTACGGATCGTTATAGGTGTGCGTCCAAAGGTCGGCATCGCACGTATCGGACCGATGACGTCATACGGAATGCCGATCAGTGAAAGCGTTGAAGGTGGCATCGGCAATCCGATTGCTGATACTCGCGTCGGCAATCTGATCGCTGCCGACACAGAAATCCGTTTGATGCGATGCGTCCGATACGTACGATGCGCACCTGTGGACGCTTACCAGAAGGTGGCATCGGCAATCCGATCGCTGCCGACACAGAAATCCGTTTGATGCGATGTGTCCGATACGTACCTACGATGCGAACCTGTGGACGCTTATCAATTATCATAAATCATTGTTTTGTCTACCCTATGCAAAGATAACAATAATACCTACTATTATTATTTATCATAAGAAATTTAAAAGAATCGACCAAGGTTTTTGGAAAATTCTCTCAATGTAACATGATTGCATTGTTATAAATTGCCGTGAATTATTGCATTAAATATTAATTAGGTAGATATTATAACTAATATTAATCAGTGGATGTTTACCACATAATAATTAAGCGATTGTTTATGAATATTTATCTATCAATACCAACAATTTTAACATGCATCACTGACATAAGCCTAGCTTTTTGCAAACTACCTGCAGTTCGATAGCCCTGCAGTCTAAAGACACCAGGCATTTTCCTTCCTGCAGTGCTATCCTCAAAGGTAACAGCCTCACGTGCAGTGCTGCCTCAGCGTTGAAACTAGTTTAGTATTCGCTATAAGCCACTTACAGCGACGTGTCGCGAAAATATATTAAAGATAGCTTCAGCGCTGCCGCGGCGGATCTTTTAAGTAGATTAGTAGAGGATAGTAGGTTCCTATAACGGCACCTCTTTTACCAGTCGAACATGAGCTGTGATAAAGTTGTAAATAAAATAAAAATTGAAACTGAAAACCAGCGCTGGGTGTGTTTCACCCAGCAAATGCTGAGTTGGTAATCCTTTTGATCTTCAAATTCAAATTAATTTATTTGCAAAAATGTAGGTACAATCAAGATCTTAACACTAATGTGGCCCGATTACATTTTGCCACGTTCATACGTGATCTGGGGTGCGTTTAAATCCTTCGGCCGTATTTCGCCGGAAAAAAATTAAACTGGCGAGGGTTCGCTGAACGGAGCATAAGTTTCTGTCAATGCAGTTGTCAAATTCAATTGACAGCTCAGTTTATTAAACAAATAATCAATTTGCCGGTAATATCGCTATAAATCCACTAATACATAATATTCGTGTCGCTAAAATAAAAATAATCATTCGTCTTTTACGGCAAGAATAGTAGAGCAAAACCAAAACTTAATGTCACCTCTGACAGCAGGATAAAATTTTGCGTGGTAAAAAGTCGCAAAAATTCTTCCATTTAGTAAAAACATAACCAGCCGACGACCGTAAACGGGGCAGATTAAATTTTAGTTGGTATCATTTTTCACCTCTCGGTGTACTTAAACGGGCTGTTTGACATTTAGTCAGTATAAATTTAAACTGGATAAAGGATTTAAACGCAGCCCTGCACATGAAAATCCTTATGGTATCTGTGATAACACATTGTGGTGTCTCTGATAACAGAATAAAAATAATAATTAATTCTGTGTGTCCAATATCTAATACCTAAATGTTTTTCTATTCTATGTGTCAGTTGGCGTGCGTCTGTACCTAAAGAAAATTACACGCACATTATGCAAGCATATTTAAAGATTTATCCCAAGATTTTTGTTATATTTAAATAGCTCTTAGTAGCGATTGATAGACCCAGACAGTATGACTCTTAATATGTTTACTTCTATAGGTTAGTTATAATAATAATGTGACCTCCTTAGACACTCACAAAACCTGTATTCATCAATTTGAATGACATCGTTTTACTTTGTAGTGACTGCAGCAGCAGTGTTGGTGTCCGCGGGGAGTACACCGCTGTGTCTGGAGGGGGACTTCGACTCCCAGCTGCGGTACGTACTGAACGAGGTGATCATGCCCGGCTTGAATCTTGATGACTTATTATCACGAGTGCTACGTGATGTACAGTCCACGTTGAACAAACGATGGCGAGGTGAGAAATCTTTATGAAAATTTAGTGAGACCTGTTTATTTATTGTATCTATAATATGAGTTATTATTTATATCTTGTTGTTTGCAGGCTATAAGGCAACCCCTTTTGGGTCATTTGTATCAGGATTGCTTTCACCATACAGTGATGTAGACTTGTACATACAATTACCAAACTATACCAGCTGGAGTGGTTCACACATGTTACAGGACACATACAAACTCTTCGAGAAGCAACCTCGCCTCTACAAAAACTTGGAATACGAGAACATAGTTAATATTTATTCCTCAATTAAATTTATCCACATTCCCACGCAACGTAAAGTAGACCTTGTGTTTGAGTTCGGTGAGTTGGCTGTTGCAAACACCATCTACTCAAATACTTTTTCAATTTAGATGAGAGGTCCTTGCCTTTGGCGAATTTTCTGAAACACTTTTTCCAAATTCAGAAACATAATGGCCATCGCACACCAAGGGATTATGTATTATATTTGTTCATAATATTTTATTTACAACAGAAGAATATGGCGCCATCTGTTTATATGATGCAGAAAAACTCTAAAAGTCACATTGTCCGCGATTGGAACATGGGTTTCAACGAGCTGCCATACAATACAACTAATACAGAGAATCTGCATCAACTGGTGAGCGGGTTCTTCAAATACTACAGCGGATTTAACTATGAAGAATATGTCATAGCACCTTACGCTGGACGCCCTATTAAGAAAAAAGCTTTTCGGGAAATTGAAAGTCTACCTGAAGAATATTCATTTTACAACAGTCATTTGAAACACGCATTACAACTGAAGATCCAACGAGAGTTTGACGTGAGCACTAGTATATGCGTTCAGGACCTGCTTGTTCTCTCTTCAAACGAGATGGAGCGAGTTGCAAGTCACAAACGTGCTGTAGCGTTTAAAAATTTGATGAAGTCAGTGGCTAAACTGTTTGAAGAGCTGCCTAGTGATCGTGTCATGAGGGCTATTCTTGTGATGGATCGACCTGAAGAACAAGTAAGGTGCTACAAGCATAGTTCTGTGAGAGCACGATGTCCACGAAACTGCATTGACGTAGAGTAAGTTGAGAAATGATCGAAAACAGAATAACAGATCCAATATACAATTAAATACGGTATCTGCCGTTGACCAAGACCATCACTGCACGTTCAAATAGAGATGAGATCCTCTTAATTCAAAGCTATTCTAAAACGGTTTGGAAGGACAAGACCATCATCAAAGGGGAGAGAAGACTAATCATTATAGAGAAATTATAGTTTTATTGTACTCTTCGATAACTGAATCAGGTCAATGCTCGACCAACTGAGCTCTCTATACGAAATGCAATAATTAGGTAGTAATCGGTGGCTCAATCACTTGACCTAAAATTAAAATCCAATTAGTTAACGGAATTATGTTATTTATTACAAGTTTATTTACAATGTAGAGATGACATGTTTTGTACCTACAAGATTGCTTGATTGTTTAATAAAAAGCTAGAACCATTTATGTTTTTACACGACTGCCTAAAAAAAGGAGTGTAAGGTATGTCTACAGGGTTCAAGCATGTATTTGCTGTACCTGTGCTCTACTTGTACTGTACCTGTTCTGTACCCGTACTGTACCTGTACCATTTGCACGGCGTTACCACTCACACGACCATACCATTTGCATAACGCTAACATTAGCAAGACCATAACACACGACAATACCATTTGCATGACGCTCAGTGGCGGATTAAGAGTTTCCGAGGCCCTAAGCACAGAGCCTGTGTATAAGGCCCTCTATTGCTTAAATTGGGAAGGTAGAAAGTATAAAATGAAAGTTTCAGGAAAATAGAAAGTGTAGTAGGTATAATTTAAAACATTTTTTTCCTTGCCTTATTCAGAGCAAACGCTCAGAGGGTAGCCGCAGGGCCCTGCGGGGGTGTATGAAGGATCAGTCCCGGACCGCTTTCACCGTTAGATTTCGGAAATGTAGATGAATCTCGATAAAATGTAGGTAAAAAATGAAACGCCAGCAGAGGATGGAGGCCCCTGGAGAACAGGGGCCCCAAGCACGTGCTTGTAGTGCTTATACGTTAATCCGCCACTGATGACGCTACCATGTGCATTAGCATGATCATACCATTGCACGACCGTACCTTTACCACGACGCGACCATTTGTACGACCATACCATTAGCGCGACCATAACATTGCGCTACCATATCATTAGAACAACCATACCATTTGTACGACCATACCATTTGCACGACCATACCATTTGCACGAATTATATTTAGAATTTACTCAAAAGTATGCAATCTTCTTTACATATAATAAAATCGTAGAGATGTCATTCCTGTACATTGAGTATTTTTTTCTTTTTGTATTTTTTTCGAGATAAGGGATCGATTCTGATGCCAGATCAACTTTTATTTTTTTTCGAAATTTTTTATGTTTTTTTGATTTGATCTATCTCCGAAACTACTGTAAAGTTGTCGATCAAATTTTCCTATTTCTGTTTGAGTTCGTTCACCATCAAATATTCCTAATAATATGCTTCTGTTTATATGCTATGTATTATTAGGCTATTTTTCCTGGGAGATAAGCAATTTTGAATTTTGTTGTTTTTAGATGTTTGTTGATAGTTGGAAGCTAAACCACTGGATATTATTTATTGAATTTTTCCTCAAATATTCCTTAAACTGCTGTTCTATTAATAGGATATGTATAATTACGCTATTCCCCTTGGGGGATTAGCAATTTTATAATATGTTGATTTTCAGTCATTGTTGACATTTGTACAAGAACCGCTATTTGAAAATCACTGAAAACGTACTAGCCAGTCCGGTCGGTAACCTGCTTGACTTTCGTGCAAGGGGTCTCTGGATCAAATATCGCAGTTTTTTTTTTCTCTTTTTGAGTTTTTTTTTTATTTGTCCTGAGAGTTTTAAATAATTTAAAAAAAATGTGCATACTTTTGTTTCAATATTATTCGCGATTTAAAACAATTACTATTTTTTTTTTCAATACTTCTCTAGGATATAAATCTACACCGATTTAAATTGTAGGTAGTAAGTTGGATATTTTTTTTAATTGTAATTGTTTCGAGGTGTGGAATTTTAAAGATTAGAAAAAAATCAGGGTTTCATTATTTTGTGTTTATTTATGTTTTGAATTGGTGCTTAAACCAGTGCATTGATTCTGTTTTAAACGACGACAAGTTGTACTCATCGAGTCAGATAATTAGTTATTTTTTAGGTATCACGCGGTATGCTAAAGGGAGAAGAGCAATGCTATCGTACAGACGCCAGCATGTCAACCTACCCGAATCTGTCAGATTTTACCATTCAAACCTTAACCTTCTACTCTTGTGATAAGGCTGAAATTTTATTAAAGAAATCTGACAGATTGTGGTAGCTTGATGTGCTGGCGTCTGTACGTTCAATTTGCAGCGATACTGTAAATCGACCCAAAAATGATAGTCTCAAATAAGGACGTTTCCTATGCAAACTATGTACCTAGATATAACATTATTGATCTAAACTAATAATAAAAAATGCAATTATGTTTGTTTTTTACCTTTTCACGCATTACTACCTACTGAATCGATCGTCCCAAAATTTAGCATACGTTGTCAGGAGTATAGACACGGATATAAGGTATCTTACATCCCGAACAACAGAAGCTGTTTCCGAGAAAACAATTACGTTCATATTCCAGATGGCGCCACACGATCCGTATTGTTTCAAATTCTAAAATAACGCAAGCGAAGCCGCGGGCAAACACTAGTAAAGTAATAAAATTTCTTTTTTTTTTTATTAGGATTTTATTAGTAACAACCAGAATTTAGCAGGAGTGGATATTTAACACAATCGATGACAATAGCCCTTTATTACATTATACCGACACAGAAACATTACTGGCGTAATGTGGGTGTACAATTAGAGATCCTTCGACACAACATTTTAATTTGGATCATTGGATGCAGTGCTGTTAATTTATTTCATTCACTGTAGCATTATTGCAGCTGATAACTGATTCTCCATGTTGATCAGTAACAAGGATAGCTCCTAGGACACGCTCACTAGGCAGATCTTCAAACATGGCTGCGACTGACTTCAGCAGATATTTGAACTTCGTCGCCTGTTCGTGTGACATGAACTGTTCAGTGTTTAATTCGTGCATAAATATATCTTGAATGCATATGTCAGTACTTGTATTCAAATTATTTTGTATCCTTAGCTGCGTTTCATATTTTACTATGTTGTTAAATTTGAAAGCATATTCTTTTGGGAAATTGACGATATCCACAAAAGATCTCCTCGGGATAGGATGCCCTTTAAAAGGTGATATGATATATTCTTTAAAGTTGAATTGGCTATAGTATTTGAAGAATCCGCCCAGCAGTTGATATAGATTCTCTGTATTCGTTGTACTGTATGGTAGCTCGTTAAAACTCATGTCCCAGTTGTCGATAAGCTTAATTTTCGAATTTACTTGTAATACAAAGCCAGCAGGCGCACTGCTCTTCTGTTGCAAGTAAAATATTATTAACATATACAGTCCATAACCTGAAAGAGGACCTCTTCCGTGACCAACAACTGCGTGCTTTTCGAAAAAATATTTCAGAAATCTCCCTAGTGGAAGGAACCTTTTATCTAGCTCGAAGTAGTATCGAACAATTTTGGTGCTTGCGAAGGCAGACTCTCCAGCGTCTAATTCTATTTCAACGATTCGGTTCGAAGGAATGTGGATAAATGATAGTAATTTAAAATTAGTTTCTGACATGTATCTCACATCTGTGTACAGTTCGGGTTGGTTTTTGAATAACTGTTCTGTTTCTTGTAATACGTATAACCCAGCTGAGACGTTAAAGTTCGGCAGTTTTACGAAAAGGTCTATATCACTTGTTGTAATACCTAACCCTGTAGCTAGTGACCCACATAGTAAAAACTCATAACCTGCAAATAATAAAAATGAACACTTAAAAATAACAAAAAACCTTTCACATGTATGTAGATACCTATAATTAAAGTCGCAAGTATACACTTAAATTCTCCTTGACTCCACTACACTTTATTCACCTTGCCATCGTTGGTTCAGCGTGGCCCGCACGTCATCCAGTGCTCGAGATATTATGGAATCTTGTAGAGACAACATCTGCTCCTGCAGTATGTGCCGCAGCTGAGAGTCGAAGTCTCCTGTCAGACACAGAGGCGTGCACAGTGCTCCACCTTGAATGGATACCAACACTGCCACCGTCATCACTAAAAGAGAAAGCGTATCATTCACAGCCCTTTTGAGAGGGTACAGCAGTTGTCATAAAATTGAAATTGTGTGGTCCGTACTGTGTGACCTATCAGCAGCTTGTGACATAGTCAACATCAGAAAATTTCTGTTAAAAATCAACAAATTTACAAATGATACAGACTTTTTGCATTTACAGAGCGTAATTGCCGTAATTTTGAATTACCGAGGGTCTCAAGTGAAACTTAAATATTGTAATAGCAAGAGGCGCGGATAAAGGAACCGGCTTCGTCAAGGTGGAGTACTGGCTCCGGCGCTATTCGAAATGTACATACACAAAAAATTACCATATCTTTTCTTCGAACAAAAATCGAATCGTTGCTCCAAAATCGTGCACAACCAAAGAAGTAAGTGGGTATTTTCTTATTTCCCATAAATTGATTTACCTAATTTCAAAAATAATAATAATAAACACTTTATGTAACTCACTTAACAAATTATGTACGAATCGTGCTGCCATATTTTGATGACTTCAGTATTATGCAGTCATAATCATAAGCTAATAAAATTGCTTGAAGATTTATAAATATACCTTAAATAAGTAAAGTAATGCGCGTGTAATTTGTATACTTAATCTATTGATAAGCAATTTACCCAGTAGGTACAGTAAGATGAAAGTATTTAATATTAATAGTGACTAATTTAATATTATTTTCAAGATTTTTACCCATTCTGGATAACAAAACTATACTTTTCGTTACTCCTACTCGGAAAGTAGGTACCTAGGTTCAATAGAAATGTCAAAGTAAAACTGTTATTTATTTCCGCTGAAAGCTATTCTCCCGAGGGCTGAAAAGTATATAAACAACTAGCTTCTTAGATGAGTAATGAAAACAAACAAACTACATTTCTATAAAGTTCATTTGTTTTGGATTGTATGTAGGTATTATTATACATACGGACGGTTGGAATTTTGTAATGGCACCGGGAGAGAAAGTACTCTTAATACTGCAGATAGAAAATTTTACTCGAAGGAAACATTCCTTTATTTTTGAATAGAAAGCAAACTGCATTCAAAGATTTTAGAAAATTCTCTTCTCCCACACCCGGGAATCGAACCGGCTAAAATCTGAAAAAATTATAGGTACCCTGTACTTTTATTGAATTGATGAAATCTCTAACCATTTCGAGCAACTAATTAGTTAGTTTACCATTTTTTGTAAATAATTAAATTTTAAGATTTCCTGGTTTTCCTTTCATTAATTTATCATTTTTGTTAGAGAGATTTCATCCTTATAATTGACGTGATTGACCATAACGATCGATGCAATAATAGTAATAAACGAGAATGCACTTTGCTTTCTATTCAAAAATAAAGGAATGTTTCCTTTGAGTGAAATTTTCTATCTGCAGTAGGTACATATTAAGAGTACTTTCCTTCCAGTGGCATTACAAAATTCCACCCTGTATTCAAATCGTAAAATACAATTAAAAAAGATAAACAATTATGTACCTTGTCGGGCACGTGTTAAAATAGGAAATAGGTTGGAGAAAGGAAGAGCGCATGACTCCAAGACCAAAGCTCGTTTTTTGCGTGCGGTCGTGCGGTGAAATGGACCACAGACTACATAGAAATGGACTGGCCATGCGGCTAGTAGCACCACCATTAGAAAATTAGCATGATGCCAGCCTGCTCTCTCACAAAGAGGAACCCACATACCAGCCCTAGCCGTGAGTCTGAGAGCGAATGAGGGTAAGTTTTGCTTTTTATTTATCATCTTATTGTCTGACAATTTGAGTACGTCTAGGTACTTTTGCGGCCTACCAAATTTCCTTTCTTTGGTATTGTTCGTCGTGTCGTTGAGCTCTTTGAGTTATGAGTCCAGCTACACGATGACCGACAAATGCTTGTACTGACAGGACAGTCCACTCAAATCTGTGTGGTTCTTTCTTCAAAAGACCATCTCAGACACCCACATGGTCCTCATATGACCTGAGCAAAACAATATCTGGACTTTAAAAGAGACTGTGACCTCTGAGTTTCTCACAGCTTTAAAAATAATGACTGTTTAAAAGTGTGTGTTTTTTTTGTATCTATTATGAAGTCACAAATAAATATATAATTTATGATAGATAGATAGATAGGAGGAGTAGTGCTGAGCTCGTGGAGGCCACTACGGTTTCGACCAAGAGCGACGTGTCACTGCGAAACATTGACATAGTTATTGGCACGTGCATAGCAACAAGGTCGTCGATTCCGGGTCGATGTTGCAGTAGACGAGAAGTAGTGCAGAAGGACACAGTGTTGTTTACAGACTCCCAAAAGGTCGTCGAGGTTCTACCTGTATGTTTGTATGTAACCTATGTAGGTATGTTTGTCCGCGATTATCTTGCGTTTGGCTTCACTGATTTTGCGCGGTCTTCAGAATGTGTTCATTACATCTTGGAGAAGGTTTTACTTCTTAATTTCTTATACAAAAGAGATGGGCAAACTTTTTGCTGTGAAAATCGTCTTGAGAAAAAGCATTATTTTTATGTATATTTTTTTTATTATCTATTAAGTAGTAATATATCGAACAGTCGATCGCGATCGTTTGGGCACCACTGTTATACAACAATAATAGATATCCCGTGGCATTATTGCTTACTTGGATGAAGTGTTTTCAAAGACGATGATTTTATCATTATTCAGACTCCTGGGGCCAATTTCGTTTATTGTTAAACTAATTATAATGGGTAGAAAAAAAAAATTATACATAATTATCTCTTTTTTTTAAGAAACCGCCTCTAAAACAAACATAAAAAGTTTTAAGTCTACTTAACTTTTATTTCGGTACATAGAAGGTGGCAAAAGTCGATGAAATTAAAAGAAAGTCACCGACTTCCCAAAAAAAAAAAGTACCTACTTATGTAAGACTTTTTTGTGTTTTTTTTTAAGTCGTTCTCTTTCTTAATTTATTTTTTGACAATTATGTAGTGAAGTAAAAAAATAAAGTAGTTACTTACACAGAATACTTTAATAGTAGGAACTGCTAGTGCTAATTTTAAAATAAACTAGTTTATTAAATTCTAACGATCACGCGAAAATGTACCAAAATATATCTTCTAAATAATCTTGCTGGTGTCAAGCGGATTTCATCACAAAGGATCATCGGCAAAATGGTCTACAGCTCAATAACGATCTTACATATATCATTGGAAAGCTATTTTCATGTACTACAATAGTTACTATGGCGGTTCATTTCAAATCGCTGTGAGAAAAAAGTTATAGCCATTTTAATGCGACTATTATTAAGTACTAGCAACTAATGTCTTGGTAGTTTAAAAGGCTTGTCCGCGTAGTTGTTTCGCTTCAACTCGCTACTAAAGCGAGACAAACGTTATAATTATTTAGACTGTCTACACTGGATACCGCGGCCCTGTAACGCAAAGGGCAACCGAAGAAAAAGGATATTTTTTTGGTCAGCACGAGTCTAGTAGCCGATTAGTTTGACGACACGGTTAGCACAGTGGCTGAGCACTGCAGCTGCGCAGCGTGTCGCGGGTTCGATCCCCGTACCGAACAAATATTTGTATAATCTGCAAGTTGTTGTTCCGGGTCTGAGTGTTTCTGAATGTGTGTTTCTATGTTTGTAAACGCACCCACGATACAGGAAGAAATTCAAAAACAGTCTTTTCCGCTCCAATCAGTGGGTACCTATTTTTTTTTTTTTGTATAACGCGAAGCAGGTAGCGAGTTCCACTCTTGCTGTGCATATTATGTAGAATCCTTGGGAGCAGTTAATGTGCGAATTGGTGGAATGGCAACTAAGTACACATGGTAATGAATATAATAATATAATTATATTATTTATATATTAATATAAAAAGCAGTTAGTCCAGAATTCCGATAGTAGAAGGAGCTGGTGGTCTAATGTCGTAGAGATCATGCAGACACTCTTCGAAGTACAGTCTGTAGAAGACCGACAAGTAGGCAATCGATGATTGAAAGTTTGAAGCTTGGCCATCCACCAGTTTTGCGACGCCAATAAGGCTCTTGGATCTGCGTTCCACTGAGTCAAGCTGGGCCAGTTGATATACAACTGAGTCATCTCAAAGGTGAAAGCCTTCACTCAATTTAGGATGCTCACTTTGTCAACTATTTTGGCTTTATGCTCTATGGTCGCGCCTAAGTTAAGATTCGATTTCAACTTCATGCCAAAGAGAAGATCGGTTATGGGAACAAAGAGATAATAATTATGTCATCACACCACTGAGAGACAAGGCATAAGGTTAAACCTGTCAACTCTACCTGGATGGCGTCTCTCAGGGAACGAACTTCCCCGAACTATTCCGTTTTAAATCTAAATAATAGTTGTTGTGACCATGTCAGTCTAAAAACTTTTAGACACTTTACTTTAACGCCACTTTTAGACACTGGATCAGATTTTGGCACAATTCTTTTAAGAGGCGGAACAAACGTGTCTACAGAATACAGTTCAGGAGCACACTGGCACAATACTCTCGCTAAAATGTCGTAAGGCTATCTAGCCTTGTTCACATCTAGACTGCATAATATTATTCAGACCACTTTAGTGTGAACTGTAATCTCAGACTAAAACTCCTCTTCTCCAATCTCATCGTGAGAAGGTTCCTGTCTCTGGAGCTCTAACCACCGGTAACGTGGACCCTTAAACCTGCTGATAATGAAATGGAATAAACGACGTAATATTATACATATATTATTACTTAACTCATTTGTTTTTATTACTAAACAACACCATTTTCCAGATACCAATATTATTTGCGATACATCACCATAACTTTTTTCTCACAGAGGTTTGAAATGACCCGTCATAATAATTATTGTTGTACATTTAAAGAGCTATCTAATGACATACATATGGTTGTTATTGAGTTCTAGACCAGCTTCCATACATTTTTGCCGATTGTCCTTTATTTTATTGTACCTAACTAAACAACAACATTTTCTATTTCACTCTTATCATGCATTTTTATCAGCCAAAAAGTCAAGGGCTGTCACTGGTCACTTCTGCCCATCGTGATCTAGTGTTTCGTCGCTGTAGTGAGGTGGTAAGTAGGTAAGTACCTACATAGTGTGTTGTGCTCGGCAGCAAAGTTATTCTGCATCTCGTACCTTTGAATCCCTCGCAGCATCGCTACACTCAGGATCTGTTTCAATTCAACTAATAATAAACATAACAAATAACTTTTACCAAAATAAAAGAATAAAATTAAATAAAAGTTTAAAGTTATGACAATGGGAATAGGCGTAAATGTTCTCGTCCGCATCACTGCCATTAGCAGAGGCGTATTTTGAAAATCGGCGCCCTGGGCCAGCAAGTTTGCCGCCCCCGGAAGTTAAAGAGTTTTCTTTTTTTTTAAACGTTGCCTCCCACTATCAATTTCTCCTGTGTCGCGGGTGCGTTTATAAACGTATAAACTCACAAACACAAACGCCCAGACCCGGAACTTGTTCCGTGGGAATCGAACCAGCGACACGCACCAAAGCCGTCCAATCGCTCAGCCACTGCATCATCCGTGCCGTCAATAATATATCACTACTCTTCTTCCTCTATTTTCATTGTTACTTTTAACTTTTGTCTCATTTCCATCAAATAACGTACCGCGATGACTGGCATCATTGCCACGTTTAATGACCATGCTAATTGGTTATTTGACAGTATCAATAAATTACAAATCTAATAGGTCCATTATTTAGAGTTTTGAAAAATAACACTGACTATTTTTCATTTATTATTTTTAATATTTTTCTGGTTCTTTCTTTTGCCAAAAAATTAGCAAACCTATCTTATCTATCATTTAGATAACCTATTTTTCAGACATCCGACTACCATGTATTGGTAATGACTGGAATTATGTACCTACCTCGCATCGTTCAAAAACAAAATGAGCTTTTGGAAAAAGAGAGATATGTCAATAAGAACAATGGTTATTCATATTATTATAACACGCCTAAGTAAAATTGTAATCATAATATTATTTCAAAGCAGCCTTGTTTATTTAGGACATGCAGTATGGTTGCATTCTTGACGATAAATGGTGGATCCACAAGAATGATAGCTTGCAGGATACTCTCACTGGGCAGATCTTCAAACATTGTTGCCACTAACTTCATCGCTTGTTTTAACTTCATTGCGAATTCCTGTGGTATCAGTTGGCCAATGTTTATATTGTGTTCGAAGAAATCTTGAATACATACAGAGCTCATTATGAAATCTTGTTTTATCGAGCATTGTATTGCGCTTCCCAAATTTTTATTATCTAAAGTATAGTCTTTGGGTAAATTTTCGATATCTTTAAAAGCACTCCGCGGAATAGGACGTCCAGTAAAAGGTGATATGACGTATTCTTCAAAATTGAATTCGCTGTAGTATTTGAAGAATCCGCCCAGCAGTTGATGGAGAGTCTCAGTATTTGTTGTATTGTATGGCAGCTCGATGAAACCCATTTCATTGTTATTGATCACTTGCTTTGTCGCATTTTGCTGTAACACATAGACAGGCGGCACCATGTTCTTTTTTTGCAAATAAAATATGATCATCAAGTACAATCCAAAATTTTTCAAATCATCACGTGCATGTCCGGCCAGTTCTTGGATCCTGAACCATAGTTTCAGAAAACGTCCTAAAGTCAAATATCTCTCATCTAAATTGAAATAATATTTAATAACCTCGCTCTTTTGAACAACTGCTTCACTGTTCCTGATTACGACGTCCACTCTCCGCTCAGTGGGAATATGGAAAAACGAGACAAATGCGAATATAGGCAGGGCTAGGCCACGTACATTTGTATACAGCTCAGGCTGATTTAACAACAAATTTTCGATTTCTTGTAACACATAAGAATCTGCTGAAGCATTAATGTTTCTTAGTTGTAAACTGATATCAACATCACTTGACTTTACATTTAAACCTGTGGTTAACGAACCGAAAGGTACCAACGTGAAATCTGTAAAGAAATAAAACAATGTTACAGCAGATTTCTTCGATGAATAATTAACAAGGGAATTGGTAAGTCGAGGTAAAGTTAGCTCAGTTACGAAAGTTTAATTTAATACAAAAATGAAAAGAAACATATTGTTCAAGTTCCTGGGTCAGAAAATAAATAAACTAAATTGCTGGGAAAGCGGAAATCCGATATTCACGATTTAATTAATTCTTTAGCTAATTCATAAATTATTTTTACTTATTCATTTGGAGTAGAAACATGACTGTGGTACATTATTTTTTACCTTGCCCTTGCCATCGCTGCTCCAGAGTATTCTGTACATCATCCAGCACACGAGATATTATGATATCAGGAGCTTGCGGTGACAACATCACCTCGTGCATTAATTGTCGCAGCTGGGAGTCGAAGTCCCCTGCCAGACACAACGGCGTGCACAGCACCCTGCTTCGCGCCAACACCAACACTGCCACCACCGTCACTTCAAAGTCAAAATAAACAAGCAGCTCTCAATTAACAACAATATGACCGACTGTTTAACATAATATTAAATAAGTATACACTTTTCGTTAAAAAGATCGAGACACGACGTTTTATCAATAAACTGCAAATAAATATTACCTAACAAATGAGACATGTTTGGTCCAAATATAATTGTGGACGACTGATAATTGGTACGAATAAATTAAACATTTAGAAAACATCATACAAATCACGTTAATTTATATCAAACAGCACGGAACTCTGACCTTTATGATACAAGTTTGGGGGCATGGCAGATCCTCCGCCAAGTCGAGCAAAAACAACGAAACTGGTAGGTAGAGCAGGTAAGAGCCAGTATTTCTTAGATCTGTTTACGACACCCTATAACTTCTGATAGATGCTCAAATTATCATTCACTATTGCATCTTTTTATCTTTCTTTACTTAGTATAGTTGACAAAAAGAACCTAAACTTAAAGAGCGAAGCGAGGCACAGTTAGCCTTGCAATCACATAAAAATCAAAACTGACTGCATTATTATTAGAAAAATGCTTTTATTCTATTAATGACTTTTTAAATGATAAGAAAATACTTATGACCATGTAATTTGTATGTGTTCACTTGTGTTCGTAGAATAACCATAACATAATGCCTTAAACATCATTTATTTTAGTGACGATTTCTATAGTTTTATAAATGTTAATTAGAACTACATGATATTTGAAAATAATGTTCAAGTATTAATTTATTATTAATTTCTGTTTTGCATGCCGTAAGGTAGAATGTAGCGGAAACCTTCAACTATGTATCATCTTATACCTGTACCTACATTGTTGCAAATAAATAATTATCTGAATCTTATATTACAATATTCACTTATAGAAATAAAAAAACGTGGAAATATGCACCTAAAGTTGCTCCATAAAATCTGCAACAGAAACATAATTCATTTTTATTCCGATAATTCTTTTCTGTATTTTTAACATAAAGTTCTCGGCCACTTTTACATTTAATTACGAATACAATGTGTCCGGTTTTCATCTTAAATCATTTATTTGGCAAAGACCGTGACTACAAAATATGTGTATACCTAAGCATACCATTTCGCGCACCGCTTGCGATTTTATAACAAGTAGGTAGAAGTGGGTCAAATCATCAGTCATGAAACTTATTTGAAGAAACATTGATTAAACTTGATTTTGGATCAACTTCTACTGCCCAAATGCTGCTTATTTTTCTGCCCATACAATCAAAGCAGTGGCGTAGCGAGACCGAATTTAGGAGGGATAAGACGCATGGGCGAGGCCCTTTTTTCAGAACAAAAAATATTACGTGTCTCCGCTGTTCGCGCGAGGCCCCCTTGTAGTATGATGACTTGGTTCCCCCACGTCATCTCAAATTTGATTGTGATGTGACAGCAGCATCAGTTTTGGGAGGCTTCTAGACTCTTTCAGTTCTCGGTAACAAATAAACGAAAAATTTTGCAACATAGGGCCTCGCGCAAGCAGTGCAGTGCTTGACCTAAACATTCCACTCAGACAAATAATAATTGTAGGTCATGTTAATTTCTTGGTAGAACTTATGTTGCACTGCTTTACTGACAGGGTGTGATCTCCGTTGTCAAGACTTTTTCATTTTTTATCTGAGTGCGAGGCGGGCTTCAGGAGAGCGACTGCGGGCTAGAGTATGCGCGCCCCCGCCTAAATACGCCACTGAATGAAAGTAAAACTACCTACGTCAAACTGCATCATAAAACATAACTTTACGCAGTTAGACTTTTTTTTTGCTGTTTTTCAAATAATTGGTTTGAAATAATATTTTTCAAAACACTAACTTCAGTGCGATATTTTCTTCCCATACAATTAGGTAATCAACATTGTTTACATTACAATTAATTAAATAATTCTTACCTACATGAAAGAGATACATAAAAATACAACTCACACTTATCCAAAAAATTGACATGCCAAAATTGTTTAAGTACATCAAAAACTTATAACACCCCTCCTTTTCCGGCGGAGGTTAAAAAGTAAGTAAGTAATTTATTTATTTCTCTCATCACAATTTAAAAGTACACAGTTTAGAGTCAAGTTATCACTTCATAGAGACTGGTGTCTACTGTCTATTGTAGGTAAAACCTGTATTACAGCTCACCAGGCTAACAAAGTATTTTTATCTTGGTTTATGTCATCTTTTATGGATTCGGATTTCCCCCTGTTGGCCCATTTAAAAGAAAGTCCCTGTATTTTAGTTAACGGAAATGCACCTACATAATCCGTCGTCCTTGATGCAGGACTCTCGATGTGCATTATAGGCAGTGTTGGGCAAATTTTAATTCAATTAACAATTAAAAACTAACAATTAATCAATTGTAATTGTGAAAAATACAATTAACAATTAATTAATTGTTAGTTGTGGTTTTTACAATTAACAATCAATTAATTGTTAGTTGTGGTTTTTACAATTAACAATTAATTAATTGTTAGTTGTGGTTTACTACAATTAACAATTAATAAATTTTCAATTGTTTTGGGAATTTTAATTAAACACTAACAATTAAAAAATGCTGCTGTATAATATACAGCCAGTTTATATAAATATTTAATATACCCATGAGCAGTGTGAGACTGATAAATTGTCAGACTCTATCAGATTGACAGACTGATCTACACTGTCCGGCTGATAAACTGCCAAACTCGGTCTGACTGTCAGACTGATAAACTGTCAGACTCCGTCAGACTCTCGGACTGTCATAATCAGTCATCATAGTACCCCCCCACCCCCACCTATTCCTGTAGTAATACACATGTTGGCAACAAATAAAAGACAGATTAGACTAATTTCGTTTTGATACATAAAGTTGATTGTTAGTTTTAATTGTTTAAAAAAAAAACTAAAAAAGTTAATTGCAATTATTTTAATTGCGAGTTACAATTGACATACGTTAATCAAATTAATTTAATTGAAAGTTGCAATTAAAGTTTAATTGCAATTAAATTTAATTGTAATTAATTTAATTGCAATTACTTTTTTAGTCAATTAATAAGACAATTGACAAATTAATTGATTAATGCCCAACACTGATTATAGGTACCTAGACCTACCTGTACCTATACCTAAACATTAAGTTTCAATGTTAAATACGATTTTTTATTCAAACCAATCATTCTTATTATTGCTGTCTCCGTGGTTTGTCTTTTTAACCGACTTCAAAAAAAAAGTAGGTTCTCAGTTCGACCTGTATGTATGTTTGTTTGTCCGCGATTATCCCGCGTTTGGCTGAACGGATTTTGATGCGTTTTTCAGGACAGTGTTCTTTACATTCTGGAGAAGGTTTTAGGATATAACACTAATAGATATCTCGTGACGTTGCCCGCGTGGACCTGATTTTTAAAAGACTTCAAAAAAAAAAGTAGTTTCTCAGTTCGACCTGTATGTGTTTATGTTTGTCCGCGATTATCTTACGTTCGGCTTAACGGATTTTGATGCAGTTTTCAGGAAAGTGTTTATTGCTTACTTCGATTGTAGATTTTCAGAGACGATTGCATGTTTGTCCGCGATTATCTCGCGTTTGGCTGAACCGATTTTGATGCGGTTTTCAAAAAACTGTTCGTTACATTCTGGAGAAGGTTTTGTTAAATAACAATAATGGATACCTCGTGAAGTTGCCCGCATAGATCCGTTTTTGTTGCTTACAAGGGTTGTAGATTTTCAAAGACGCCGTTAATATGAAAATTTTTGTTGAATATCTAAACAAAAAAGGGAAAAATAAAAAACTTTTTTTGAAAAAGAGAACCGACTTTAAAACCAAACACAAAAAATTGTAAAATAACTTTTCTTTCGGAAGTCGGTGGCCACAGTCAATGAAATAAAAAACAAAGCCACCGACTTCCGAAAGAAAAGTTATTTTACAATTTTTTGTGTTTGGTTTTGAAGTCGGTTCTCTTTTTCAAAAAAAGTTTTTTATTTTTCCCTTTTTTTGGTCGTAGTGTGATGTAATAGCCTTCCTCGACAACTAAAGCGCGTTTATACAAACAAACTCTTCAGCTTTATAATAGACTGTCGAATTATTTTGTATGAAACATGATACTTACTTAACAACAAAAAAACCACATTGTAAATAAAAAGTAAGTACATTGACACTCAGGAGTTCTAGTCTTGCCTACATTTTTAATTAATTATAGAGTATAAAAAAATCCAATATTTATTAAATTCATGTTTCTTTTTTGGGTCCTAAAAAAACTGCTCAGATGGGAGTGCCTCGACATTCAATGTAACCAAAACAGTTTAATTTTAGACAAACCTAATCAATTAATTAAAGGTCAAAGCAGTAGGTAGGTACCACTATAAATTTTCCATGTTCGTACAAAAAGCAACAACTTAGCAAAAAACTCTGCTGAGATTTCATGGCGGCTCCACATTAGTGCCGTGAACCTCCGTGAACAGGCGCGAACGGGAATGTGGATGGTTTTCGCGGGGTTCACGCGCGTTCGCGCCTGTTCCCCGATCAGTGTTGGTATTGTGCCGAGAATTCGGGTTATGGGACATCTCGCCCACAAAAAAACTGGCCCACAGGCCAGATGTCCCCTTTTTAAAATGTGCATGGGTATATTCGCCCGGACCAGTTTAGTAGAACGGGCCAGATGTGTGTGAAAGTGATATGTACTTAAATAATCCTCCTGCCTAGAATTATTACTTAAGTACATAAATAATTATACTACTTTGAACTTATGCTTGCCTAGTACTTTTGCTGATTATATTATTATTATTGAACAGATATTTAATTAAACATACACGATTTTGCCGAAATATCCTTTTACTAGCCTTTACTATTTAATAGAAGACATCTGGCTCGTACTACTAAATTGGTCCGGGCGAATACACCCATGCACATTTTAAAAGGGAACATCTGGCCTGTGGGCCAGTTTTGTCGTGGGCGAGATGTCCCATAATTCGAATTCGGGTTATGGGACATCTCGCCCACAAAAAAACTGGCCCACAGGCCAGATGTCCCCTTTTTAAAATGTGCATGGGTATATTCGCCCGGACCAGTTTAGTAGAACGGGCCAGATGTGTGTGAAAGTGATATCGCACCTCCGCTCAAATAACGTCACAACTCCAAAAACCAGTTTTTTCAGGAGACACGTTTAAAGTTTGCCTTGTTTAATTTTTTCACTTTTTGGATCATAATTTAAAAAGTAACCATTTTAGAAGAAAACGTTCTTCAGCGACTTAGATTGATTTTTTAAGCTCTACAAATTCATATATTAACTAACCTGAAAATCCTGAAAATAATGTGAAAAAATTCCAGGTTGTGACACTATATGTTCAAAAAAAACAAAGTTTTTCTGTAATTTGTTTATTATAATGACACAACTATATTTTACTTCATAAGGAATGCAATAAATTCTTAAATGTACTACACGTATTGCACTTAGAAATGTCTTATTTTAATTGACAATAAAATTTACAAACGTATAACTGACAAATAGACAAAATTCTATCAAAATTTAATCATCCAGCTCGATGATCTTCTTATCCAGGACCGAGGGTCACTTCTGAGCCATGTATACAAGCTGTTCTCAAGAGTCATTACGAACCGTCTCGAACGCTTTGTATAGAAACGCCACCATGCTATTTCTCCGAAACTGTTCACGAACACGTTGGAGGATGTTTTCAAGCTCTTGGAATGGAACGGACTCGGCATCAACATCAATGGCGAATACATCACTCACCTTCGTTTTGCCGATGATATAGTCATCATGGCAGAATCGTTGGAGCCTCAATGCTATGCTCAGCGACCTCAGTATCGTTTTCCAACGGGACGGCCTTAAAATGAGCATGGAGAAGACGAAAGTTATGTCGAATGGCCATGTGGCACCCGTACCGGTTGTTGTTGGGAGCGATACTCTCGAAGTTGTAGACCATTATACTTACCTTGGACAGATTGTTCAGTTAGGTGGGTCCAATTTCGAGAAAGAGGTAACCCGAAGAATCCAACTCGGATGGGCAGCGTTTGGGAAGCTACGTGATATCTTCTCATCGAGAATCCCACAGTGTTTCAAGACAAGGGTGTTGGGCCTTTTAGAGAGACTAAGAGTCACTCAACGAGCAATGGAAAGAGCTATGCTCGGAGTTTCTTTGCGGGATAAAATCAGGAAAATGGATATTCGGCGAAGAACCAGAGTCACCGACATAGCTCATAAAATTTGCAAGTTGAAGTGGCAATGGGCAGGCTCATCGCTCGTAGAACTGACAACCGATGGGGAAAAAAAGTTCTCGAGTGGCGACCACGGACCGGAAAACGCAGCACGTAGTAGGTGGACCAACGACATCGTGAGGGTCGCGGGCAGCCGATGGACGCAAGTGGCGAGTTGTCGTTCGGCGTGGCGGTCTAAGGGGGAGGCCTATGTTCAGCAGTAGACTTTTTCCGGCTGATGATGATTATGACTGTTTCAATCACGTTTAATGTCATACCAAACTTTGCATAGCTCAGTATTAGGGCGCAACTTATATGTTTATTGTATAACTTCAATTATACATACTGTTGTATTTTATATAGGGCAATATTAGTGATCAATAAATATGTTAATTTCATAATTTCAATCACATATACTGTCATAACTCTGTATAGGCCAGTATAAGGGCGCAACAAATAATTTTATTGCGTTGTTTCAATCATATATGCTGGCATTACTCGACAAGCATCAGTTTAGTTGCAGAAAAAGAAAATAAAGTTTACTTATCTAGATATCAAAAACTGCCTTAAGTCGACACAGTTCACTTTTACCGAATAACGTACCTATGACCACCTCGCGCATGTCGAAATATGACACTTTATAAGTTTGCCGCATCACAACTTTCGGTAAACAATATAACGTCACTAGTGTCATTTAGGGACAAATAATAGAACTACGTCTATGACGTTTTGTGAGCATAAAGTATGAGATATTCTGATACGAATGGTACAATAAAAGTCATTTGTAATTTTATCGAGTTATGACGTTATTTGAGCGGAGGTGCGATATGTACTTAAATAATCCTCCTGCCTAGAATTATTACTTAAGTACATAAATAATTATACTACTTTGAACTTATGCTTGCCTAGTACTTTTGCTGATTATATTATTATTGAACAGATATTTAATTAAACATACACGATTTTGCCGAAATATCCTTTTACTAGCCTTTACTATTTAATAGAAGACATCTGGCTCGTACTACTAAATTGGTCCGGGCGAATATACCCATGCACATTTTAAAAAGGGAACATCTGGCCTGTGGGCCAGTTTTGTCGTGGGCGAGATGTCCCATAATTCACGGCAAGAATTCGCGGCGTGAATTCACGGCACTAATGTGGAGCCGCTATCAAAGGATTTACAAAAATATGTGGTGCAGCTCTGTTCGATGAAGTAATATTACTATTTCATCATCAAAAAAATATCAAATTACTATTAAGTCCCTATTGTATGCGATATGAAAAATTCGTATGAAACAAAAATGGCTACCATTGAGAAGGGGTTGGTTTCCGACCCGAATCGTTGTGTCGGCGAATCGTTCAGCGGAGAAACGTTCGTCGGAGTTATGTTTCAGAGTGCATATATTATGTACAGACGCCAGCAGGTCAATTTACCCCAATCTGTCAAATACCAGTCAAACATTAACCTTCCGCTATTGTGAATGTGATAAGCAGAGAGTTATTTTAGTACTTGCATCGACATGTTGTTCACAGGATTTCTAATAGAAGGTACCACTTGTAACACCTGATTTCATACAATGAAAGAATAAAGTGGATATGCCCCAAATTACTTTTAAAGAGCAGAAAAATCTACTATTAAATAAAAAGTAATTTACTTTTACACAACTTATGAACTACTACTTTTATTTAAGTTGTGTAAAAGTAAATTACTTTTTATTTAATAGTAGATTTTTCTGCTCTTTAAAAGTAATTTGGGGCATATCCACTTTATTCTTTCATGAGGTTTTACAAGTGGTACCTGGTGGTACCTTCTAGTGGTAATTCCGACCTCTGGTGATAAGGTTGAAAATGTATTAAGAGGAAACACCAAGGGCTGGAGAATTAAAAAATAGGTATTTGTAAAATCTATTGCTGTCGCGCAGTGCCCAGTAACAGAGTTACAGAGCGCAAAAGAGACAACAGCAGCTTGGACCGTAAATACCTTATTAAATGGCACAAAATCAACGATTCGTAGTCCCCTGATTACTCCTTCAAAACTTAACCGATTTCACTACTTTTTTCTTTAAAAAATAAAGAAAGGCATTGACCGTGTTCCTATGTATTCCTTTTTTTATATAATCTCGACTTAATATATGGAAAAAAGGAAAACATAGAGACATGCCCAATAGTGGTCATAGATTTTTTGTAAAAAAATTATTGCTCTACTGCATTATCCAGGGAGAAAACAGGGGACTACGTTTGTATGGAAAAACGGCCGTGGTGTTTCCTCTTAAGGTGATTGCGTCGATGTAGCCCGCGAAATTCAAATATTTTTACGTTTTTTGCAATTTGCAGGCCAGTGACATGTTGTAACTTTATAATTAAATGAGTTGCGGTAATAACAAGTATAATTTTAAACATAAAAATTATCAAAAAAATCGCTCCATCAGCTCTCACATAGAAAAGGTGCATCGAAGTTAGATTTCGGAGATTTTAACATGATGCAGCTTTTCTATGTGAGAGCTGATGGAGCGATATTTTTTATATTTAGAATTATACTTGTTATTACCGCAACTCATTTAATTATAAAGTTACAACATGTCACTGGCCTGCAAATTGCAAAAAACGTAAAAAAAATTGAATTTCGCGGGCTGGTTGGAGCATCCCCCTTAAAGACATTTTACAGATTGAGTTAGGTTGATGTGCTGGCGTCTGAATGACCACTTTAATCTGGAGGTAATTAATATTGCCAGAAAATAGGAAAAAATATTGTAAAAACCCTAATTTGATTGCGATGACAACTCGTCTCTTTGTCTTTGAAATCAAAGTAATGGCTCTAAGACCTCAAAGCCATGCCAGAATTAAAAAAATGTAATGAAAGTCAAGCTGACGTCAAAAAACTGTCAAACAAAAGTGCTGTCAAACAAAATAAACAAATAGCCACGGAATACATTTTTAATTTAAAATAAAACTAAATCATATAGAAGGTACAAAACTAAAATTGCTATAATTTAAAAATGTACGCTCACATCTAATAGCGCAGCAAGCGAAGTGGACAATCTTTTTAATGTAATGCCATTTTTATTGTGATTTGCCGGAAAATCCAAACTTCTTCGATAGTTTACAACAATTGCTGTTTGTTTATAACGGAAAACTTTCTAAAAAATCAGAAGTTGAATACAAGCATCTCAGATTTATCTATGACAAGTATTATACCTATCTATTCTACACAAAACTTCGGTCCTAATAGGTACTAGGTACTCTATTCAAGAATTCAGGTAAGTGCATGCACAGGTTCATAATAATTAAATTTTCGACAAAAATTCAATAAGAAAAAATCTTGTTTAACGAATAATAACAAAGTTTTAAAACGACAAAAAGAAGTTGGTAATTTTTATTATATTTGACATTTATAAGTAAACAATCTTTTTTTGGATTTTTTTAGTAACCAACTCTGTCCCACAACTGAGTAACGACCACCCATACCTTCCGCTTAAAATTGGTATTTTGATGTTGTTACAGGGCCGGCAATATGAACTTCATTCAAGAATGGAAAGTCGGTTATGGATATAATGTTTATGTGACATATATCAATGACCCTAAAAGTTTCTATGTTTGTTTGGCAGACCTTAGAGACTTGATGCTTTTAATTGAAACACCAGGCACTGACCCTCTCCCTGCTAGCACTATGAAGCTCGGGCAGAGAGTTGTGTACAAATCTAAAATCCTAAAAAAGTTTGTGCGAGGTGAGATATGTTACATAAATATCAAAGGAGAGCACCCGAAGTGTAGCATATACGCTATTGATTACGGATGTCTTGACAAGTCTGTGTCAGTGAGACACATATATCCCCCAGACCGCAGTGCTGAGCCACAGAACCAGCGCCCAGGGTTGGCTACTCATTGCCAATTACATTTATGTGAGCCTCTAGGAGAGGTGTTCAGTAAAGAGGTAATCAATACCATGAGAGAGGTGATTGAAAATCAGTATGCCACTATTAATGTGATCAGCAAAGTGAGTGATCAGTTGGTAGTGGAATTATGTAGTGGTCATGTCCCTCGAGATGTTGCAACTATGTTGGCGTTGATTGGCATCACTACAATGACTAATGGACAGTGTGAAGTGAACAGATTCACGAAATCATTAGCTTCTTTAAGATTGACACAGACTTTAAAGTATAAATACAAACAACTGAATGTTGGAGACATCTTGTATGTCAGAGTACAGAGTGGGACATCTGAGTCTGGGTTTTACGTTGCTGATGTCAATGATTTTAAAATGTTAAGATCTGCACAACCTTCGTTCTCACAGTATGTCAAAGGCCTACATATGAAAGATGAAGACTTTGTCCCTGGCAGGCCATGTGCTGTTAAACTGGGCAATCTTAACGATTATGAACGAGCAAGAATAAAGAAAGTTAAACCAAATTCCAAGGCAATTTTGGAACTTGTAGACTGGGGCAGAGAAATTGAAAGCAATTTTTCATCTATAAGATCAATAGATTCTGAATTTTACTTAAGACAACCAATTATTGCCATTTACTGTTCAACAACAGAAGATCAACTATGGGTTTCTACCTTGCCTACATTTTTTTTCAAAGGATTTGAGTTGGGAATAAAAATAATGGAATTGGGAAACAACTCTGATATTCCTCATAAGGTTAATATCTACCCAGTGCACATGTTGAAGTATATGTCTGGTTATAAGAATGGGAACTAAACAAGAAAAGCACATGTACATACAACTACTGTAGATAATAGGGCGTCTGTGCAGGCAACATTTAGAAATATGATTTTAAAGTAAATATTAAAGGTGAACGCACACTTATGCGAGCCGCGTGCGTTGTTAGAAACGAATTTTAGAATTCTGTATGTAAAATTTCATGAAACTATACTTTTTCATGTATAGAATTCTAATATTCGTTTCGTTCGACGCGTTCGGTTCGGATAAGTGTGCGTTCACCTTTACGTGGATGGTTTCTACAGGGTAGCTTGTTGTGACCAAGGCTATTTACATAAATTCTAAACTGTAAGTATTAATTTGAACGAATTATGATTAAAACAAATTGTATTAATCAATATCAAAACAAGAAAAATAATATTGATGATATTTTGTACGTCAAATTTTAAATGTTCTAACGTTTTCTGGGTAAGATTTACGAATAAGATGATGCATTAATAATACGCAAAAAATATCTAAATTTATACTTAATGTAACTAGTACACTAAGGGCTGATTTTTCAATAGCCAGTTAACCCATAACTAAGGAATTAAAATAACGTTTTGACACACTTTCTTTATATAAGCTGTCAACCATTTTTATTCCTCAGTTAGAATCTCAAATCTGGCTATTGAAAAATCAGCCCTAAGTGTAGTCTAAACCAGGAGTTTCAAACTACGTGGAGTCTCTAAGCAGGTAACATTATCACTTGGTAACGACTATTTGGAACTGCAAACCGAACAAGTTCAGGAACTCCTGCTCTAAACCATTTTATTGGTTGCAATTAATTATAAGTTATACTAAGTCTAGCTTGAGTAAGGTTCTGTGATACGAGCCTTAGGCCAAAGAATTTTTCATATTTAGGGATTGCCTACCCGCTCTCTAATGTTTTCTAAATTACGGCCAAAACTCATTAAGCGAGAGAAAAAGTATGAAAATAAAAACCATTCAATTTGATCCAGTCTGACCAGCCTAGACAAGTCAACAAGTCGCAAACGATAATGTAAACGCTCGGTACTCCCCAAAAGATTTTCAACTTTATAGCCTAGAGCCTAAAGTTTAAGATTTCTGAGCGTTAGCGACTGGAACGAACGACAACGCTATGAAATCTTCAACTTTATACCCAAGTACACAAAGTTGAAAATCTATTAAAGCCTACTCAGCGTTGCGTTATCATTTGTTACATGGCTTAAGGCTACAGGCCCTGGTATTTGAATTACTAGGAAATGAAATACACAAAATACATAAGGACTCTTAAGGCAGCGGAATCGTGTAAATGAGTCCTTAGTCAGTAGGTACAGACGCCAGCAGGTTAGCCTACCCTAATCTATCAAAAATTTAAATACCAATCGAAAATTAACCTTCTGCTTTTGTGCTATGGTTGAAATTAAAATCTATGAAAGAAATTACAGATTGCGGTAGGTTGATGTGCTGGCGTTTGTACATAAGTATTTGTATTATCTTATCTGTAATATTTTTAGTCTGTATATATTTTAATTATTTACCTAAAATAATATATAATGGTGTTTCAAATACCTGATGTTTCAAAATATTTCTTCATTACATTTTCTATTGAAATATTGACAAAATGTACTCCTGTAAGGTAATCTCATCACTAGGAAATATACAATAATTATAGAAAATAGACAACTAGAGTAAATGATTTCCATCTGTCAACGATCACTATTGTAGATGATGATTAAGTTTATCAAAAAATACTTTGTGCAAAATAATTTTCAATAATATTGAATGTTGTAAATATTATTAAATGCCATAAAAGGGGGATATAAAATGTCTTTTTTAATTATAATAATTACTTGTAATAACAAAAACACAACAGTCAAATGGTAAAGACGTGCATACCGGATGTGCTGGCTTCTGTACAATTACACATATACACACAACATTTAGGTTGGTAGTACAACAGCTAGATGAGCTAGATACGAACGCTTGGCTTCTAACCATGCAAGAAGTCTGTATCTTAGAAACTTAGATAGTCATAGAGAAAACTATAGATGGCTTGGTAACTTCCTTCTCCGAAGACTCAAGACAGAAGAAATTGGACAGAGCATAGAGCTATCTCCATCTCAGCGCGTTTTTCAAGGCCAGCGCAAAGATTTAGCTAAAAGCACAGCAGAACTTTTAGTTGTAACACCAGAAAAAAAACAGTTGAGTTATAAATGAAAATCGACTTAATCTCTTGCAAACCAAATGTAAATTTTCAATGGACTGTAAAGGAAAGAATTGCTCTAATTGTTTTCACAAGTGCTTCCGTATGAAGCCGGGCGGGCCAGTTAGTATGAAAATAGTAATTATTATTATTAGCCTTTATTTATCAATCTTACAAAACATAAATTAAAAGTAAGTTGACATTTTTTTTTTCTTCATGTTATTTATATATTATTACTTTAGACACCGGTAATGAGATTGTCTTGCGATTTCGCAAAGGCCTCCCCTAGAGCTTGCCACTCCTTCCGATTATGGGTCAATCTCCTCCATTAGGAGGAGGTTGGTGTATGAAAATAATACCAAGTTTTTATTAGATAATCTTTATTGGAGATTCTTACAAAGCGTCTTTATGAGGTTTTCTTAATTCCTTAATTATAGTTCTTAACAATACGTTATAACTAGAGGTCGGAATTAGGTGGGTAGGGTTTTTTTTTTAAAGCGTGGTTAAATCATCAAATGAGTCCTTCCACCCCGGGCAGGGCGGGAGGGACTGTCAGACTTGTACTGACAAAAATCCACGGTGTCTTTCAATAGCTCTTTATGTTCCGGGATCACGGTGATGGAATAAGTCCCGCGACCCCGGCAGGCTTTGGCCCTCTGAGAGGGGGCTCCGTCATTATGCTGACGCTCTTTGAGCCGGGCATGGTCCATGGTCGGGCAGCGAGTTGCCCTTTACTCGCTGCCCGCATGCCCGCGCCTACGACGTTTGTCACCGTAGGCGTCCACAACCGCGGGTGGCGGGCGGAGGGAGGACATTACCCTTGTCCTCTCTGTCACGCGGCCCGCCTCCTCATTTGGGAGCATGACTACTTCGCAGAAGGAAGCGACCGCCTCACACTCCGTCTCGCCCCGCAGCATGGCCGCGACCAATGCCGGGCGCGAGAGGTCTCCGCCTTTCGCCGCCGTGAGGACTCGTCGGTGCTCTGCCCAAGCTGGGCAGTCTTGCACCGTATGCTCCACCGTGTCCTCCGGGCGATCTTCGCAGTGGTGGCACCCAGGCGTCTCCTCCTTTCGCATCAGACACAGGTACCTCCCGAAACTTCCGTGTCCGGTGAGGACCTGTGTCATCCGATAGGTCAGGTCGCCGTGACGTCTCTCCAGCCACTCCTCTGTTAGGGGTCTTACCTTACAATTGCGGCGTGCCCGGCCTTCGGTCGCGACAGTCGTTCCTTCCATACTGCCCTGAGATCGCGCCGGAGCTCTTCCCGCCGCGCCTCACTTCTCTCACAGCGGGCTCACGCCCCGGCGCTGCGCCTCCACGCGCCACTCATAGACGCGCTGGAGGGCAGTCGCCTCCAGATCCCAGGGCGGAATTAGGTACCTACTTAGTTATTTAAGTACTTGCATAGAAATGTTGATTAAATATGGATCTTCCCGGGATTTCTAATACAATAAAGTGCGGATAACAGTATTAAATAAAAATAATAAAAGATCAGAGATAGATTAGACACACCGGTAAATTGTGTTTAAAGTTAATAACTTTTTTATTTAACATCGCACGGGATTTTTCTGCTCTTTAAAGTAATTTCGGGATTTGGGGCATATCCACTTTATTCTTTCGCTGTAAGAAATCAGTGTAAGTACATGAATAACTCTATCTAATCCTGACCTATGGTTATAACTAACACATAAATTAATAAAAGGATAATATCATCTTTTGTACGGTGGGGGACATGTTGATTATAACATAAAAGATAGATGCACAAACTTTAGAAAGAGATAATATCGGCTAGCTTCAGCGTCGTACTCGTATGTTCTGTTCTATTTACTACCTATGTGACGTATGCTACTGGTGCGTTGTGATTGTTTAGTGCTTCTTGTGTAATAGACCACTTAGTATTTATATTGCGATGGTCGCGTGGATACCAAAGTCGTGAGATATCGGAGACTTGCATCGCAAAGATTTTCTTTGGAAAGAAAAAACAGACCGCTGTTCAAATTTTTCTTCCCAAAGAAAATCTTTGAAAATTCGCTACGCATGCGTTAATGCGTTTACAGGTGTGCGTCCACAGGTCGGCATCGTACGTATCGGACGCATCGCATCAAACGGATTTCTGTGTCGGCAGCGATCGGATTGCCGACGCGAGTTTCAACAATCGGTTTGCCGATGCCACCTTCATCGCTTCCACTGATCGTCATTCCGTATGACGTCATCGGTACGCATCGCATTCAGGCATTGCCGATGAGTCGTCCGAACGATGCGCATCAGTGGACGCAGTTCTATGAGTTTTCATACAAGGCAAACTAAAATCCGTTACGTACGATACGTGCGATGCCGACCTGAAACAATCGAACCTTAAAAATTAACCTTCCACTATTGTGATAAGGTTGAAAATCTATTAAAGAAATTCTAAATTGAGGTAGGTTAAATGCTGTCGTCTCTACTATGGCGAGTCTAGGTTATATGTCCTTTCTATTACATGTTGTATATTATAACTAACATACTCCACAGTTAAGAGAACGGTACCGTCTTATTCTTCACGAGCCACATGGAGTCAATCACCTCCCCGTTGAGGTCTACCGATACCTGAAACGAGTTGAAATTGAATATTTTATAATGAGAAATTTCTATAACTTACACAAGTACCTATATCCATTTCGATTTGAAAGTAAGTTACCTATTTACGGAAAGAAGTGTTTCCTACAAGTTATCTGAGCAGAAAGAAATAACCCAAACAAACTCAGAGATTAGTCTCTTTTCAAGTCTAGAGGCCTTACCACGAGCTCTTAACGCGATCCAGTTTAGGCTGTGGGAAAGAGATGGCGCTAGATGACTTGTATAGCTGTGTCTCTTTCCCATGGCCTGAACTGGATCGCGTTAAGAGCTCGTGGTAAGGCCTCAGGGATGTAATCTTCGGGGTCGCGGTTTTCGGCCTCATCAAATAACCAAGACCCTGGAACTAAAGGGCTATTGAAGGATCTCAAGGATTTTAGTCAATACAAGTCTGACAGTCCCTCCCGCCCTGGGCAAGAGGACTCATTTGATGATAACGGTATTAAAGTCATGTAGGTAATCTTGAACGGACATAATTAAGTTAACAGCAAACTAATACCAGCGACATCCATTTTTTAGGGTTCCGTAGTCAACAAGGAACCCTTATAGTTTCGCCATGTCCGTCCGTCCGTCCGTCCGTCTGTCCGCAGTTTACCTCAGAGACGCACAGTACTAGAGAGCTGAAATTTGGTGTAAATATACGGATTTGCTGTGCCGAAAAAGTGGTGAAATAAAATCTCGAAAAATTTTTTTTTTTTGGGTACCTCCTTTACTTACACGTAAAGTGAGGATTTTTTTTTTCTCGAGTACCCCTTAGTGTGGGGTATCATTAAATAGGCCTTTAAAAAATAATGTGAGTTTCCATTAACAATTTTTTGATAAAAAAATTAGTTTGTGAAATATTAAGCTTTAAAGTGCTAAATTTTGTTCGACTCGAGTGTCCCCCCCCTCTACCAGCTAAACGGTTATATTTGGGGGTGTGAAAAAATTCACAATAGTAGTGTATATAACGAAGTTTAAAAGAAAATTATCATGACTAAGTAGGCTTTACAACTTTACGAGTATTAGTCGACCAACTTATAAAATTTACTTGAATAACATATTTTCTTAAACAAAATGTATCGGAGAACATGCTCTTCAACTGCAAATGTAAGTTTGTCACCTTTATTTTTACAGCTTTAATAGGTATGTTTTTTGGGGATAGGTAGGTTTTTATCGTCAACTATTTTTAACTAACTTCAAAAAAAGGAGGAGGTTCTAAATTCGTCGTAATCTTTTTTTTTATGTACTCGTATTTTCCCCGATTTCTCAAAAACTCCTGGACCGATTTTGAAAATTCTTCTTTTTAAAATTAAATTCAGCGAATCAGTTTAGTTAGTTCGCATAAGTATTTTGATGGGCTACTACGGAACCCTACACTGTGCGTGGCCCGACACGCACTTGGCCGGTTTTTTTTAAATCTAGATAAAATCATCAAAATATGACTTCCTTCCCAGAGCGTGACAGAAGTGACTGTCAGATTTGTACTGACTAAAATCCACGGTGTCCTTCAACAGCCCTTCACAGCGTGTCGATCCGGGCACGGTCTTTGATCGTACGGCAAGTCACCCATTACTTGCCGCCAGCGTGCCCGGGCACGTACAGCGCGATGTGGAGGCTGTGTGCTTAGTGCGAGTTTTTTTACGTTGACGCGATAGTAACGTTGAAGCGCGTTTGGCGCTCCTATTGGCCCGCTGCAAAGTCGTGAGAACTCTCAACCAATGAGAGCGCCAAACGCGGTTAAACGTTACTATCGCGTCAACGTAAAAAAACTCGCACTAAGCACACTGTAGGTACTCTCTCTCACGCGTCCCGCCTCCTCCTTCGGTAAAATGACTGACTCGCAGAAGGAATCGACCGCATCAGACTCCGTCTCTTCTCGCAGCATGGCCCCAACCAGGCAGATGGATAGATGCTATGATCAGCTCACCTGTTCCATGTAGATGTGAGTCTTGTTGAACGCCTTGAACCTCGTGTAGCCGAAGTCCTGAGACCTGAACGCTGACCATTTGGGTTCATTATCTGAGAAATATAAAATTAGCTTCAATTGATTTTGATTTTCTGGACAGCAGTAACCAAACAATTATTTTAGTACAAAGGAAATAAAGATCATTTTTGTTTGTAATGGAGGAATCAGAACTGTTCTTTTTGCTTCGCATCAGAGTTTGATTTCTTAAATGGCGGAAACTATAGTCTTAACCTCAACCCCGTTCATTTGTTTTTGACGGCTACTTCAGTACCCTCAGCACGAATTTTCAGTATTTGAGACTTAAACTGGAACATTGACAATTTCAAATTGACAATTTTCAATGAAAAAATTAGTTCTTTCTTCGCACACCAGAGGCGCTGTTCCATTTTTTCGTACAATAATGCTGTAAATACTGGAAAGAGTGAAAATTCGTGCTAAGGGTACCTACTGATTGGACATCAATATGTAAATTCGGTCTTTCATTGGTTACAGACAATGGGTACGGCTAGCCGATACAAAATCTGGACAGAAATCGAAAATGCTGAACAGCATTCAGCCTAGGTACTGACTAAATTATCGGCCGAAATTATGCTAAGTTCAGACGAGAGTGAAGCATTTTTACAGCTGTCTCAGCCTATGCTACTCAGCATTTGCCATTTTTCTTTTAATGCTGCTGAGATATTGTATCGGCTAACCGTACCCAATGATCCAACTAGGATTCGATCCGAGATAGATAATCAATTTCCAGAGTTAGTCGTGCACCTCTAAAAGCTTTTATTTATATCCACATTAAGGATGATTTTGTAACAGAAATAAGATTATGAAATAGAGTACAGTTGCAGATACAAATATTATTAACTTACTCAGGAAGTGATCCCTGCCCTCCTGGCAGCCAGCCGACCCGGTCACCACGTGCACCGGCGCTCTGCAAGTACCACGGAGCTGTTAGCGAGCTTAATCATGAAGCGATTTGCAATTGAAGGACACCGTTGATTTTAGTCAGTAGAAGTCTGACAGTCCCTCCCGCCCTCCCCGTTGCCGGAGGACTCATTTGATGATTTTACCACGCTAAAAAAAAGGACCTCGTGGCTAAATAATCACAGCTGCACAGAACGATCTTCCGGGTTAAGCCGCGCTTACCGAGGTTGGTCTGTGGATGGGTGGCCAAATCTGTCATAGCGGGTTTCCTGCGTGCCTCTCCACAAGCCTGGGCGGAGACTTAATTACTCATATTTTATTTTTTAAACAAAATTCTTGTCATGTTCTTAGGTAACGATTGGATATCCACATTTTTTGAATATCAACGCGGAATATTTTGCAATCCGAAAGGACTTGGAAAGAACTCATAAAAATTAAAATAAAAATCACTTTTTGTAAACATTTATTTTACAAAATAATACATTATTTTCTACAAAAAGAGATTTGTGTTAAAATTCTTCAAAATGTTTACACTTTTTAAACGAAATAGTTTACAACTATGAAAAAAATACGTACATAATTATATCATGATAAACAACTGTAGAAACATTTCAGAAGAAATCTGTTATGTTTTTATTACGTTACATATTGACAAAAAGACAATTTGATTCATAATACTATTCTGGTGTTGGTAAAATAAGCTTATCATAAAAACGGCGATTTATAGACTACAATATTAATTCTAAAGAAATTAGTCCAACTTACTGGTTGAAAATTATTTTGGTATCTCATTAGATCACCTGCTATAAACGATATGTATTTTGCAAATTGGTTTTTAAAAACACTTTCACACGACTAAAAACATTATTTTTTAAACTAGATGATGCGTGTTTCGTACCTGACTACTCTGAGAAGAAACAGCCGAAACAAACTCAGAGGTAACAGTGTCTTTCAAAGTCCAGACATTTTGTAGTGGTAAAATCTTATGAGAACCATGCAGGTGTCTGAGATAGTCTTTTGAAGAAAGACCACCCAGTTTGAGTGGACCTGCCCAGTCAGTGCACGCATTTGTCGGTTATTGAATAACTCGAGCTCAAATAGACTTTCAAATAACAAGTGTTCCATTGGAAAGTCGATTAACCGACTACAAACCGACTTTGGTTAGGACACTACTTATGATCCCTAAACTTAAAGTTTGTGTCTATTAACGTCCGAAACTAATATTCTATCTAAATCCCAATCCCGTTCCTCTGTTTTTGACGACTTCTGATTCATTAAAGCGTGAGTGAAGGTCAGGGAATGAGGTGGCGCTAGACTACTTATCTTGTATAGCTCTATCTCGCTTACACAGCCTTACTACAGCCTAACTACAACCTCATGGTGGACCACCAAATAGGCAAATTCGATCACTTATTGGTTACAGACAAAGATAAAAATTGAGATAGATGATTAATCATCATCATCCTCAGGGCGTTAATCCCGGTTGCCACCGTGGCTTCCACCTCGGTGCCCGGGGTCCGCCTTCCCACCTAACCGCCTCCACTTCGCACGGTCTTGTGCATCTCCTGCCGTGAGCCCGTTAGCACGCATATCGTCCCTTACGACGTCAAGCCAACATTTCTTCGGCCTTCCTCGTTTACCTGGACCCGGCGGAGGCGGCATGGCAAGGCATTTGTTTCCCACGTAATCTGCCGGTTTTCGTAAAACGTGGCCATACCAGCGTAAGCGACTTTCTTGCAGTTTATCTGCAATGTCACGGACATGAAGGCTGCCGCGGATGCGGGAGTTTTTAATGCGGTCCTTCCGCGAGACTCCGCACATCCAGCGCAGCATATTCATTTCCGTGACACGCAGGTTCTGCTTATGTCGCTCAAGTATAGGCCACGCTTCACTGCCATACAAAAGGACAGGTCTAATGATGGTCTTATAGACCTGTCCTTTGAGCTTCACCGGCATTTTTGGGTCACAAATAACCCCCGCCACCTCGCGCCACTTTGCCCAGGCCGCCGAGATACGTGACTTGACGTCGCTATCGACGTCCCCGGACTCGTGGAGCATCGATCCCAAGTACCTGACCTGTTCCGTGCGTTCGACTGTATCTTCGCCAATGCGAACAGGAACAGCATTTGTGGTATTGCAGGCCAGGTACTCGGTCTTCGTGGTAAAATCTTATGAGAACCATGCAGGTGTCTGAGATAGTTTTTTGAAGAAAGACCACCCAGTTTGAGTGGACCTGTCCAGTCAGTGCACGCATTTGTCGGTTATTGAATAACTCGAGCTCAAATAGACTTTCAAATAACAAGTGTTCCATTGGAAAGTCGATTAACCGACTACAAACCGACTTTGGTTAGGACACTACTTATGATCCCTAAACTTAAAGTTTGTGTCTATTAACGTCCGAAACTAATATTCTATCTAAATCCCAATCCCGTTCCTCTGTTTTTGACGACTTCTGATTCATTAAAGCGTGAGTGAAGGTCAGGGAATGAGGTGGCGCTAGACTACTTATCTTGTATAGCTCTATCTCGCTTACACAGCCTTACTACAGCCTAACTACAACCTCATGGTGGACCACCAAATAGGCAAATTCGATCACTTATTGGTTACAGACAAAGATAAAAATTGAGATAGATGATTAATGTCTAGCGTAAACAACGACGATATAATACTAGACTCCTAATAACAGGCGACCGATGTCTGCCAACACATTAGGCAAAAAAGTCTTATATTCGTCTCATTTCGACCAATCCTGTGAGCCGTAAACATACGTTGAGACAGAACAGACCTTGAGTTAGTCAATCACAACGCAGTACCCCGTCCCCTTCGCTTACGTAGTACCTCAGCGAGTTGACAGAATAATTTTTGTTACTTAGATCGGGCATGTGGAGTCTAGTATTATATCGTCGTTGAGCGTAAATGTATAAATCAATGTTTAATGTTATAAGGCTTGTGCTGATCTTTGACGAGCCAGAACGAGTCGATCACTTTGCCTTTCAGGTCGACGTCCACCTGAAACAATCAAATATAAGAGGCCTTACTACAATATTCCCGTATTTTACCCTACAAATTATGAACATCAATTATCACATAGGAAAACTTTTTTTCCCAGTCGTATGACCGCGAGGGACAAGCATTGACTAACACGAGCAAAGTAGCGGAGATAAGCTAGTTTCTAGAAGTACACACGTCAACACATCAACCTACCCCAAACTATCTTTAAATAGATTTTCAAACTATTTTTTTTAATAATTTTTAAATAGATTTTCATGCTTTTTTTATCGTTGTAAATTCTTCAAATGAGTCCTCTCCACCCAGGGCAGAGCACGGGGGATTGTTAGACTCGTACTGACTAAAATATATAGCCCTTTACGTACCGGTGTCACGATAATTCGTGAATCCCGCGACCAATCTTGTCACATTTAGTAGAAGTTTAATGTACGAATGGTAAAATTTGAGGGGCAGGTTTGACCAGCTGGCATATTATTTTTTATTTTATTTTTATTTTTATTCAAATTATAAAGCTGAAAGGTTTGTTTGTTTGGTGGAACGCGCTAATCTCTGGAACTGACGGTTAGAATTATAAATAACTTTTTGTGTTTGATAGTTAATTTATCACGGAGGGCTATAGGCTATACATCACGCTACGACCAAAAGGAGCCGAGCAGCGAGGTGAAACCACGGTGAAGTTTATAATAGGCTAGTTGCCCAAAAAAAATGTAATTAGTCCGTCTTTTAGATAATTCAAAAATAGGGGACACGTATTTTTTTATTTGTAAATTAGACCACAAATGACAAAGATAAAGCCTATTAAAGTTACGTGTGACGTCACGATGCGTGGCATTTTTCGAGCAGGGTGACGTCACAGGTAACTTAAATAGGCTATTATCTTTGTTATTTTTTGTTTAATCGAAAAAAGATATAAGATACGTGTCCAATATTTTTTTATAATCTAAAATACGGACTAAATAGAATGTAATTATTTTGACCCTGGAAACTACCCTATTAAAAGTCGTTAATACCTGTTCCATATAGAGATGTGTGGTGTTGTGTGCTAGGAAGCGGGTGTAGCCGTAGTCGCTGCTGCGGAACGCTGACCACGACGCGGAGTTGTCTGACAACGAAACGGTGGGATGTAAACATAAATACATTACTGATAAAGGATAATAAATAAAAAAAAGCCTATAGTGTAAAGAGCACATGGCGAAATAATTTATTTTTTCATGAAAATGTTGCCCCACACTAGGAATTTCTTCATATATCGTGGTTGCGTTTACAAACATAGAAACTCACATACACAGACATAATATGACCTACATTGTTCCGTGGTCGTTCGATTCCTACGTAAATCAAGTTAAAATCTCCAAAGAAAACATTTAAAAGTGTGCGTGGCACTCACTCACACATTATTAAAATAGTGGGTTCACTAAAAACGTTACGGTTTGTTTCGAACACGGAATCTGGAACATTTTATCATTATATATTATTATAATCTAACGATGTTATATTTATTACGCAAATTGAGATAGGTACTTTTTTACAAGTCAAAAGAACATTATTTTTTAAACTACAATACGCTATCAAAGTACTTACATTTGAAAGGATCAGTGGCTTCTTGACATCCAGCCGAGCCAGTTATAATGTGCACCGGAGCCCTGAAACATACGATAATATAACTTACAGGTACAATATTATGAAATAGAATAAGAACAGAGCTTATGATGAATAGTGAATATGATATATCAAATGATCTAATACGTTTGGAAATGTTCGGCGTCGTATTTAAAATGTTATCTTTTGACTCCATGTAATTAAGTTAAATCAATAAGTTAGACACTAAAGGGGTTTGTAATTTTTTGGCATCAATTTTTTTTTTCTTTCGCCAGTAATGAAATTTTGGTCATTAGTAGACCATAACCTAAGAAGTTCGTAAAAATAATAAAAAAAATCTAAATCGTAACTAACCAGAGATATGACGGTCTTTATTTTGTTCTAATCTGGAGTTATTTTTAGTAGGTAGTACAAAATACAAACCACCAAATCTCTGGTTGGTTACGGTTTAGAAACTTAATTTTTTTTATGGACTTCTTAGGTAGTAGTCTAATTATGCCCAAAGTTTCATCACTGTCGAAAGAAAAAAAAAATGATGCCAAGGTCCGTACTAAAAATTGCAAACCCCTTTCAAGCTGTTAGTAAGCTAATTACGAATAAATATGCACGCATGCGTATTATGACAATGTAGAAACCGGTTTTGAAATGATATTCAATTTTTCAAGTAGGTTTTTAGAAACACATACACGTCGTATTTTTAGAAACTAGACGAGGCCGGTGTTACGTTTCCTGACTACTCTGAGAAGAAACAACCGAAATAAACTCTTTCTCTTTTTCTATTGCAGTTTCCGATAAATAAAATTTTGTGAGTTTAGAACGATTTTATTGAACCTCCAAACCCTGTCTTACCTTATGCATAAATATAATAATGTTTTGTATATTGTTAATATATAAAGCAGATATTTACCTTTAGAATTTTGATTTAACATAGTTTGATCATCGAACACTTTATTGGAAAAATAAATAATCGTTATTTTTAATTGTTAAAACATAATTACAATATTGTTTAGGATGCACACATCTTAATTTAAAAGTCAATCGACTAAGCTTTAAAATAATTGTATATAGCTTTTCCGCACACTAGGAATTACACCAGTATCGAAGGTGCGTTTACAAACATAGACATCACACACACACACAACCCAGACCCAGAACAACTACTTGCAAAACATACAAATATTTGATCGGTGCGGGAATCGAACCCCCAACCCGCTGTGCAGCAGGCGATCTCTTAGCATGCAAATCGTGCCACCAACAAAACAAAGAACTGTCAATAGCACATTTACGTAACAAAAAAAAATACGGGTCAAACATTTTTTTATAATCTAACTTTCGGACTAATTATTATTTTTTGGTAAATTAGCCTACTTAGTCTTATGTCAACGGTAGTAACATACTATCACGAAAAACAAAGCAGTATTCTCACCCCGGGTTGACATAGGGCTGGTCGGTGGATCCGTTGTAGACCTTGTTGTCGTAGAGCGGCCAGGTCCGCTCGTAGCTGTGCTCGTGTGCCCAGATCACCAGGTCCACGCCGTACTGCTGCAGGAGAGGCTCCAGACCTGCCGGGGGGATGGTCACTTGTAAAACTACCGAGCCTTATAGTAGTGCACACGATATACTAGTAAAGGTACACGTCTACCCTATACAACATGTAACATAATTAACTTATATTCTGAACAAACTATTATTAATTAGTTTGTTCAGAATCGTTTACTGAATCGATTTCTATCATTTTTAATATAGGTAATTTTTTTTTATCATAAATAATTAAATCTACGGAAATTATAGTCACATCACCCCTGTACAGTCAAAACAAACTAAAATAGACCGTAAATCACGGCAATAAGACTTAAAAGTGCTATTTTATTTGTATTAATACAAATTCCGTCATTCAATATAAAATAAAGAAAAATAAACCTTACTTCAAAATAACTAATTTAGTTAATAACAATGCATTTATATGTTAAATTAAAAATTCAATATATGTATTATGATTATAACATAATATTCTAATTGGGATGTCTGAGGGTGTGCGTTAATTACGTTACATGTTGTATAAGTGTTACTGAAGGTACACGTCTACCCTACAGACGTGTTACTAAAGGTACACATCTACCCTATAGACGTGTTACTAAAGGGACACGTCTACCCTATGGACGTGTTACTAAAGGTACATGCCTACCCTATAGACGTGATACTGAAGGTACACATCTACCCTACAGACGTGTTACTAAAGGTACACGTCTACCCTATAGACGTTTTACTAAAGGTACACGTCTACCCTATAGACGTGTTCCTAAAGGTACACGTCTCCCTATAGACGTGGACGTGTACCTTATGACGTATGTCACTCACCATATACTCCCAGAAGTCCAACGCGTGTGTATTCACAACTGCAGTCGATATCGTTCGAGTTACTGCAGTACATGGGTCTGTGACCGTACAACACAATCCACGGTCGCTTGTGTCTGAAAAATGAGCCTTATCGTTAGGTAAATACGGTTAAATATCACGGATCACGGCCGAATAAGGGCATTCGGTTTTCTTTTAAGTCGGTTTCTTATTTTACATTTTTTTAGTTCAGATATTCAACAAAAATCTTCGTATAATGCATCTCTAAAAAATCTACATCCCAAGTAAGCGAAAACGGATCCATGCCGGCAACATTGTTACATTCTAAAACCTTCTCCAGAATGTAACCAACACTTTTGTAAAACCCGCTTCAAAATTGGTTCAGCCAAACGTGAGATAATCGCGGAAAAACATACAGGTTAAACTAAAGGCTGATTTTTCAATAGCCAGATAACCTCTAACTGAGGAATTAAACTAACGGTTTGACATACATAATTTCTATAGATAAGCTGTCAAACCGCCATTTTTATTCCTCAGATAAAAGTTATATGAGTATTGAAAAATCAGCCCTAAGAAGCTTAATTTTTTCTAAAGGTAAGTTAAAATATTGGGTACACACCTATTCTCGGGCAGGTTAGCCTTAGCGAGGTCCTTCTTGAGCCAGTCGTACTGGTTCACAATGAGCTTCAGTCCGTACTGAGTGAAGTAGTACACCTCAGTGGAGATGGACACGAAGTGCACGGGCCCAAGGTCGAAGCTGTAGAACAGACTCGCGTCGCGACCTGGCATCGAGAAGCGAGCTGCGTAGTTACTGAAGTTACTGCGGACAGAGAATATTAAGATCATAAGCCTATAATGTTCCCACTGCTAGGACACAGGTCTCCACTCTGTAAGGCATTGGGCCATAATCCACAACGCGGGCCCAGAACGGGTTGGTAGATGGCACATAACTTCGAATTCGATATTTCATTTTTTTCTCTTCTCACTCTCTTCACTTCACTCGCTCCAGTAACTCACCCACTCGCTCCTCTAGCTCCAGAAACTCGCCCACTCGCTCACAAGCTACAGTATCTCGCCCACTCGCTCCAAAAACTCGCTCACTCGCTCCAGTAACTCGCTCATTCGCTCCAGTATCTCGCCCACCCGCTCCAGCAACTCGCTTACTCGCGCCAGTAACTCGCTCACTCGCTCCAAAAACTCGCTCAAAAGCTCCAGTAACTCGCTCACTCGCTCCAGTAACTCGCTAACTCGCTCCCGTAACTCGCTCACTAGCTCCAGTGATTCGCTCACTCGCTCCAAAAACTCGCTCAAAAGCTGCAGTATCTCGCCCACACGCTCACTCGCTCCAGTATCTCGCCCACTCGCTCACTCGCTCCAGTATCTCGCCCAATCGCTCCAGTAACTCGCTTACTCGATCCAGTAACTCGCCCACTCGCTCATTCGCTCCAGAAACTCGCTCACTCGCTCCAAAAACAAAATTTTCAACTTGTTTTAATCATGTAAGCCCTGAATATACTCGTAACTCACTAGGCGTTCTCGTGGTTCCCGGGGCAGGTCATGTATGGCACTAGAGCGGCCAGCGGCTGTATCTGTCTCATGAACTGGTCGCCCACGCGCGCCTCGTCCGTGTCCATGTCGTACGCGAAGTCCCCCACGTGCAGGATCACGTCGAAACGATCGCGCTGAGCCTCGTCTTGTAGGTACGATAGGGACTGGAAAACATTATAGTACATTTCGATACAAGTTTATGGCGCAGTTTCATTAATTGCAAAAGCCATCATGCCATGCGAGAGACTTCTTGAACGCATGCTACAGGGCCCGCATTTGGGAAACCGTTTTCATTAGTCGATAGCCCGCGTGCGGGGTGTAGGAAAACCTCTGTGATCGTCGCCATTTATTGACGAAAGTGGCAGACCCGCAAGCTGAATATCGACCGATGATTTTCATTGGTCGATATCACGGTCGATATAAAGCAAGCGGGGAATCAATGCAGAAGGTGTAACGATCACGTATCGATTTGTAACTTTCATTGGTTGATAGTTCGAGTTCGCCTGCGAGACTCCCCGTATGCTGTATACCGAACGAGTTAACGACTAATGAAAATGTGCCGTTAGACTTGTTATCGCATTTGAGGCGAAATTCTCAGCCGAGCCATGAGCGAGGGAGCCGAGAAAAGAAATAAAAAATACTTATGCGAACTGACTAAACTGATTCGCTGAATTTAATTTTAAAAAGAAGAATTTTCAAAATCGGTCCAGGAGTCTTTGAGAAATCAGGGAAAACACATAAGAAAAAAGATTACGACGAATTTAGAACCTCCTCCTTTTTTTGAAGTTAGTTAAAAATTGTTGACGATAAAAACCTACCTATCCCCAAAAAACATACCTATAGCTGTAAAAATAAAGTTGACAAACTTACATTTGCAGTTGTCTCCGATACATTTTGTTTAAGAAAACATAATAACCAAGTACATTTTATGAGTTGGTCGACTATTACTCGTAAAGTTGTAAAACCTACTTAGTCATGATAATTTTCTTTTAAACTTCGTTATATATGCTACTATTCTGAATTTTTCACACCCCCAAACATAACCATTTAGCTGGTAGAGGGGGGGGACACATGAATCGAGCAAAATTTAGCACTTTAAAGCTTAATATTTCACAAACGAATTTTTTTATCAAAAAACTGTTAATGGAAACTATCATTATTTTTTAAAGGCCTATTTAATGATACCCCACACTAAGGGGTACGCGAGAAAAAAAAAAATCCTCACTTTACGTGTAAGTACAGGATGTACCCTAAAAAAAATATTTTACGAGATTTTATTTTACCACTTTTTCGGCACAACAAATCCGTATATTTACACCAAATTACAGCTCTCTAGTACTGTGCGTCTCTGAGCTAAACTGCGGACAGACGGACGGACGGACATGGCGAAACTATAAGGGTTCCTTGTTGACTACGGAACCCTAAAAAGAAAGAAAAAAAAGATAAAATGTTCGCAACTGCCACGTGGCACAGAACGTCGCTCATATTAGTCAAAACAATCATAAAACATCAATGGAGTGAAATCACTTACGTGAGCATTCTTATTGCCCATGTCTCCGTAGATGGCGGCGCGCACCGGCCAGCTCTCTCCCGCAGGAGGCGTGTGGAAGGAGAACTCCTCAGACCAGCCGTACACCGAGCCTGCGTGGTATACTGCGCACAGAGACACGGGAAATTATTAATATTAAAGTTCGGCCGTTCAGAGAATGTGTTCCTGACACGTCGCGATTGAACTGACGACGTAACTTTGTAATGGCGTTGCAGTTACGATAAAAATATTTTTGCTGGTTGTTTACCGGTTTAACAATTGATGAGCATTGAAACAACATTATTATATCAATAATCAATGAATGTTATAATTTTATGACAAATACATTTACTAACTGATAGGTGTCAGGAACGCATTCTCTGAACGGCCGAACTTTAGGTACAAAACATTATATTTAGCTAATTACGTGTAGTAAAATATGGATGTTTAGGAGACTAGCATTTTTTTAGCGACGCTTGTGTGATATCTGACCGATATCGTCAATCTATGCAATTCGATATTGCATCGCGCCATATGAGTAAAGTCCCTTACGGATGCGGATTTCTCACTTTTAGACAATTTAACTCTTGTTGTATACCATGTGGTTTCACCGCTGGCTACTGTAGCCTTTCTCATTAAATGGGGTATCCAACACAAAAAGAGATTCCATTTGGACCAGTGATTTCTGAGATTAGCGCGTTCAACCAAACAAACTAACAACAGTTGTGCTGTTGTATTAAATTAGTATTGATATGTACTTAATCATACTTCCATAATTAACTAGCACATTGTTATCGAATCACTTAAATATACACTATTGTACTAATTATTTAACGGAAAATAAATAGTATTTTACAAGTTCAATAATACATGGTTTATTCATATTATTAACATTGGATAATTAAGCGTGACGTAAAGTGGCGTGAGGCTAAGTGATAAGTAAAATAGGGCGACCTAATTATTTCCTTAAAGTGCCTTTTTTTAATCAGTTTTCAGCAATCTATTGGATAATGTCTAGCTATCCAGTAAATAACACAATACCTATCATAATTTTTATGCCTTTTAGGGTAAAGGCAGTTTGGGGCGAGACAGAATAGGAAGCCACATCCTTCTGCGAAGCAGTCACGCTAGTGAAGGAGGAGGCGGGACGCGTGAGGGAGAGAACAACCACGACTCAGCCGCGCGGGAGATGCTCACGGCAATGGACGTCGCCGTCGCCATTTCATGATCATATCGCAATAAAATAAGTAAAGGCAATTCCGGAGTTACTCGGTAGCGAGACTGTGTGAACAGAAAACCGTGACCATGGAACGTACTTCCGCTCCTTCCGTGGAGATCTCATTTGATGATTTTACCACGTAATTAAAACAGGGTGGAGGCAGTTATATTTTTTAATTACCCTGTAACAGACTTGAGTCATGAAAACGGGTAAATCAAGAATGCATGATTTCCACCGATAATTTCCCGTTGGAAAAACCTATTAACTCGTTCCATGACCCGGGAATCGAACCCAGGACCAGTTGTTTATTTTAGCAGTTGCGGCTGCTGATCCCTGGACCAACGAGGTAGTCCTTCCACTAAATTATTTCTGACTATGATCAGGTACTATTATATAATCTGTGCTATGATGTACATTATGTAGGAAAGTGTATAAAAGCAAAATCAGCGACCGTTTTGTTCAGTACAAACATGTTTACATGATAAAGCCGGACGAACATCCGCTCCGCCACGCATATCGAAATAACATTTCAAGTAATAACAGGATTATTCATCTATTTAAATCACATTATGGTAAGCTACTGCAAAAATAGATACATAAACAATACAAAAAAAAAAAAACAAATCGCGCAACAAAACACGTAATGAGGTAATGCATACCTATGATTTTTTATTAGCAGGTTCATCGTGGTTGGGTTAGTGCTACCTGCGACAGAGATAACACTACGAAGCCGAAACTAGCCGATGTCTTAAAGGCCCATGTTTATTATTTAATTCCAGTATCTGTAAATACGTCGTACATCCCCTGTGGGATATATTTTCACCTAACTTCTTCAATTGATGCCACGCCCAAAAAAAAACTATAGGTAATACGTCATTCAATTCAAGCTCACCATATCTAGTATTGAACTTAAGGTCCTTTAGTAGGACCTTATGTATGTACTGGGTTCTCTTCATCCTCCCTCCGTCCACGAACAGAGTGCTGAAACCGCTGGCCTCCCTGTCCATGATGCCCTCGCCATACTGCACGCGGGATTCCTCCGTGTCATTGAACGTCGACCATGTTACCACTATGTCGTTCACTTTCTCTGGAAAATGTATTGAGGAAAGTTTTGTAAATGTAAGAGGCTATAGGTATCAGTAAGGGAAGACTAAAGAAACGAGGAGCTATGCGAAAGATGATGTTGTATGAAGGATTTCTTGGGTGATAAGTCTACATAGAAGAATGAAAGATGAAGACATGCTGTGATGATCCCAAATAAAGTAGGATGAAGATGGAGGCTAGAATAGTACTTTTTTTGACAGCATGTTCAGTGCAGTAGCCGAGTGGGCATCAGCTACGCAGCGTGTCGCTGGTTTGATTCCCGCACAAAACGAATATTAGGTATGTGTTTTTGTGACAAAGTTTTTTGGGGGCTGAGTATAAATACACCTGTACAGCCAGGTCCAACTAGCATACATATACGTGTATGCACATACGTGTATGCGAGTTTAAATATTTCTTTCTACACAGGCGGCACGACTCCAGAAAAACGCCGCAACAACACGACGCCTGCGCCGCGTTGCTATCGAACGCCCACACTGGACAAACACTAGTTTATTCTTTACCCATTCTAAAATGCAAGGTTTAAGTAGGTATTTACATTTCATAATTTAAAACAAAATAATAGTTGTGTCAATAACAACTTAAAACATGCTCGTGTTTGTAATATTACATAAATTACACATAGTAATAAAAAATAAATTATTATGTTGTTTACAAATACACTCACATTACTTTACTATAATTATGAGTCATTGTGTGATTTTTCCATTTAGTTTTATGGGTATGCAACTGTGGTGTATTACATAAACACAGTTAGGTTAGACATTTGAATTTACCGCCAAAATCAAGCGTCTCAAGAGGAATGCAACGACCGGGCGCCATCTTGATTGCACCAAGTAAGTACTTAACAGTGGCGACGAGAAAAAATCGTGAAATAATTAAATAAAGCAGTGAAATAGTAGTGATAAACAGTGTAAACAAATGGCTGATATTAGGTTTGAACAGTTTGATATAAAAACTGGGGACTGGGAGTCGTATAAAGAGAGGTTTGGATATTTCTTGTTAGCAAATGGGGTGACGGAACCAAACAAGCAAAAAGCCGTATTTTTCGCATCGTGTGGCAGCGATCTTTATAATTTAGTTAAATCGTTAACATTTCCCAAGACGGTGGGCGAGGTTAAGTTAGTTGACGTTGAAAAAAAACTAGATAACCATTTCAATCCACAACCAAATGAGATTGTAGAATCGTATAAATTCCACACTAGGAAGCAAGGAAAAAACGAACCGATCCAAGATTACATCGCAACGCTTAGGAAAATGTGTAGATTTTGCAACTTTCTTGATTTAGAAAGGACCCTAAGAGATAGGTTAGTCTGCGGGGTAAGTAATGTTAAACTACAAGAGACCTTGTTAAAAAAGTCGAATCTGACGTATACAACTGCTGTGGAGTTGGCATTGCAAGCAGAAAGGTGTGTAGAAGACCTAAAAATACTTAAAATACCGGTCAGTGAGGAACCATCGATGGCAAGCACTGCGGGTATCAGCAGTAGTGAGGTGGAACCAATGGAGGTAAACATTGTAGGAGAAGACAAGAAGAAGTTATACTGCTACAGATGTGGAGGAAGCCACTTGTATCACAAATGTAAGTTTATTAATGCTAAATGTAATGCGTGCAATAAGTTAGGCCACATAGCTAAAATGTGTAAAAAAAATAATAGCCGCACTGGTGATGTTAAAGAGATTCAAGCAAAGGAAGAGGAATTTATGAATGGAATATATTGTGTGGGAGGTGCACATCGTGAACCAGCGATATTTACAGAGTTTTATATGAACAAGAAGTTAGTCAAGTTTGAGATTGATTCAGGGTGTTCTTATACCATTATGTCACGTGAGCAAGCAAACTTAGTTTGGCCAAATGGAGTGCAGTTACAGGGGTGTAACTTAAACTTACATACCTGGACTGATGCTAAGGTGAAGGTGTATGGCAAGACCAATGTTTTTATTGAACATAAAAACTTCAAAGGTTACTTGCAGATAATTATTGGACAGGGAAGAGGTAACCTCCTGGGCAGAAACTGGTTTAAGCCTCTGGGAATATCAGTTGAAGGTTTAAATTATATAAATTCCTTACAAAGTATGGATGAATCTCTGAATGGATTGCTAGAAAAATATAAAGATATTTTTGAAGGGCTTGGTGAATATAAAGGACCTGAAGTGACAATTAAGTGCAAGAAAGATTTACAGCCAATATTCATGAGAAGCAGACCAGTACCATTTGCAATAAGAGATAGAGTTTGTGAAGAAATAGATAGGCTAGTCAGTGTTGGAGTACTGGAACCAATATCATATTCAAGCTGGGCAACACCGGTAGTGCCAGTGGTGAAACGTGACGGGAGTATTCGGTTGTGTGGAGACTACCGATTGACGGTGAATTCGGCTTCTGAAACAGATACCTACCCTCAACCAACAATTAACGAGTGTTTATCAGAGGTGGCAGGTGGAGTCATTTTTACAAAATTAGATCTGAAAGAGGCATACACACAACTGAAAGTATCAGATGAAACAGGTATGCTTTTGGCTATTAATACATTAAAGGGTTTATATAAAATGAAGAGATTACCTTATGGTTTAAAGGCATGCCCAGGTATATTTCAAAGGGTTATGTCAACAACATTGGCAGGCATTAAAGGTGTAACGGTGCTGCTCGACGATATCTTAATAAGTGGAAATGAGACACAGCATAACGAAAGGCTGGAAAAGGTATTAATGTGTCTCCGAGATGTGGGACTTAGGCTGAATCGTAAGAAGTGTGAGTTTGCAGCAAATAAAGTTGAATTCCTAGGATATGTGGTGGATAAAGATGGTATTCATCCAAGTGATAAAAAAATCAAATTAATTGCAAATGCAGGTTTATGAAAGATAAAGCTACGTCATTGGAACCGTTGTATAGACTTCTAGATAAAGGTGCTTTATGGAAGTGGGGAGAGGTAGAAGCAGAAGCATTTAAAAAGGCCAAAGCTGTACTATCAAGTAAGGACACATTAGTACACTTTGATAATAGCAGGAAGGTCACATTAACATGTGATGCTTCAGAATATGGGGTAGGAGCCGTTTTATCCCATATTATGGATGATGGATCCGAAAAGCCTATTGCAATGGGATCTAGAACCTTATCAAAGTCAGAACGTAACTATGCTCAAATTGATAAAGAAGCAGCATCTATCATATTCGGTTTGGATAAATTCAATCAGTATGTGTATGGAAGACATATAGTAATATATACAGATCATAAGCCATTACTTGGGATTTTTAGCCCTAATAAGGCTATTCCTAAAGTTTTGTCCCCGAGAATGATGAGATGGGCATTGAAGCTAAACTCACATGATTATGAGTTGAAATATAAATGTGGTACGAGTATTGGAAATGCGGATGCTCTCAGCAGATGGCCAATAGATAATGTAGAGGTGGAACAAAATAGTGAGGAGGTGGAAGATATTTTATTACTGTCAGAAACACCAAGTGCAGTGCAGTATTCAGCAAAAGATATTGCAGAAGAGACTGCGCGAGATGAAATTCTATCGAAAGTTAGATTCTGGATATTACATGGATGGCCTGATACTGTAACCGAAAGTAATTTAAGATTATACTGGTTAAAGAGAAAAGAGCTATCGGTTACAAATGACTGCATAATATGGGGCACTCGAGTAGTTATACCGCCACCAATGCGAGAATTTATGCTACAGGCTTTACATGAAACTCATGATGGTATAGTGATATCAAAATCAATTGCAAGAAGTTATTTCTGGTGGCCAGGGTTGGATCATGAGATTGAAGCGTTAGTAGCAAATTGTGACAGTTGTCAAGTAAATAGGAACATGCCAAGCAGCACAGCACATTCTTGGATCACTCCTTCAAACCCATGGCAACGCTTACATATTGATTTTGCTGGACCAGTAGATCGAAGGATGTATTTAATTGTTGTAGATCCATATTCCAAATGGCCAGAAGTAAAAATTGTGAGATCAACGTCAAGTGAATGTGCAATTAAAGCATTGAGACAAATTTTTGCTGAACAAGGATTGCCAGAAGTGCTAGTATCGGATAATGGTACAGCTTTTACTTCAGAAGAATTCAAAAATTTCATGAAATGTAATGGCATTAAACATGTACTGACACCACCGTATTCTCCATCCTCGAATGGTCAAGCTGAAAGATTTGTGCAAACTGTCAAAAGGAAATTGCAAAGTTTGACCGGAACAGATATTGATATAATTTTACCACGTCTTTTGTTTGGTTTGAGGACAGCTCCAAGCTCTGTTACGGGTAAATCACCGGCAGAATTGTTAAATAAACGTCGATTCAGAACACGTTTTGATATGATACATCCTTTCTCTTGTAAACCAATTGCTGAAAGACAAATTGAAAGCAACATAGAAGTACCAGTAAGAGCATTTAGACTCCAAGACAAGGTATGGCTACGCAACTATTCAAGAGGGGAGAAGTGGGTTAAAGGAGAGATCTTTAGGATCAGGGGTCCTGTGCGGTTCCTAGTAAAGATGTTGGATGGACCAATAGTTACAAGACATGTGAACCAACTGAGACGACGTGATTCGAATGAAGCTCCAGGGCCTAGCAACGAAATGCGAGATCTACTAGGCATACCAGCAAATGCAGTAGTAACATGCGAGGGGGAGAGTTTACAAAACAACTAAAATAAACAAATATAAAAATAATGTAAATAGTAGAAGTTAGTTTAAAATAATAGGGAACCTTAAGAAAGACAATGGGGGAAGGCATGTGGTGTATTACATAAACACAGTTAGGTTAGACATTTGAATTTACCGCCAAAATCAAGCGTCTCAAGAGGAATGCAACGACCGGGCGCCATCTTGATTGCACCAAGTAAGTACTTAACAGCAACACTAACAGTAGGTAGAATAGGATAGAATAGAATATCTTTATTTGCGTGAAATATAAATATGGTACATTGAGGTGTTAAAATTATAAAAGTTCAACATATTCTGCTTACTACTATTCAGCATGTAAATTGTTTTAAAAACTAAGTTATTATAATAATAAAAATTACAAAGAGATTAGGTAGGAAATAAAGTTATTTTATTTCCTTGTACCTACTTATGTGTTAGCCTTTCTTTTCAACCTTGGTCATGAAATGCACAGAAAATTAGCAAATTCAATATAGTGGGCCAAAAAACTTTGAGTAGCTAACTGCTGAAAATGTCCAGCACTGAAATGTCCATACTAAATTTTAATAAAACTGAACTTTAACTTTTTATATTGATTTTCAGATATAGGTAAGAGTTAGTCATATCCAAGCCATATCCAAGGAGAGTCAAGTATATTTTAAAATTAAAATAAATTGCTATTCAAATTTTTTTTTTTTTAGAGAATGTAACTGTAAATATCCCAAAATTATCAAATTAAACATATTTTAATTAGACCATGTTACAAGCAAAACAATGTTATCAATAAATTGCTGTTATCACCTATGAATTTAATAATATTATTTAGTTCAGTGCTAGAACTGATATTGACCAAAACATTAAGGATTCATTTATCATGTTATTAATTTCTAAATAGTACATGCGTACTTGCTTATCATTGTTTATCATAAGATAGTTTTATTTTAATAACATTGGGTATAAAACTGCTTGATAAAATTGAGTATAAAAGTGGGATATACTGGTTGTGCAGTTTAGCACAACCAGTATTGGGATGACTAGAGAGTAGTAGAGAGTTACAAACAAAAAAAATACTTCTGAAAAAAAAAACAAGCAACTTTTCTCAACTCCTTAAAATCCATCAGGCTATTGCATCTATATTTTTGGAAGTATGCATTTTGTATTTGATTATAGGTATTTATACTTAGGAATATACAAAACCACAGCCAAGATTATAACTCCATTCTAGATTCATTCCATCACCATTCTAGATTATAACTCTATTCTACTAACATATTCTTTAAGTTACATTGTTACTAACAAAATTATGGACATTTTAGTGGTCTGAATTAAACGAATTTTATTCATTTTTAGGGTTCCGTAGTCAACAAGGAACCCTTATAGTTTCGCCATGTCCGTCCGTCCGTCCGTCCGTCCGTCAGTCCGTCCGTCCGTCTGTCCGCAGTTTAGGTCAGAGACGCACAGTACTAGAGAGCTGTAATTTGGTGTGAATATACGGATTTGTTGTGCCGAAAAAGTGGTAAAATAAAATCTCGTAAAATATTTTTTTTTAGGGTACCTCCTGTACTTACACGTGAAGTGAGGATTTTTTTTTTCTCGCGTACCCCTGCGTGTGGGGTATCATTAAATAGGCCTTTAAAAAATTTAAAACACAGAATTATTAAACATCAAGTCATCCCCAAGAGATTCGGTAAACTTTGTTAATGATTATTTCGCTAATATTGGAAAGCAGCTAGCTGAAAATATTCAACCTAAACCAACAGACAGTTCTACCTCATCTAACGTGTCATATACACAATGTAATTCTTTTGTGCTGCTTGAGACAAACCCTATGGAAGTGGCACAAACTCTAATAAAATTGAAGTCGGATAGTGCCCCGGGATGGGATAATATTTCCACTAAATTCCTAAAATATATTAGTAAAGATATCGTTCCAATCATCTCGCATCTAATTAACCTCTGTTTTAAAAATGGCGTTTTTCCATCCCTATTTAAAAAATCTATTATTACACCAGTTTACAAGGGGGGGAACAGAACTGACGTTAACAATTATAGACCGATCTCCGTCTTACCTGCCATATCAAAAATAATAGAAAAAATAACTAATAATAGACTCATAAACTATCTTAATAAATTTCAAATAATATCTTCATCTCAATTTGGATTTAGGCAGGGAGTATCGACTGAAGACGCTGTGGTTGCTCTCACTTCACTAGTAACAGAACATCTAGATGCAGGAAGTAAATGCATTACTGTCTTCCTTGATCTAAGGAAGGCATTTGATACCGTGTCTGTTCCAACCCTTGTGAAAAAGATGGAAAACGTGGGAATAAGAGGAGTCGCACTACATTTTTTCAAAGATTACTTAACAAACAGGCGACAGAGAGTAAAGATAGACCAAGTCATAAGCGACGAGGCGGAAGTGTCATTCGGTGTACCGCAGGGAAGCGTACTGGGACCTACATTATTCTTAATATACATAAACAATCTCTGCAAGTTAAAAGTCCCAAACGCTAAAATTTTTGCTTACGCCGATGACACAGCCATTGTCTTCTCTGGAAAGAGTTGGTCAGAGGTTAAGCTTCGTGCGGAGCTGGGAATGGCCCTTGTAGCGGACTGGCTTAATGAAAATCTGCTCTCCCTGAACATATCTAAGACCAACTACATCTGTTTCAGCATCTCCAACCGCACGCAACCAATAGTGGACTTCACCATTAAAATACATTCATGTGACAAAAATGACTGCAACAACTGTATGTGTCCAAAATTAGATAAAGTGTCAGAAACAAAATATCTAGGCGTAGTAATTGACCAAAGGCTATCCTGGTACCCTCATCTGGAACATGTTACTGGAAGGCTAAGAAAACTCGGCTGGCTTTTTAAAACCTTACGTTATGTCGTCCCTACACACATCAATAAAATAAAAATACTGCTCCAGCAAGAAATATATTAAATGAAATCTATGTTACGATTGCGCAATCTGTCTTGGTATACTGTATCCCCATCTGGGGGGGTGCAGCTAAATCAAAATTTATAGAAATAGAACGAGGACACCGAGCTTTAATAAAAATTATGTATTTTAAAAAAAGAAGATACCCCACAGAAAGCCTTTATCAGGTGAGCGGTCTGCTCTCGGTAAGAAAATTATATGTTGTCTACACTATTCTTAAAAACACAAGACCCAACCGTTTGATGAAAATATATTAAAAAAACGAAGAAAAGACACGATTGCACTAGTCCCGCAAACTAAAACTAAAATTGCCGATATGCAGTATAACAAACGGTCTGCTTTACTATATAATAAAATAAATAAACAGATATATATATACACTAAAACGATACGCGAGGCTAAAAGTACATTAGAAAGTTGGATTAAAAACCTTACTTATGAAGACACTGAGTCACTCCTATTGCACATAATATAACATACACAGTCACACATACATACACACACGCACACTAACGCATAATCATACCCCCACAACGCTTACTCACACACACAATCATACACAAAACTTTTTCATTTAGTTCCAGGTATTGGTAAAATTAGATCTACTTTAAGCACCTTAAGTTATGGAAGAGCGGAGTCTCCTACTACAGGTATTGTTTACCTAAAAGGAGGCTCCAATCACAAGCGATCGATATGTATTTACTATTACCGAAATAAAGATTATTATTATTATTATTATTATTATTATTAAAAAATAATGATAGTTTCCATTAACAATTTTTTGATGAAAAAATTCGTTTGTGAAATATTAAGCTTTAAAGTGCTAAATTTTGCTCGATTCGAGTGTCCCCCCCCTCTACCAGCTAAACGGTTATATTTGGGGGTGTGAAAAAATTCACAATAGTAGTATACAGGGTGTCCCAAAACTCAACGTCAAGCCGAAACGGGGTGATAGGATTGATCATAACCATCACGAGAAAAATCTGAAAAAAATTCTATCCCATGCAGTTTGAAAATTATGGGCATTTTAAGTAAAACCTAGAAATTTGATCAAACTGCACCATTTCTCGGTTATTGTGGTTATTCCTTTTTATTTTTGTTCAATTGAACTTTGGAAACGTAATCTTAAATAACATTTCTAGAATCACAATAAAAAATAATGACACAATTGCCTCAAGTTTCCGAGAATTGAGACTATTTGTTTAACTACGAATTTAAAATTTTCAACATCCATCGACTTTGACAGGCCCTCCTTTAAAAAAAATGTACTAGAGTGCCTTGGCAAGTGGCATCAAAAGTTGGCGCATTTAATCAGGATTCTAAAATGGTACAATACTTGTTAGTTCCATACAATAACAAAGAGTAAAAAAATTAAAACCTCAAGTAAGCCGATTTTTGCTATCTCAGTTAAAATGTTTTTGATTCGCACAAGCTCTAGATAGGTTCTTAATTTTAAGGCAAAATGATGAGAAAGATGGATAGTGGTTATGTTTGCCATAAGTAAGCGAGATAGATAATGACGCTACTTTAACCAAAGTGAAAAAAGTTAGTAAAATTAGTAAAATAATGAAAAATCTTGATCTCGTTTAATTTAGGTTTGATGGAATAAAAGTCAGATAGAGAAATAACATTTTATAACAATAAATTCAAATTGTTTACCATTGGCCTCAATACAAGCCCTACATCTTCTTAAAAAAGATCTACTTATTAGTCGAGCATATCTTCGAGAGTTAATCTCCTCAGCTGCTTGAGAAATGCATTAACGCAGGTCGGCTACGTTTTCAATGGGCTTTGAGATCATTTTGCCTTAAAATTACGAACCTACCTAGAGCTTGTGCGAATCAAAAACATTTTAACTGAGATTGCAAAAATCGACTTACTTGAGGTTTTAATTTTTTTACTCTTTTTTATTGTATGGAACTAACAAGTATTGTACCATTTTAGAATCCTGATTAAATGCGCCAACTTTTGATGCTACTTGCCAAGGCACTCTAGTACATTTTTTTTAAAGGAGGGCCTGTCAAAGTCGACCGATGTTGAAAATTTTAAATTTGTAGTTAAACAAATAGTCTCAATTCTCGGAAACTTGAGGCAATTGTGTCATTATTTTTTATTGGGGTTCTAGAAATGTTATTTAGGATTACGTTTCCAAAGTTCAATTGAACAAAAATAAAAAAAGGAAAACCACAATAACCGAAAAATGGTACAGTTTGATCAAATTTCTAGGATTTTCTTAAAATGTCCATAATTTTCAAACTACATGGGATAGATTTTTTTTCAGATTTTTCTCATGATGGTTATGATCAATCCTATCACTCCGTCTCGGCTTGACGTTGAGTTTTGGGACACCCTGTATATAACGAAGTTTAAAAGAAAATTATCATGACTAAGTAGGCTTTACAACTTTACGAGTAATAGTCGACCAACTTATAAAATGTACTTGATTAAATTTTTTCTTAAACAAAATGTATCGGAGAAACAATAAATCAACTGCAAATGTAAGTTTGTCAACTTTATTTTTACAGCTTTAATAGGTATGTTTTTATGGTATGTTTTTTTGGGGATAGGTAGGTTTTTATCGTCAACTATTTAACTAACTTCAAAAAAAGGAGGAGGTTCTAAATTCGTCGTAATCTTTTTTCTTATGTATTTTCCCTGATTTCTCAAAGACTCCTGGACCGATTTTGAAAATTCTTCTTTTTAAAATTACATTCAGCGAATCAGTTTAGTTAGTACGCATAAGTATTTTGATGGGCAACTACGGAACCCTACACTGTGCGTGGCCCGACACGCACTTGGCCGGTTTTTTATTTTTATAAAAAAAAGAAATGAAAGGACCATCCATAGCCCAGTGGACTTTTTTTTAGTACCTATATTATAATCACGGTGATGGCAGAATATAAGAAAAGATTATCAACCTTATGATAGTTAGAAACATCAGAATGCCTGGATAAGGTGTGTTATTTATGGACTATATGCAAAATTATACTTTGTTTTAGTTATGTATAACAATGAACAATATTTTTATAAATATTAAACACATTAATGCATATGTAGCGAATTTTCAAAGATTTTCTTTGGAAAGAAAATCCTGCCAGTGGTTTGAATTTTTCTTTCCAAAGAATATTTTTGTACAATGAACAATGATTAAACATTTTATAACACCTTTTGTATACCACATTTTATGCAAATAAAGAATAGTTACTTACTAAAAAAACTTACTTATATTTTTTTAAGTTATGTAATTATGTAGGTACATAAACTTACCTATGTCATAGTATGTAATGTACCTACTTATGTATGAATGTTAGGTTTCAAGAAAGTTTCGTAGCAATTGAACTGAACCAAAAATTAATTATGTTAAAAATATTTAATGACCACAGGCCGTCGTACCTCCGAAGGCAATGTGAATTTGTTCCGGTTGGCAATGAGTGCAGTCGTACTTCGGTCCTGGGTCCCCACGTAGACCACCCTCCCCGTGCCAAAATAGCTTACTTCCAGAACTTATCCCTAGTAATAGGGAAAATATTATTAGTAACTTCATAATTCTCCGAGAAGAAAAACTCGAGTATATTCGCAGGTATATTCAAAACGTATTTAAAATGAACACGAGTATATGTAGTTACTATAAGTAGTTATTCATCACTGAACGGACAATTAATTACTAATAATTAATCTTTGTTTGTGTATTTCAAATTCTACATCGTAAAATTGACACATGCAAATGTCAAACCAGTGTTGCCAGTGGCAGTTAGTCGAATATAACATAAGTCTGGTCAAAAAGTAACATTTTCACTAGAAAAGTAACATTACCTTACTAAGTGGAAAACGACACAATACTTTATTATGGCACTTTTTTACAAAAAGAATAAAAAAAATCCTTCCTGTCACATTTCTTAAAATTCTTAAAATCTGATGATGGGAACGCAGTTCCATACAAGGAAAAGAAAAGCCTTATATAGAACCAGTTCCAAAACTTTGGTTCCATACGCGGCCGAAGTGGAAAAATCGACTGGCTAGAAAAGAAAAAACCATACAATCAATGATGTTATGTCTTTCAAATCTGCAAAGCTTAGGTACTCTGTCATCACTTCTCATTTTCATAATATGAAAAAACGTCTTCATAACTATGGTTAGTTCAAATTAGCTACCTCAAAAAATATCATGAAACGGAACGCACCCAAGAATTTCTGGGGCGAGTTCCGTTTCATGATATTTTTTTCTCCCATAAAAGTAACACAAAAGTAACACTTTGAGTCGTGTAACATGGAGGTAACATGAGAAGGTCAAAAGTAACGTAAAATGTTACAAAAGTAACATTCTGGCAACCCTGTGTCAAACATAGTGTTGCTAGCTCTTTTGTGTAGTGTAGTGTTGTACCTACGATACCGGTTTTAAGAACCGTTTACCTACGATACCGGTTTTAAGAACCGTTACTTTTTACATTTATTGGACGGTTAGAATAAAATAAGACATGTTTTTGTACACGGTAAAAATGGAAATTTCAAAAAATTAAATTTATTGAAACTTGACACCAAATAATAAAAAAATGAGAAATTGCCATTTATCGTTTCATGTTAAATACGGCAACCCTAAAGGACAAAAGCAGGTACAGCTTGGCAAAAAACTGTAGAAAACCGGAAGTCGCCACTGTCTTCGCGCTACCAGCCTTTTGAATGTTTTTTTTTTTTTTACTTATTACGTTAGTTTCATGCCACAATAATAAATCTAACAAACCTGCGGTCTTTGTTTACATCAAATATCAAAGATTTTAAAACGTTGTCAGAAATAAAAAGATTAGTTCCGTTTTAATCCGTTCTGGCCAAGCTGTACTCTACAATGTGGATTATACGTAGTATCTATAATTAGTAGTCTGTGTCTGCACTTTTGTAACAGGCTTCAAAACCAACCAAAAAAAGTTTAAAATAATCTACAAAAAAACTTTTCTTTCGAAAGTTGATGACTATTGTCTCAGATCAAAGAAATAGGCAGATAGAGAGCTCAGGACACGCGAGTGGAGTGGGTCCACCAAAGTTACTACGAAATCAAGATCGAATACAAATTCGCGACAGTACCAAGCTACGCGTCGTACCAAGCTGCGCGTAGTTGTTGTTTTTTGCCAAAATATGTCTCGTGTCTTTAACCATCGTAAAAGTTCAAAAACAAAGAAAACATTATGGAATGTAATTCAATTTAATTTTGTATTAAGTTTGGTGGAAACACTCGCGTGTTCTGAGCGTTCCACCTATGCCTATTTCTTTGATCTGAGACTATTGTATACCTACCAGGGACCGAAACCGGTATGATCAATACGGATATTTCTTCGGTAACAACCTTTTTTTCTTTTACAGGTAATTTTAAAGATTACCTTTATTATTAAAAGCGAATACATAACCAGTATTAATACCGGTTACCGAAATAAAAATTACCCTTATCTTGCACACTTCACACGGGCCGTCTGCAATAGTCACAGGGCGCGCATCGCATATGTGTGTGACAAAGAGTCGTTATCTTTAGTTAACCGGTATTAAAACGGTAACCTGAATAGAGGTTACATTTTTCTTCGGTCTGGTTACCCAGATAGCGGTTACCTAAGTCTGAAAAATAACCAAAATTCTTCAATACCGGTACCGTAATTTATAAAGGTTTTCGGTCCCTGATACATTTCCAACAAAAACAAGTTGTGTGCGTAAGCCACGAAATTATGCGCAAACAAACAGAAAAAATATAAACGTCGAAAATTATGCAACTTTCTACCAAACTACCAATCTGCACACAAGAACAGACGACAAGACAGATGGCAAGGAAAGAGAAGCAAAAATATACTTTTAGCAATTTATTTATTTAATTATTCTTTACAGATTCAAAAAACACAAAAAATTACAATGGTCAAATATCGTACGGTTTGTGTTCATTCTTAACGAGCCACAGCGAGTCTATAACCTGGCTCTGTTGTTCTACGCTTACCTGAAAATATAAATAATTATAATCATGTACATTATCAGTATCATTATCATTACAGTATGACAAAAACAAATAGTGTAACAAAATTATAAAGATTTATTCTAAACTAGTGTTTGCCCGCGGCTTCGCTTGCGTTATTTTAGAATTTGAGAAACAATACGGATCGTGTGGCGCCATCTGGAATATGAACGTAATTGTTTTCTCGGAAACAGCTCTCTTCTGTTATTCGGGATGTAAGATACCTTATATCCGTGTCTTTACTCCTGACAACGTCTATGCTAAATTTTGGGACGATCGATTCAGTAGGTAGTAATGCTTGAAAAGGTAAAAAACAAACATACTTGCATTTTTATTATTAGTTTAGATCAATAATGTTATTATCTAGGTAGGTACATAGTTTGCATAGGAAACTTCCTTATTTGAGCGATATTAATTTCAAAGAACCGTGTTTATTTTAATCATTAGACTATCATTTTTGGGTCGATTTACAGTATCGCTGCAAATTGAACGTACGATAGCATTGCTCTTCTCCCAGCATACCGCGTGATACATAAAAAATAACTAATTATCTGACTCGATGAGTACAACTTGTCGTCGTTTAAAACAGAATCTATGCACTGGTTTGAGCACCAATTCAAAACATAAATAAACACAAATTATAGAAACCCTGATTTTTTTCTAATCTTTAAAATTCCACACCTCGAAACAATTACAATTAAAAAATATATCCAACTTACTACCTACAATTTAAATCGGTGTAGATTTATATCCTAGAGAAGTATTGAAAAAAAATAGTAATTATTATTTAAAATCGCGAATAATATTGAAACAAAAGTATGCACATTTTTTTAATTATTTAAAACTCAGGAAAAATAAAAAATAAAACTCAAAAAGAAAAAAAATAAAACTGTGAGATTTGATCCAGAGACCCCTTGCACGAAAGTCAAGCAGGTTACCAACCGGACTGGCTAGTACGCTGGCAGTGATTTTCAAATAGCGGTTCTTGTACAAATGTCAACAATGACTGAAAATCAACATATTATAAAATTGCTAATCCCCCAAGGGGAATAGCGTAATTATACATATCCTACTAATAGAAGAGCAGTTTAAGGAATATTTGAGGAAAAATTGACTAAATAATATCCAGTGGTTTAGCTTCCAACTATCAACAAACAGCTGAAAACAACAAAATTCAAAATTGCTTATCTCCCAGGAAAAATAGCGTAATAATACATAGCATATTAACAGAAGCATATTATTAGGAATATTTGAGGAAAATTTGATCGTCAACTTTACAGTAGTTTCGGAGATAGATCAAATCAAAAAAACATAAAAAATTTCGAAAAAAAATAAAAGTTGATCTGGCATCAGAATCGATCCCTTATCTCGAAAAAAATACAAAAAGAAAAAAAAATTCAATGTACAGGAATGACATCTCTACGATTTTATTATATGTAATAATAATAAAGATGCACATGAGAGTTTATATGGTTTTTTTTTTTTAACCTGGTAAAATCATCAAATGATTCCTCCCACCCCGGGCGGGAGGGACTGTCAGACTTCTACTGACTGAAATCCACGGTGTCCTTCAATAGCCCTTTATGTTCCGGGGTCACGGTAATAATCCCGCGACCCCGGCAGGCTTTGGCCCTCTGAGAGGGGAGGGGCCGTCATTATGCTGACTCTCTTCGAGGCGCGCGTGGGACACAACGCGCCGTCGACTCGGGCATGGTCCATGGTCGAGCAGCGAGTTGCCCTTTACTCACTGCTCGCATGCCCGCGCCTACGGTGGCCGGTGATCGTCTGCTGACGTCCGACGCCGCGGGCGCCTACCACTGCGGTTGGGGCGGAGGGAGGACGTCCTCTCTTTCTCGCGGCCCGCCTCCTCCTTCACGAGCATTACTGCTTTGCAGAAGAAGGCGACCGCTTCCCACTCCGTCTCGCCCCGCAGCATGGCCGCAACCAATGCCGGGCGCGAGAGGTCTCCGCCTATCGCAGCCGTGAGGACACGTCGGTGCTTTACCCAAGCTGGGCAGTCTTGCACCGTATGCTCTACTGTGTCCTCCGGGCAATCTTCGCAGTGGTGGCACCCGGGCGTTTCCTCCCTCCCTATCAGACACAGGAACCTCCCGAAACTTCCGTGTCCGGTGAGGACCTGCGTCATCCGATAAGTCAGGACGCCGTGACGTCTCTCCAGCCACTCCTCAAAGAGGGGTCTTACCGCCGCGATTGCGGCGTGCCCGAGAGTTTATACGGTACATTGTACTGATAAAAAAATCACTTCTTCACTCCAGGCACTGCCATCGAAATCAATCGTGGCGTAGGTGGAGTGCCGATCAGGTGGCCTACCATATAGGTAAAGAAAGAAAGAAAGAAGAATGAAAAAGTTTTTATTGGACTCACACAGGACAGAACAACAACATAAAATGAATACTTAATAAAAAAAATAACAGAAAACATATTAAAATAGAAAAAAAACACAGTATGCTGCAAAGATGCGTCCTGTACGAGGCCAAAAGGCCACTATCTCAGCATATGCTGTGACCTTAAAAAAGTCACAGCGCTGGTATTCTGATAGGGCCGTAAGTGATATCACGGATAGATACAGCAAAAAATATATATTTAAATACTTATATACAGTGTGTCCGGGCACGAGTTAGCGATATTTGAAGAGGATATTCTAGGCTCATTTTCATCGACAGAAATGCTTTAAAAAAAATTCTTACTCCAATACTTCGCGAATGGCAGTCATTTTAATTTTTTGATCTGTCGAACTGGGGTGTGTACAATAAAATGCAAATATCTTTGAATCCAAGATACCTACATTCATGCAAATGACTTTATTGCAAAGTTAAATGTTGAGGCTTATCAAAAACTTACGAAAGTTTTCTAAATAATATGTAAAAATAACCAAAAATCGTGAGCAAACACGAAATTATACACAAAAATTACTGAATAATTTCACATTTTTAACTCTAGCTCGATCAGTACCCCCGAATTTTGGTAGGGTTTTTGCATTAAATTAAAAGTGTTTTAGTCAGGCTATAAAATGATGTCAAAATTATCACTCTACGGTAAGTATCTTAGGAGTTATTCTCATTTGAACATCACCCTTCCGTCTCGCCTCGCAACAAAAAATCCAAGAAACTGCACTATTTCAGTTTAAGGATGGTTACTTGGGGATCATTTACGCGGTGGTCAATAATGCCAGCTCATAAAAATTCGTTCGAACGTTTTAGCTCACCCAAAGAATGCGACACCTGTAACATTGGGGTACATGCGCTAAGAAAGGGTGATGTTCAAGTGAGAATAACTCCTAAGATACTTAATGTAGAGTGATAATTTTGAAATCATTTTATAGCCTGACTCAAATACTTTAAATTTAACGCAAAAACACTACCAAAATTCAGGGGTACTTATCGAGCTAGAGTTAAAAATGTGAAATTATTCAGTAATTTTTGTGTATAATTTCGTGTTTGCCCATGTTTTTTGGTTATTTTTACATATTATTTGAAAAACTTTCGTTAGTTTTTGATAAGCCTCAACGTTTAACTTTGCAATAAAGTCATTAACATGAATGTAGGTCTCTTGGATTGAAAGAAATTTGCATTTCATTGTACACACAGATCAAAAAATTAAAATGGCTGCCATTCGCGAAGTTTTGGAGTAAGAATTTTTTTTAAAGCATTTTTGTCGATGAAAATGAGCCTAAAATATCCCCTTCAAATATCGCTAACTCGTGCCCGGACACACTGTATATACTAGCTGACCCGTGCCCACTTCGTTGGGCAGAAAATATTTTAACTTGTGATGAAATTATAAGTGTGGTTCGGTTAGTACTTGTGCTATGATTTATTTGAGCTGACTGCCAAAAGGAGGGTTTTGTTTTTATTGTATACTGTACTGACTGTAACTCCCACTGTCTTTCTGTTGGTAGGCGCTGCGCATGTTCAGCGCTAGATTCCCGAGCACGGGCCTGTGATGTTTATACTCTTTGGTTAGCGAGCCTCTGCGAGCGCTCAGCGCTAGATTTCCGAGCACCTGCGAATGTTCTCCAGCTTTGGTTAGCAAACCGCTGTGAACGCTCGGAGCTAGATTCTCCAGCGCGTGCTTGCGAAATATTTTCTCTATTCCTCGAGAGGCGCTGATGATTTTCAAGAGCAGACTCTTCCATACGGCGTACTCGATCTGCTCTTGTCTTTTTTTTTTTTTGTTACGTGGCAAAATTATCAAATGAGTCCTCCCACCCCGGGCAGGGCGGGAGGGACTGTCAGCCTTGTACTGACTAAAATCCACGGTGTCCTTCGGTAGCCCTTTGTGTGCCGGAGTCGCGGTATACGTATGTCCCGCAGCCCCGGCAGGATCTGCTCTTGTCTGGGATGTCTGACGGGAATGTTGTGATTTCCTTTGTGGCATGATAAACAATCGCTGAAACTTTCAGTTTAAAACGTTGAAGTTGTGGAGCTTCGAACTCGAAGAATAAGAACGAAGTAGTACAGCTATTTGTGCTTAAAGAAACCGAGCAACCAAAACAATTTTAAAGACCAACACGTAATTTCACAACGCCTTCTATACGTAAATGGATGAAACGTCCGTACAAAGCATGTTCTAATGCGATTCGTGAATGGACAGCGGCATTTTGCGATTTAGTAATTTTGTGTTATCTTCGAAATTATTTAACCAATTGACATACTATTCAGAGCAAATCGTATCTCTATGATGTTCTTGTGATCATAATAATATTTTTTTCGATAAGGTTTAATATTTTGTTGTGTAAAACATCGTCCAAAGGCAAGTACGTCGAAAATAACTTTTTTAACTCATAAAAGCTACTATATCTGCTAAAATATAAAAATATGGTGTCGCGGACTTTATTGTAGAACTATTCAAAGCGGACATTTTTGCCATACATTGTTTTCAATTATATACAACTGTTAAGGCAGCGCATGCTAATAACTGTGTTGGAAGAGCAATTTTATTCCGCCTGGCTAGACAAAAATTGAGATATTTCGGCTAATATGCATGATATCTTTATAATTTATAGCCTATAGCACTCACGGATAATGTAGCTTTCTACCAGTGAAACAATTTTTAAAATCGGTTCATTACTTCCGGAGATTACCCCCTACATACAAACTTACAAACCTACAAACTTACAAACAAATTTTACCTCTTTATAATATTACTAGTGTTTGCCCGCGGCTTCGCTTGCGTTATTTTAGAATTTGAGAAACAATACGGATCGTGTGGCGCCATCTGGAATATGAACGTAATTGTTTTCTCGGAAACAGCTCTCTTCTGTTATTCGGGATGTAAGATACCTTATATCCGTGTCTTTACTCCTGACAACGTCTATGCTAAATTTTGGGACGATCGATTCAGTAGGTAGTAATGCTTGAAAAGGTAAAAAACAAACATACTTGCATTTTTATTATTAGTTTAGATCAATAATGTTATTATCTAGGTAGGTACATAGTTTGCATAGGAAACTTCCTTATTTGAGCGATATTAATTTCAAAGAACCGTGTTTATTTTAATCATTAGACTATCATTTTTGGGTCGATTTACAGTATCGCTGCAAATTGAACGTACGATAGCATTGCTCTTCTCCCAGCATACCGCGTGATACATAAAAAATAACTAATTATCTGACTCGATGAGTACAACTTGTCGTCGTTTAAAACAGAATCTATGCACTGGTTTGAGCACCAATTCAAAACATAAATAAACACAAATTATAGAAACCCTGATTTTTTTCTAATCTTTAAAATTCCACACCTCGAAACAATTACAATTAAAAAATATATCCAACTTACTACCTACAATTTAAATCGGTGTAGATTTATATCCTAGAGAAGTATTGAAAAAAAATAGTAATTATTATTTAAAATCGCGAATAATATTGAAACAAAAGTATGCACATTTTTTTTAATTATTTAAAACTCAGGAAAAATAAAAAATAAAACTCAAAAAGAAAAAAAATAAAACTGTGAGATTTGATCCAGAGACCCCTTGCACGAAAGTCAAGCAGGTTACCAACCGGACTGGCTAGTACGCTGGCAGTGATTTTCAAATAGCGGTTCTTGTACAAATGTCAACAATGACTGAAAATCAACATATTATAAAATTGCTAATCCCCCAAGGGGAATAGCGTAATTATACATATCCTACTAATAGAAGAGCAGTTTAAGGAATATTTGAGGAAAAATTGACTAAATAATATCCAGTGGTTTAGCTTCCAACTATCAACAAACAGCTGAAAACAACAAAATTCAAAATTGCTTATCTCCCAGGAAAAATAGCGTAATAATACATAGCATATTAACAGAAGCATATTATTAGGAATATTTGAGGAAAATTTGATCGTCAACTTTACAGTAGTTTCGGAGATAGATCAAATCAAAAAAACATAAAAAATTTCGAAAAAAAATAAAAGTTGATCTGGCATCAGAATCGATCCCTTATCTCGAAAAAAATACAAAAAGAAAAAAATATTCAATGTACAGGAATGACATCTCTACGATTTTATTATATGTAAAGATAAAGATAGTATAGATAAAGAGTAGTTCCAGTGGGGGACAGAGAGCTATAAAAGTCGTCTATCGCCACCTCGTTCCCTTACTGGAACCAATCTGGCTTAAAGACGTCATGGTAGACCACCTGATCATGTTCGCAGGGCAAACAAAACCAAAAATTGCCCAAAACAAAGAAGTATGTAAGGAGAAAGGGAAACGTTTGCCCAGAATTGCAACCTACCTGCTCTATGTAGACGTGTGTCTTGTTGTGTGCAACGAGGCGCGTGTAGCCGTAGTCAATACTCCTGAATGCAGACCACGCCGCTGGATCCCCTGAAAAAAAATGTAGGGTAATATTTGATATCTCTACTGTACGGATAATTTTACTAGTACCTACTCTTTGCAAAATCTGTAAGTTGTTCCTTACAACTCCCGCACGGAACAAAATATTTGTATAATCTGCAAGTAGTCCCAGGTTTAAGTGTTAATGTATGAGAGTTTAATCGTTTATAAACACCCACGAAAATAATGTTAGTAATGGGGCATTTTCTTAAGAAAAACCATAGTCTTCTGTCTACCGTTCTAATTTTAGAAAGCAAGCTAATTAGTTATAGAAAATATCCATTGTACTACAAAAAAATAAACATTTCTTGAACACTAGTTAAAAAAAATCTTATATGTATCAATGTCAAATGCCATTTTACAGTTGACAGTTTTATTATACAAGTGTCCAGCAGATGTTTAACTTTTTTGAAACGCCGGATCCACACGTTGGCCCTATTTGGCGAACAGAAGGAGACGGCGCTATACCAGAAAGCAAGACCCAAATAATTCTATCTCGTTTCTTAGTATAGCGCCGTCTCCTTCTGTTCGGCAAACACGGCCAACGTGCGGATCCGGTGTAATGAGACTGTAAAAGTTTTGTATATATCTGGCCAGCACACAAGAACAATAATAGGACAGCGGTTATTACAGAAGGTAGTAACTTCTGTCCTTCAAATGAACTTACATAATAAAAGTACTCTGTGTGAACTTACGTCTAAAGTGGGAGTGTTCTTCCTTGCATCCAGCTGAGCCAGTTATTATGTGCACTGGAGCCCTAGAATATAAAAAATATAATCAAGGATTTTAATACAACCTTATGTACAGCAGTAACGAATTTTGGGAGTAGTCTTGGTAGTCAATATTCGAAAGTGTTCTTGGAAAGTGTCGTGACAAATGACAATGGGCAAAAGCGGTCCAAGATCCTCCACTTATGACACTTATTGGAAATGAAAGAACATAGTTGTGACATCATTCTGGCAAAATATTATCGAAATCTGTCCTGGGGTTCTTTTTTTATTTCCGTTTAAGTGACTACCTAATCTAACCTAACCCAACTTTTTTCAATCAGCTGTAAATGATGCCCGATGCATATTGAACCATCTGGGTAGGCGGTTGGCTTATGTTTGACTTACACCGACTAAAAATACCAATTATACCTTAAATAGCTAACCTAACCTAACTTTTTTTTTCAGCTAAAAATGATGCCCGACGCAAAGTGAACCATCCGGGAAGACGGTTGGCTTATGTGTGACTTGGACCCACTAAAAATAGCAACGAAACCTAAAATAGCTAACGTAACCTAACTTTTTAATTCAGCTGTAAATGATGCCCGACGCATACTGAACCATCTGGGAAGGCGGTTGGCGTATGTTTGACTTACAACGACTAAAAATACCAATGAGACCTTAAATAGCTAACCAAACCTAACTTTTTTTTAGCTAAAAATGATGCCCGTTGTATACTGAACCATCTGGGAAGACGGTTGGCTTATGTGTGACTTGGAAAAAAAATACCAACGAAACCTTAAATAGCTAACCTAACCTAACTTTTTTTTTTCAGCTGTAAATGATGCCCGACGCATACTGAACCATCTGAGAAGGCGGTTGGCTTATGTGTGTCTTGGACACACTAAAAATACCAACGAGACCTTAATTAGCTATTTAAATAGCTAACCTAACCTAACTTTGTTTTGTTCAGCTTCGGCAGACCTTAAGGCCTTTAGGTATTTTTAGTCGGTGTAAGTCAAACATAAGCCAACCGCCTTCCCAGATGGTTCAGTATGCGTCGGGCATCATTTACAGATGAAAAAAAAGTTAGGTTAGGTTAGCTATTTAAGGTCTCATTGGTATTTTTAGTCGTTGTAAGTCAAACATACGCCAACCGCCTTTCCAGGAGGTTCAGTATGCGTCAGGCATCATTTACAGCTGAATTAGAAAAGTAATGTTAGGTTAGCTATTTAAGATTTCGTTGGTATTTTTAGTAGGTCCAAGTCACACATAAGCCAACCGTCTTCCCAGATGGTTCACTGTGCGTCGGGCATAATTTTTAGCTGAAAAAAAAGTTAGGTCAGGATAGCTATTTTAGGTTTCCTTGGTATTTTTAGTGGGTCCAAGTCACACAAAAGCCAACCGCCTTCCCAGATGGTTCAGTATACGTCGGGAATCATTTTTAGCTGAACAAAAAAAGGTAGGTTAGGTTAGCTATTTAAGGTTTCGTTGGTATTTTTAGTGGGTCCAAGTCACACATAAGCCAACCGTCTTCCCAGATGGTTCACTGTGCGTCGGGCATATTTTTTAGCTGAAAAAAAAGTTAGGTCAGGATAGCTATTTTAGGTTTCGTTGGTATTTTTAGTGGGTCCAAGTCACACAAAAGCCAACCGCCTTCCCAGATGGTTCAGTATACGTCGGGAATCATTTTTTGCTGAACAAAAAAAGTTAGGTTAGGTTAGCTATTTAAGGTTTCGTAGGTATTTTTAGTGGGTCCAAGTCACACATAAGCCAACCGTCTTCCCAGATGGTTCAGTATACGTCGGGCATCATTTTTAGCTGAACAAAAAAGTTAGGTTAGGTTAGCTATTTAAGGTCTCGTTGGTATTTTTAGTGGGTCCAAGACACACATAAGCCAACCGCCTTCTCAGATGGTTCAGTATGCGTCGGGCATAATTTTTAGCTGAAAAAAAAGTTAGGTCAGGATAGCTATTTTAGGTTTCGTTGGTATTTTTAGTGGGTCCAAGTCACACAAAAGCCAACCGCCTTCCCAGATGGTTCAGTATACGTCGGGAATCATTTTTGCTGAACAAAAAAAGTTAGGTTAGGTTAGCTATTTAAGGTTTCGTAGGTATTTTTAGTGGGTCCAAGTCACACATAAGCCAACCGTCTTCCCAGATGGTTCAGTATACGTCGGGCATCATTTTTAGCTGAACAAAAAAAGTTAGGTTAGGTTAGCTATTTAAGGTCTCGTTGGTATTTTTAGTGGGTCCAAGACACACATAAGCCAACCGCCTTCTCAGATGGTTCAGTATGCGTCGGGCATAATTTTTAGCTGAAAAAAAAGTTAGGTCAGGATAGCTATTTTAGGTTTCGTTGGTATTTTTAGTGGGTCCAAGTCACACAAAAGCCAACCGCCTTCCCAGATGGTTCAGTATACGTCGGGAATCATTTTTTGCTGAACAAAAAAAGTTAGGTTAGGTTAGCTATTTAAGGTTTCGTAGGTATTTTTAGTGGGTCCAAGTCACACATAAGCCAACCGTCTTCCCAGATGGTTCAGTATACGTCGGGCATCATTTTTAGCTGAACAAAAAAAGTTAGGTTAGGTTGGGTTTGGATAGGTAAGGTTAGGTTAGGTTAGTAGTCACTTAAATGGACATAAAAAAAGAACCCCCGGACGGATTTTGATAATAACTTGCCAGAATGATGTCACAACGATATACTTTCATTTCCCATAAGTGTCATCAGTGGAGGATCTTGGACCAAGTTCCATACATTTTTGCCCATTGTCCAAATTCATTTTAATTTTTTCCGTCTAGCCCCCTTTCGAAACGCGCGATAAGGAACTTCGTTCCAAAATGGGGAGGCCGCATCCCTCCAGCACGTCTATAAATGGTGGTGATTAACAGCAAAGCAGGAGTGGATGAGGATGATGATGATAATAAGTGCATAATCCACACTTACCCCGGATTGACGTAAGGATGTTCAGTGGAGCCGTTGTACATCTTGTTGTCGTACAGAGGGAACGTTCTCTCGTACAAGTGGTCATGAGCCCAGATCACCAGATCTACACCATAGTCCTTCAGCAAAGGCTCGAGAGCTATGGAAGAAATATTTTTATTAAGTGTCCGACAGGGTTCAGTCCATAATTCGGTCAAAACCGAAAAGTCCGGCTAACAATAATTTAGAAACTGTGGCCGGATCACGATTTTTTGGCCGACTTTCGAACAATAGTTTTTTTTTGTTATAATCTTTAATGGTGCGCTTGATTCCATTTGAAAGCATTGTTATATGAGTCTTACCCCACATTCCGTTTAGACCAACCCGTGTGCGCTCGCTCTTGCAGTCCCAATCGTGTCCGTCATTGCAGTACATTGGTCTGTGACCGAACAGCACAATCCACGGTCTCTTCGATCTGCAATAAGACAGACTTAATAAACATGCATTGCCGTCTAGCCTTTTATGCATCCAATTCGAGCTTCTTTTTTTTTTAAATCCACCGTGAACCTTCAATAGCCTTTTCTTTACGTTCTAGGCTCACGCGTTACCTTATGAGGCGGAAGGTAAGGACGCCGTGGCACATCTCCAGCCACTCCTCAAAAAGGGGTCTTGCCTAAAGATTTATGGCTACATACAATTTTATCTGACCTGTTTTCCGGAAGGTTAGCTTTCTCCAAATCTTCTTTGAGCCAGTCATACTGGTTGCTGATGAGTTTGATGCCATAGTTGATATAGTAGTACACCTCAGTGGAGATGGACACGAAGTGCACGGGCCCAAGGTCGAAGCTGTAGAACAGACTCGCGTCGCGACCTGGCATCGAGAAGCGAGCTGCGTAGTTACTGAAGTTACTGCGAATTGATATAAAGCATAGCTGATATCGCAAGAAAGCTTTTCAAGACTTGGTTTATATTGGCGTCGGGAGACCTATGAAGAAATGCTACGCAGAACAGCTGTCTCCCGATTGCAATAAAAACCTTGTTGTTGATTTTTCGACAAGCCAGGTGTTTTTTTTATTCATTCATAAGTAGGTATGATCTTGCTCACAAATTATTCATCTTTTCACCTGATCTTACAAAGTTGGCTGTAAAGGAGTTAGCGAACCTCTTTTATAACCAACTTTGTAATCATCTGTTTCATTTCCGAATCCCGATCACAACCCTAGCTAAGTCTATATCATACGTACTACTTTTCCTCATGATTCCCGGGACACGTCATGTAGGGCACAATGGTCGCCAGAGGTTCAATCTGCCTCATAAACTCGTCGCCAACCAGAGCATTGTGAGAGTCCATGTCGTACGCAAAATCTCCCACGTGCAGGATTACATCGAAGTGAGAGCGCTGCGTCTCATCTTGCAGGTAGGACAGAGACTGGAAGACAAAACTTCGGGTTCACAAAATTGAGAGGAAAACTAGAATCTGGAAACTTTATTATTTAATGTAGATGAGAATTAAAAACAACAGGGGTACTTTTATTTATAAAGTTCGCGACATCGGCAGATGCGGCTTCCGACAAGTAACTGCGCTTTAATCCAAGTGACCTTTTTGTCGCCGCCGACCACTTCCTAGAACCAGCTATGTTGAGGGAAACAGATTTAAAATGACTCTATCGTACTAGCAACACAAAGAAATGGTAGCAATGCTGTGCTAAGTCAGTTCATATTAGCAGTTTTCAATCACTTTTGCACAGGTGACTGCTAGACAGTCACATGTGCATGATAGTCAGTAAGGAACAAAGAAAAAGAAGAAGAATAGTATTACATACTTGTGCGTTCCCACTGCCCATGTCTCCGTAGATGGCAGCTCGCACAGGCCAGTCTACGCCCGCGGGTGCCGTGCGGAACCAGAACTGATCGGACCAGCCATACACCGACCCCACGTGGTAAACTGTCAACATTAGCACATCAGTAGCTAAGCGTATCTTGGTTAAGTAAGCATAAGCTCCTGCAGTTATTAGGTTATTCAACGGAAATTTCTTAGTAGTAAATTTACTACTAAGAAATTTCCGTGCAGATGCAGTATTTATACTGCATCTGCTTTTGTGCCCAGGATGGCGGCTTTCATTTGCGGCTGAAAGATAAAACTAGCGCAATACCGGTGATTTTTACGAAAAGCTACCAACCTGCTTCTGGAGCTTACACACGTAAATGTTTGTATACTTATTTATCAGTCACCATATCGTAAACAATAATAACACCTGCGCCACTATTGCTAAAGTTTGCATTGCACAAAGCCAAAGCTCAGATTAAAACAGTGAGCTCAAAACTCCGGACCCTCGAATGATGAAGCATCTTAGTAACATGAACGTTGTTGTAGTTCCAAAAACGTATGTACGAGGAGAGCTTGAGTCCGATTGCTGTTATGTAGACATGACACGCCACAGACGTCGTGATAACCTAGCTGTTATCAGTAACCTATTAGCTTTCAACTATATTGTTTTACTTTCCTTCTTTTTTCTAAATATCAGCGGGTCAACTTTTTTTATCGGGTCTACTGAACGCAAGTTAAACGCTGTGATTGGTAGGACTAATTATGTACCTATCAAAAAGTTTTCTACACAAAGACCGGGTCATAAGGCAATTAGTATTTTTTGAACTCCGGCTAAACAATAGTCGTGAACAAGATTATTATCATTTTTAGGTATATCAATAAAGGCAGCATAATAAGACATACCGTAACTAGTATTAAACTTGAGATCTTTCAACGTAACAGTGTGTATGTACTGGCTCCGTTTCTTCCGACCACCATCCACGAAGATCTTGCTGGAGCCTCTGTTCACCTTATTCATGACTCCTTCGCCATACTCCACTATTGAGTCCACTGTGTCGTTGAACGTCGACCATGTTATCACTATGTCATTCGATTTTTCTGGAAGTTCAGGATTCAAGTTATGCATGATTTCAAAGTCAAATGGAGGTCAGATAGGAAGTAACTTCTTGTGAAATATTGGTATACACATGCATCTGGTTAGACTGGAGTCGATCTCAACCTAAAAAGAGGCGTGGTAAATGTGGAAACGTCGATGACATACAAAGAATAAGGCTTTGCTCCTATAAGTTGAAATCTAACAATGTTGGATGAAAGGATTTATGGAAGGATGGATTTATGATGAACTTGGATAAAAACAGCACGTTATAAGTTATTTTTTACAAAAAAAAAACAATCTACGACCGGACAAAATCTGAATCATCAATTCAAGATGAAGAAGCATCAAGTGTTCACACTGCTACGTACGCTTTCCTAGGTATTTAATGCAATCTGAATAATTGAGTTAGGTACTAGCTGGGGTCACTACTTCAACAAATAAGGTTAAAAGGACATGGACACGGACTTACCTCCAAACGATATGTGAACTTGTTCCGGTTGGCAGTTACCAGTACCGCAATCGTTTTTAATGCCTGCAATCGCTCTAGAAAAATCTCTACCATTACTTAAACCAAGTACAAGCGAAATTATAAACAACTTCATCTTTGTTGAATTATTTCAACAAGACGTGCACGGTCTGTGCCTCGTAATTAAATACTAACTAGCTTATTGAAGTTATACATACAATAATGTTGATAAGTGTATTCGTCATTGTTTTGCGAATGATTTATCACTGCCTCGCGTCTTCCTTTGTTAATAATTATAACGTGTTTATTTTAATGTTCATAATAATTATGTTGTTAAATATTATGTTGGTAGTTTTAGAACACAACTAATTATTTCATTTGAATGTGAGTTAATTAATAACTAAAAACAAATGCGTGTTTCAATTCTTTAATAGTTACCTACAGCATAACCGTTACCCAACCAAACGAAGATGTAGGTATTGTCTTGAACAGGCTATACGCCCCAGTCTAGTATCTAGTCACTTTCGGAATACTTAACGATCCAGAATGAATCGAGTGGTTGTCCAGACCAGAGAGGAGTCTGCAGACACCTACTCGTAAATACATATATAAGACAGAACTGTGACATGTAATAACAGAACAATTATCAATGAAATAAAAATAAAACATTTTAGAACTTTATTACTTTATAGGTATTATCGTCATAAAGCAAGACAACTTGATGAGCACACCATAAGATTGAATCTACATTTTCTCTTGATGCATCCGGCTGAACTTGTTAGCAATACTACTATGGCAGAGCGCGAATGGCGTCAATAACAAACAAAATTAGAAGGAAATAAATCTCGAAGTTGTTGTTGAAGAATACAATCGACCAACAGATTTTACTTGTTTTAGTGTCCATAGATGTTCTAATCTGTTGCTGCTGTGGACGCTAAAACTGCTTGGACGAGCTGACTGATTGGCAGTCGATGTCGTCGCAAGTTCCTTCATCCTTGATGGACCCTAACACACCTTAAGGCATGCGTAGGACCTGGCTTCCCCAGTTTTAAACTCCTTGAAGGATTAACTATGCACTGCAAGCACTTCTTGTTGGGAGTTTTTAGCCGCAAAAGAAGGTTATTATATCAATCTTTTACTCTCCTAATTTTGCGTGTCTGTCAGATTCGATCTTTTTACCGTCTTTGTAACTTATGAAATGCAATATAGAATTGAGTAGTGAGCCTTCATACATTTAACCATCATCTTATTTAAATACACATAGTAGTGACCAACTTGGATAAATAAACATCGTAAACGGTGTTTAAAATGAACTAAATCTTACGCACATTAAACATAGTACAATCTTTTTCGAAGTCTGTAAAAACGTTGGTATATGCTTCACTATTAACTCTGACTGCCAGTGTGTAAAATAGCAATCAATTTCAGTTACCTACCAAAATAATACAATTTAAATATTTTCTAAATACTTGTGGCTTTTAACGGTAATTTTGGTTCACCTATGAATGTTATAACAAATGGCGTACCGCAAGGGAGCATCTTGGGTCCTATCATAATTCTGATACATGCATTAAACCAAACCTTTCTTTTCCAAAGTTTTCTTTCTCTTTAAGTTATTTGATTTTATCCAGGTTAAATCCCAGGCAATGAGTAAATTAGCAGACAAGTTGGTGACGACATTGTTGGAGCAGTGGCTGAGCGATCGACTGCTGCGCCGCGTGTTTCGGATTCGATCCCCACACAAAACAAACATTTTTTATGATATGTAAGTAGTTGTTCCGGGTCTGGGTGTTTGTGTATGTGAGTTTCTATGTTTGTAAACGCACCCACAATACAGGAAGAAATTCATAGTGCGCGAGAAAGTTTAAAAAAAGTATGATGCTTGGGGTGTGATTTTCACCTGCGGGAAAGCATATTGCCTCTCACTGACAAACCCCTTGGCGTATGTCCTATATTTATGCCTGCGTGACATTGCGAATGTCTTAAATATGTGAGGCGTAGCAGTACTAGTCGTCTGCGTAACTCAAGGTGCGAAAACGTTCGCTACTTCAAGAATGGCTAAACGAAGATTAACCTTAAATCAAATCTGGTTAACCCGATTTTTTTAAGCAACTTAGGAGCTAGGTCTTAGAAGTTATGGGCACGTCGCAATAGCGGCGGTATGACCCCTCTTTGAGAAGTGGCTCGATAGGCGTCACGGCGACCTTACCAACCGCATGACACAGGTCGTCACCGGACACGGAAGTTTTGGGAAGTACCTTTGTCTGATAAGGAGTGAAGAAACGCTTGGGTGTCATCACACACTGCGAGCATACGGTGCAGGACTGCACCGCTTGGGCAGACCTCTCGCGCCCGGCATTGGTCGAGGCCATGCTGCGGGGCGAGACGGAGTGGAAAGCGGTCGCCTTCTTCTGCGAAGCAGTCATACTCGCGAAGGAGCTGGCGGGCCGCGTGAGAGAGAGGATAGCGTCCTCCCTTCGCCCCAGACGCAGTGGTAGACGCCCACGGCGACAGACGTAGGCAGACGATTTCCGGCCACCGTAGGCGCGGGCATGCGGGCGCCTAGTTAAGGGCAACTCGCTGTCCGACCATTGGACCAAGCCCGGGTCGAAGGCGCGTTGTGATCCACGCGCGCCTCAAAGAGTGTCAGCATTGTGACGAGGTCCCCCTCTAGAAGGCCAAAGCCTGCCGGGGTCACGGGACCTATCTCCTTACCGTAACCTCGAAACGTAAAGGGCTTTTGAAGGACACCGTGGATTTTAGTCAGTACGAGTGTGGCAGTCCCTCCCACCTTGTTCTGGGTGGGAGGACTCATTGATGGATGACAAGTCTCAGAACTTAGAAATTCGGCCGTAAATAATAAATAAAAACATAGTTTTTTTAACAACTGTTTATTCAGTCATAAATTCAATATGCAAAAATACACTTATTTCCCTAATCACAATATAACTAAATGGCGTTAAAAATATACTAAAATACACTTGGCAAAATTAGTGAATAATTTCACGAAGTAATAAAGTTTTTTAAGCCTTATCACTTTTAAGTAACTAAAGATCGATCTAACGTTGGAAGAGAAGAAGTATCACAACATAACGCTCGGTTACCTAATTGCTAGAATAACTTCGAATTTTTTTTAAAATTGGTACTTTCTTGTGAACCATGACTATTGCGATGCCATGCCATGTATCCGATTAAAGTTCCGCTGTTTTTTTTAACATTCAGTCTTTAACCTTGGCATTAAAGGTAATGGTAAACATTATGTAAATATAAAGCTTAGCTCGTCAGATCGGTCTAAAATTGAATTTCTAGTCAAAGAATTTACTAAAGCTTAAAAATGTGTTACTTCCTTTTGTTGTGATGCGCTAATTTTGCCAATCTTTCCTATTTACACATTATTTAAAGTCAACTTATATCATGCTAACTGATTTGTACTTCAGGTGAACAACTATTATCAATAATGATTAATGAACACACAGTAGTACTTTTTTATGAGAATCAGTACCGTAGCTATCACCTCTTACATTTTCCCATCAACCACATTAACTAATGCTCACATAATTAATACATCGTTTTACGAAATATCGCATTAAAATTCAACGATACATTTCATAAAAAAAAAAAGGTTGCACTCCAGGAGTGCCGGTAGAAGTGAAAACTTTTTTGTTACTATGTTTTATTTTTAATTTGAATGACGTCTTACTCATTTTCGATCAGGGTCACGTGACCCTGACGCGAGTTTTGGTCACGTGACCCTGACGCGAGTTTTAAATTTTTTACCCATTACAGAAAAAGTGTACAACGCCGCTAAAGAAGTTTTCACTTCAAAAAATTGGCTATAACACACCGTTACCCAGTAACCCGTTCATTCAGTGTGAATAACATTTTTAAAGAAATATTTTCTTGAGCAGTACTGATCCTCATTAACATTACACCTATCTACACAAAACTCAACAGCTAAGGCACCAAAAGAAAAATCTTCGATCAAATTCATTTTTTCAACAACATTAACAGTTTACAATAAACCAAAACTAGCTTCTCCTTCACTTTTATTTTGTTTATTAGAATTTTTGTTGCGACCTATACTCATTTCACCTTCGCTCCTCAAAGGTATTATACCTGGTGGGTAATCTGATACTGAAGAAGAAGTGATGGAGTCTGCATCTGACACGACTCTAGTTCTGCTTAATTTCCTTCTAAGCTTAATTTCGCCTAAACTACTGATCTCTGAGGAATCAGCTTCCAAAGAGCTTGTACTTGTTACTGTTACATTTGTTTTCTTTACATTTTGTACTTTCGAAGCAGGTATTCTTTCAGTTCGTGGTACACTATCCCCCAGATTGGATAAAACTTCACCGGAAGTTTGTGGTAAACGCAAACTAAATCGTGGTGATGATAGGTTTATGGAAATGCCAGGATCTTCTTCGTTTTCAATTTCTAATCTAACCTCATCTTCATTCACGACAAAAATTAATGGGCTTGTATGATGATCGACGGTTAGTCTTGAGAATGGCGATGTAGTTCTTGTTTTAGTTTTCGTAGGTGAAGTCATTACATTTTTAACGTGAGCTGGTGATGTTTGTGTATTCTTCTGGGATGCCGCCACGTTTATCCTTATCTCAACCTCTTTCGAAGAAGTCGACGGTTTTTCAATATTCTTTTCTAATATGTCCCCATACTCTTCAACTATAAGTTTTTTAATAAATTCTTTGTCTAAATTAAATAACTTTTCGATCTCACCTTTAGGGTCTATGGATGGTTGGTCGGTCCAAAGATCGTTGTGAATCGGTTGTATATTATTGTCAGGAATGGGCGACGTTTGTGTCTCTTTGGGAGATATAATTTGTTTTGCAATACTTTGTGTGGCCGACTCTTGTGTGTCAACTGAATGTACAAATTCAAATACATCAACTTGATTCTTGAACGATAGGTTTGAAATTTTTGTAAAGGTTATATTTTGAACATTAGTTTGCGAAGAACTCGGAACTGGTTCAAATTCTTTATTATGAATATCACTATCATTGTCATCATTTTCTGATTGATTAGTATTTTCTTCATCGCTAAAATTCTTACCATCGATGGAATGTGTACTATTTGTTTTTTTATTACCCGATTGTCCTGAACGATCAGATTTGTCATCTTCAAAATCATCAATATAACTATCGTTTTCTTTGACTTCGTCACTATCAGTTTTTTGTTTTTGTATGTTCGTTTCGCTATTGGTACTCTTAATGTTTTTCGATAACGTCTCACTCACATTTTTTTCTATATCAATAACTTCTTGCAATAAATTTTCATCGGATGTGGTAAGAATATTAAGTTTATCTTTTGGTTTATGAGCTTGAGAACTATGTATGCTGAAAGAATTCTCCTTACTACTTAATATGCGATCCAAGATAGGACTCAATCGTATATCTCTGTTATTAGGAATGTCTGATATTTCTCTTTCAATGTCACTGGCTCTTGCACCACCTACAGTTAGTTTAGAATATGGTATATACTCCACATTATTTGAACAATTTTGTTTAGAGGTGTTTTCTTGATGTTTATTCGTTTTTGCCGAGGAACTCTTTACTTTACTTTTAGTTTGAGGAAACTTACCTTTCTTTGAAGTTGTTGTACCATATACGGAATTCAATTTATTTCGCCACTCATCTAAATTTAAATGTGATCGTTTATCAGATTCTTTTCTTACATTACTTTTCTTGCGGTCGAAACGCACTGAAGTTTTTGGAGAAGATCTAATATTTGTTAAAATACGTTTCTGTGTTTTTAATTTTATTTGTGTGTCAGAGCTGATATTATTAGTAGTAGAGCCGCTGCTATCATAAGTTGACATTTTCGACACTTTTCTCATTGTGACAGGTTGTTTTGATTGGGGATTTGGAGGCATTTTGTATTCTAGATTAGACAATGTTATGCCTGGTTCGTTAATAGGTTGATTGGTTTCATGTTGTATGGCGACTACTGCTACATTTTTCTTTACTGTCTCAGGTTTCTCAGATTCTTTGACCTCAGGTACTATATCTAACTGCAAAACTTTCTGTTCTTTCAGTTCGCTCCTAATATTTATGCTTGGCATTTCCTGGATTTGTAAACCTTTGGATGGCGTTTTAAGTTTAGATTCTACATACTTATAAGAATATTCATTATAAGCTACTGCTGGGGCGTTAACTACTTTACCATTATTAAGCTTTTCAATCTTTGTGCTATTTGTATCACCACTTATTTGTATTACGTTAGTGCGAGTTATTTCTAAGTTTCTATTAACATTAAGTTTTTTCTTTACTGGTTGATTATTAACTGGAACTTCAACATTCGTGTTTTTAAGATTTTGTAAGTTACCATAAGGTTTGTTATTGTTTGTTGTATCTTTTTTCGTCTTCTGCTCTGGTACAGATGAAGGTTGTGAAGATTTATCAACAATTTTGTATCCGTGGAATTTGGCATTTACTATTTCCTCAATATGAACTTTTTCGTTAAATTCCTCATCTAATGGTGTGGGAGTTGTTCTGACTTGCACTCCCGGCTCATGAAATTTCGATAGTTCTCCAGAGAGTTGCTTCAGGTTATCCGCAGTCGATTGCAGCGTATCATGCAGTTTCCTTAGTATTAATTCATCTTCTGGTTTTAAAGCTGGTTCTGTATTATTCCATATCTCATCATCTATGATATTAACCGTTTCGAACTTATTGCTGCTCTCAACCTGAAAATTTAAAATAAAACGTCGATGAATTATGTTATTTATATGCTGTGTTTCAGGGCAGTATCAATACACCCGTGGTAGTTGGATCTATAAGGCACGATTGCATTTAAAGAGGTCAGCAATCAAAAAGATAGCTGCGTGTTAAGGTAGTTAGACGGCGTATTTGGTAACATTAATACTAACCAAATATCGATCGACTGGGTATCTCGCCGCAACGCTTCTCATCTGTTGGTCAGGCACAGGGGTTCGGAGCGGTCCGTCGTGCTCGCACTCCTCTCTGTGTACAAACATATATATTTTTTAGATATTTTCATTTGAATTTCACTATTTGATAGGAATACTTTGAACGACAGAACTATAACCATGATAACTTCTTAATTAATACGAACTCGGGTAGGCATAGTCAAGGACGTTTGTAAATCACGAAAGTAAATGATTAATCAATCAAAACGACTCCTAAAAATGTTGTTTTACATATTTCATTGAAGAACGACGATGTAGGTAAATAATTTGGTTGTTTTCTCTATTTATTTGCCTTTTTCAATAACCACAAAACGTGCTGGAAGTGAATCTTTAATTGTTTGATTCTTAGCTGAAGATATGTAGGTCACCTCGTGCAAGTAACGCTCATCAACGCCGGCACTAACGTAATGTGTAGTAGAATTTTAAATACATATATTCTTAGGATCTCCCATTTTTCTCATTCGTCTGTAATTAATTCAATGAAAAAAGTGCTTCTTTACAGGGTTGTTTTAATATGAGGGTAGGTAAATAAAAATGCGAAAGGATACAAAATCACATCAATTGTATTTCACCAACATTTACATTAACGTCTTAATCGAAGCATTTCACTTGCTGCTTACAGTAAGAAAGAGTCAAGTCTCAAAATGATACATATGTTTTGTGTCGATACGCTGTCGACATCTACAAACAAGCCTATGGGTAAAGGCGGACAGTAATAGTTTGATATGTTACATGTACGTTAACACGACGACACCTTTCCACAAAAGTGGACCAAGAAGAAAACCCTGAAGAACTCCTTCTAAAACTTGTACAACAGTTTTGAGATCTTTGTTACAACATTTAGCAAAATTATGTACTAAAGTCAAATCCACGTTTTCATATAAAAATAAGAAGCAAATCATGCGTAGTCTTTATGATAATATCCCTGCTAAGAATGGTCAACAAATTTAAATGTCTCAGCAAATGTGGAACTTAGTCCAACTCCGATATTGACGTACATGTAACATAATCAACACATAAAAAAGTATTATGCACAATTTGTGCTTACAATTTTTCACCTTTGCCAATCTTGGCGACAGTTAATTAATATTTGACAAACCCGTTCCGCGGGTGATTTCCACTGATAATACTAATATCAATTTCGATACTATCAGAATCGCGACGTTGAATAAAAGCCCACTGATGATATGAAAATACCATATATCATGAAACTAAATTAAATCCAGTTGAGGTATTTACACCATTTAATATAATATGTAAAATGATACAAAAAAAAGGAAAATACATAAAGAAGAAATATATTTATACGAAAAGTATTATTGTGAAATGTATGTATGTATAGAAGTAATCTTTTTGTATAAGCACAAAATATAGGATCTAATTTTAGTATTTCATGTAAAACAACTAGTAATAATAGTTTCAAATAAAATATAATAAAAACATGGCTCAATGTCCTATTAATACTGGATATATAGCCTTGATTGTATTGGCTGTATACCAATGTTACCTAAATATTTACATGTAGATAAAGTATGTACAACGTACGTATATGTACACAAATAACATCTAAAATAAATAATCGACATATCAATTTCATTGTATGCTCTAACTTTTAATATTTAAAGACACTGTGTCGTCTCGTTTTAAGATATAAAAGCTATCGAATTTAATGATGTTGAAGTAGGTACGATTAAGTTTTAAGCATAAATATTTAAACTTAACGATGATCGAAATCTCATATGATTCAGCAGAAATTTTAAACATTACATCAATAAATCACCAGAAAAAGAATAAACGATTCTAGATTGGATCATCACATCGCACACTACAAATCTGATGAGAAACACAAGAATTACTGAAGCTAAACGGTCGACGTCTGATAGTTTTCGAAACTGACGTAAACTACGAATCGTTTAACATTATGACATATATAATGATAATAATATAATGATTACTTCACTTTATACAAATAGCAGCGAGTTTTAAGAGTTCCTATAACGGCCGCGTGTTCGCGGTTCTGACAATTTGACATTTCACAAAATGACTAGGTACGCCCCCCTCACGTATGCAAAGCGATCTCGCTAACACTGCGCTCGCCGGCGCGCGCGCCGCAACCGTAGACCGCGCGGCCGACGGTTGCGGCGCGAGCGAACCACACTCCCGAGTAAAGTTTAACTTATCCTTACGAAATAATCAACTCAAAAGACGCGGCTCTGAGAGCACGTCACAATACAATTTTGATTTATAAATTAACATTGCCGCTAAAATATAAGTTTCAACCGAAATTTCGTAAGCGCAATTTTGTCGCCGAATGCGAGACAGTAACGGAACTCGAGCCACTCTGAATAAATCGCTTCATAGTAAAATAAGACTATTTTGTATGCGCTGTGTGTGATAAATACAATATACATCAACTACGGTCTGTACAGGGAGCGATACGCATCCGTTATTAAATAACTACGATTTTACAATCAGTACTCTGGACTACATAATGTCATGATTATTATATCGTATAATACTTGTATAGTATATAAGAATCACATAAATAAATGCCATGTTCACTATGGTTCAGGACCTAAGGGTAACTAAGAAAATGGCATCCGAAGAAATGTCTGCTCGCAAAGCAGCGTACCACCCTCGAAATGTAACAATTCCTAACGAGGAGGACCTCAGATCATCACATTCTTTAGCGTGAGTAGTGTTCACATCAACACAATATAGTAATAATCGAAAATTTGTCAAAACAGACGTCCGCTCCACTCGGAATATCGCACCGCACTCGCCTTTCGACAGCAGTCGACGGCATGAGCTCATTAATAAATAAAAAGATGCGATACGCCGAGCAGAGCGCCCTGCGATGCAGCCGACGCCGCTCGTCGGCCGCGAAATCCATGTCCGTATCGTCGATGGCTATCGGTGAGCGAACTAAAGATACAAGTTTACTATTTACAAAGTTATATACAAGTGATCGGTTTGTACGGACGAGGGCCCGGCCTCGCCCCGCCGCGGAGCCGCGCGTCCATGCGACGCTTGCGGCCGCGTGCCGCGGACATACTCCTCCCGTGCGATTCACAACGAGAGGGACAAGAGGTAAAGTCGGGGCTGCGAAGCGCTGCCCTAGGTCTCCCGTTCCTTCTTCGGCTTGAACTCCTCGCCGAGGATCGTAGCTATTTCACCCTGCATGAAAGCCCATGGCACTGTCGAATTTGCCAATGGACATTTATCCCCACTTGGACAGTATACCTGGGGACAACGAAACAATTTGTTGAATATATTTGTCAAATAGAAATTTTAGAACACGTATTTAATTTCGTTCAATCTCAGAAGAGCGGCCAGTTCCATGATGGATCTAGTGATTTTTTCATTAGATCTATTTGAATAGAAAAATAAATAAAAAGGATCTAATGTATTTTTTTGGGTTATTGTACATGTTTCATCGCACGTTTACGTTGAACTGAATAAATAAAAAGCAGAACTAACCTCTGATCCTTGCTGTCGCTTGATGGAGTCTCGGGAGCAGGGGAAGCAGAACTTGTGGTGAGGCTGACTGGGACACTGCACGAAGTGAGTGTCCTCGAGGCGCTCCTGGCAGAGCGTGCACTTGAGCAGCGGCGCGGGAGTTGGCGCTGCTGCCTCCGCTCCCTCTCCCGCCTCTGTCGACGACACCGATGTCGTCGACGACACATGCCGGGAGCCCGACGACCGCCGCCCGCCGTTCGACCCTGTCGGACCGGAATGGAATCGTTAGCTACCGTCTGCCATACGCAAGTTCATGGAAGAAGAAAATATGAGTACAATGAGAGTGGCGTCCGCAGTCGCATTAGCCACGTGTCGAGGTGAGGCTCGTGATAGGTCAGCAGACTGTAGCTGGACGGTATGGGCGCAAGCGGTCGTCGGGCGCTGCGCCGCGTCTCGGCAGCGCCGGCGCTGTGATCGGACGCCCGCCCGAGTCCGACCCCTCACACGATACGACACAGTGAACGCGGACTACCGTTAATCTGCACCGGCAACTTTTGCAAAAACTGACGTGTTCGCAATACTTTCTTTTCTACACGATACACTGACACGTTTAATTGTAGTGAATCTTTTTCAACGGTACGAATAAAGTATAGAAACTGGTTTGACGTGTTTATCAACAACGGCATACATACACTTGTACGTTTTGGGCTTGCGTTTGATTAGTTATGTTTCAAGTACCTGATGAGTTGGGAGAGTGTTGGCTGGAGCGACTGGCAGACCTCTGTGGAGGTGGCTGCGGTGGTGATCCACCAGCAGATCGTGGTGAGCCGGGAGGCAACGTGTCCGCCACAGACATGAGAGCGGCCATCGGTGATGGGCCAGCCCCGGTCACTCCTGTCACCGGCGGCGAACCTGCCGTGCGACCCAGTGGTGAGCCAGCTGATCCGTTTGTCAGCGGGGTTGCGTTACCATAGCCTGCGAAAAAATGGTTTTCTGGTCACGATCATGCGTACTACAATACTGTAATAGCAAAAGTCGATACTATTTTACCTTTTTAGATAAGAAACTATTGAGAACTTGCTGAATAGAAACTGGACAGGTAATATGGTTGAGATAAAATATCTTGAATGCCTACGCACATTGCACAACATAAACAAATGCGAAATAAATTTGTGTGGCAGACAGCTTTAACATTGATATTTCAATCCCAACGTGTAAAACGAAATAAAAGTGAAAATTGATTCAATATGTCACCGTTCAGAATAGTATTTGGCACAAGACGTTGAACAAGAGTTTCGTCGGCGCACCACAGCCGTACGACATCATTTCAATTTGTCCGAATAACCTCACATTCAATGTTGGATGACACATCGTTTGCGGTGGACCGACGGATAGTAAACACACGTTCGCACACGCATATAATATCTTATAAATAGCATTGTGTGTTAATACATACTACGTAGTGAACGGCGATGTGTCATTGCCTGTACCTCTACCATGAGTTGTCATCGAAGACTTACTCGCTAGTGTTGAAATAGCTAGCTTCCTAACTTGGATGAAATAGATTTCGGTAATGTTTGCAGCATGCGATTTTTTGAATTCATAAGAAACTCTTTCTTTCTTACTAAAAAGAAGATAGAACGGCTTATTAAACGTCACTATGGTCTATTGATTGATAAATCCAGACCTGCGTTGAGTGGTTTGAAAGTTTACAACAATCGATTATTTGGATGATTTACTACAAGTTGCCCTACTGTTTCAATTATTGATGGATTTCATAGAAAGGAATGTTTCTACTTGGCATTAAATTCAAAAATTCCAAAGAAGTTTCCCCTAAACGTAAGTAAATGTCCCAAGACATTTGAAAGTTTGAAAGTGTACTTAATAAGCCAGCTCAGTTCAAGTGTCTAATGAAGTGAGAATTGCTCCAAATAAACAATATGTACAAATCGTCACGCTTCCTTAAGGAGGTATATTTTCCATCCGACATGAATTTTTGGTCTGAAATTCATATTGCACGTCGTTGGCCTTCAAAATCAGCGCTCTTGCAAACATTACCTATTTTGACTTTTTAAACTCAGAAACGCATAAAATTCTTATTGTAAACACATGTAGTTACCTTACGCGTGCTGTTTGCTAGCGTCTGTCGAATTAGTTACTAAAAGTGACGTTTTGGATGGTGACAGCTGAAAAACGTAAGTGACTATCGTATATTTTATTGCGTTAGGTTTTTAACCTATTGTAATTTATAGTGCTCATGGTGCGAGTGACCGCTTGGGGCGCTGTACCTACAGTATTTCATACAAAAAACGGAGAAACTAGCGAGTTTCGGCTGCGTCAACTCATGGTAGTGGTACTCGTCACACAACATCGCGGCGCGCGGCAGGCCTTTCGGACTGACTGCTATAAGGTAGGTATAGTAATTGAAGATACGAGTGCCACACTCGTATGTGCAACGAATCGTGTCGCGAACAACCACCGCGACGTTGCCAAACATCGCACGATGTGGGTCCCGTATATGTACGCTGTCAGTCGACCGTTGCTACGTTATGAAACTTTTATTGCGACTTCAATTCACACTAACCGATAAATAAACAACAAAAATAGTATGCTACCAGTATCTCGGAAATAGCATTTTATGCGTTTCTAACTGAGGCGTTGTCAAGAGCTTACTGCCAGTGCCAATGTGTGAATGATAATTTTGATAACACATTTCCTATGTGATACAATGGTTATCTTTATCACACCACAATAGCATATTCATGACAGAACATAGTCATTTGGGTAATTGTATACTAGCATATTGAATAAAATCAGCATTCCTGATTAAGGAAAATTAATATATTCGTTGTTTACCTCGATGACATGTTCGTTGCACAGTTACTAAAAATGCGTTCGACCAGAACTACTTTCTTCTATTGTCATTGAATATAAACATTGGATTATTCATTATGGTAACGTGCAAAAGGGCGTGAGTTATGGTCGGTTGATTCTGTGTAAAGGCACGGCCCATATGGCTGCGGTGACGTCACGCACGGTGACCTTTTTGGCCGACGGCTCGTGGCGAGCGGCCGCGAGCTCCCTATACACACGCCAACGGAATGTGGTCGAGCCACTCTGCCAAGCGTAGGCAGGCGCTATATTTTTTCGCCCGTCGGCCTACCTACATACGTACGCGAGCGAAAATGTCGTCACGCGACGTTGCCACACCGCTGTGTCGTGCATGCATTCACGGCGCTGTGGCGCGTTCTGTGTTACGTGGGTGTTTGTACGTAAAGCCGTGGTGTGCGAGAGGCCGCGGGCGCGGGCTCGCTTTCGAGAACGCTCAACCAGTCAGACCGGTTTCGTATTTTTGGACTGAGTTAATGCACCTACCTAGATATGAATCCCGTGGCGGACGCTTGCGCAAAACATCTACACTCATCCGTATCAGCACGTTCGTTTGCTATCGTTCGTGTTATCAAACTGCGCGTGACTTTACCGAATAACTATTTTTTACACTATGTAGGTTACATTATGATATTTGTAAACAATGGAAATTTTGAGTTGTGTCAATAATCATTCGTATTTACCACAAAACCCAAGGAACTAACTAATGAGATATGCATTAAACACGCCACGTTTTAAAACAATTCCATTGATTCGTGCTTGGTATACCTACTCGTAGTACTGATTCTTAATGATTTATTATATTTTCGCTAATTTTATATCTGTTACATTACAATCCATAGAAGAATCTAAACAATAATAATTATTACAGGTTAAATTAAAACATTTTGTACCCTGGGTTAATCAGGCCTAAGTTTATGAAAGTATTTCAAAATTTGCCATGTCCTGAATCTGAAATCCTATTTATGCATCATTCGGATCAAAACTAGCTAAATATTTGCTGGTTATTCTAAGGATTACCAACATTTTTAATGTGCAGTATTTTTGAGTAGGTACATTATAGAAAGTAAGAAAGAAAGAACATTTAGTGGTAACTGACACTAGCTACACAATAATATATAAAAGAAAAATAAACAAATGGTTTAAAAAGTGTAAATAATTGAAATGTATTGGTAATTATGTACATTGTTGTTTGCCCTACGGATGTGCCAAATAAGCACAGTATAGGAAAAATGCCAGATAACTAGTGCCTGTCACTGGTTTACCACAAAGAAATACTTAACTCAAGAACGTTTAGTATCGACTTTTGCTACGAGGACAGTTATAATGAACAAAGAAACAGAACAGCTCTGTTAAAAGAGACTCACCATTTGATTTGAACGAAGAAGCATCAAAAGAAGGTGTGCGCAATGGGTGCTTTTCCTGCTTGAACACTCGGTCTGGTGCAAAAGGAGCTGCTAGTGAGACTGCAGGCAGCGAATCACCACGAGTTAGCGGCGGACGAGAGTGTTCCTCCATGAGCCTTTTAGCGGGTTCGTGATGGTTCTGATGGTCATCTTCATCTAACTGTCGCTTCAGTGCAAGGCCAGGAGCCAGGCGCGCTCCTGCGTGTGTCGATAGGTGGTGTGTCGGCAGGTGCGCCAAACGTCTGCCCTCATGCTCTTCACGCCTGCCTCCGTACTCGGCTAAGAGCCCAGCACTTGCGGTCGGTCGTGGATGATGTAAAGTAAATCCAGTTGTAGGAGCATGATGTGCCGGTGGAGCCGGTTGGCTCCTTGCTGCATTTTCAGCTCCATTTTGATGAGCTTCTAATGGTGCTCGATGAGCTCCTTTGGTATGGGTGGGACCGCGGCCCTCCTGGAATCCATGGGCGCGCTTAAGTTGCCTAGCGGTATCCAAAACCACTTCGATGCGGTCTGCGCCTTCGTAATTTACGCATCCGCGACACACTGCTTCTGAAAATTCATGCAACATCGCCCACGGCATGCGGGGCAAGTCGCACAGGTAGCAGTGCTGCCGCTTTTGCATCACCGACATCTCGCCGCCGGGTGTTGATCGGTGAGCGAGAGATCGGTCTTCCTCGTGTCTCTTGTAAATTGTCACAGATTTTTCTTGCCGGATTCGAAAAACACCGTCACCATGGTACACATAAAACACTTTATAATTTCACACTCGGTTCGCGGACGTCGGATATCGGAGGTGCGTAACGTTAAAGGCAAACGCTCTCGGAGCGGGTCGGCGAGAGACTGTAGCTCGGGTCGAGGCAACTGCGGGGGACCGGGGTGGCGGCAGCCATTATCGAGCGGTGACGTCAGCGCGCGCAGCACGACGACGCGCCGAGGACGAGCCGTTAGCCGCGACGCGGATGCGCCATTCGCGCCACGCTGCCAGCCCGCTGCCCTGCCCCGACATACACAACACGCTTATCGCACGATAAAAACACGATACATGCACTATGTAGATATACTTACACGCCGTAACAGATGCAACCAGTTCAACACATTATTTTAAAAATATGCATTGAATAGGACGTGGAGCACTACATTACTGAACATGACCTTATAGGTAGCAGAATCAGAAATTCAGAACCAGCAAAAAAAAAAGGTTGCACTCCAGGAGTGCCGGTAGAAGTGAAAACTTTTTTGTTACTATGTTTTATTTTTAATTTGAATGACGTCTTACTCATTTTCGATCAGGGTCACGTGACCCTGACGCGAGTTTTGGTCACGTGACCCTGACGCGAGTTTTAAATTTTTTACCCATTACAGAAAAAGTGTACAACGCCGCTAAAGAAGTTTTCACTTCAAAAAATATTGTTTTATCAACTCAATCAAAATAAAGACCAGCAAAAAATTAAGGTTTTGCCCAATTAATGGTTTATAATTCATAAATTCGTATCGCGGGTCATACAGATAGCGGTAGAAAATATCTGAACACCTGTGTCTGATGATAACCGACACCGTAGCAACAAAAATTTGAAAACAAGTTGTAAATATTAGTATCTTATAGAGTAGATTAAATTAACTGTAGTGAAAGAATGTGTCACCGATTAGGTAATTAGAGCATTAGTTAAATGAATCACGGAGTCGCCCACCACTCCACCGCGCCAGTCCCGCCACACATACTGGCAGGCCCTCGATTCCGCTAACAACCGTCTATATTATTCAACGAAAGTAAACAGCATCTGTTGTGGAATAACAATTAGTGTGAACACGTATAGCCGACGTGTTCGATGCATTAAATTTCAATCTATTCTCGCTCGGTTTCCTTTCTGACGGCTGCATTCTAAATTATTATTACCGAGCAACACGATCGGATCCGGCTGGAAGACGGGAGCGCGCGGGGGGACGCCGCGACCGGTGTGGCGGCCATCTTGAGACGTGACGTCACGTGACGAGTCAGCCGAGCGTGCGGCGTGGCAACGTCGCAATCGCAGTTAAACATCGCCATGTTGCCGCTCATTTCTGTTGTGCTTTAATAATAATGAAGGCAACTCATCGGTTTTTGTATGCGACTGAGGATCGGAGGAAAAACAGTTATGCGGCCAGGTAAACGTAGACTGAGATGACGGGGAGGACCGGTGACCGTAGCAAGTATGGCAACACACGTACTCTAACACAAAATCTGATTTTATTACTATATACCTATGTATCTTGATCATCACGTTCCAAACATTACTTTCTAATTGTGTTATTTTTTTCTTGAAAGGAAATAAATATAGCGTACTGCGTAGAATTAAAAAGTGGGGAATGTTAGTAGGTATCTGGAAATGAATGAATAGGGAATATTCATGGATTTTTAAAGGAAATTATATTGATACTACGAATACCTACCGAACTACAAACACAAACAAATAATAAATAGTAAATTCAACTACTACATGTCCCTCAAAAATCCTACAATTTTCTACTACCTACACTTTACGTTAGTGACTGTGACAACCATATTGCGACGTCATTAT